>LNAC01000168.1:253240-440577 GCA_002007465.1 Ailurus styani | reverse complement strand
TTTTTTTTTTCCTTAAACCTCATGATTTGAAAATCCTGCAGATTTCACATTTTATGTTTTATAGTCTCTTTAGGTATCTTTTAAAAAATATTTTATCTATTTATTTGAAAGAGAGATTGAGAGCACAAGCAGAGGGAGCAGCAGGCTGAAGGGGAGGGAGAAACAAGCTCCCCGCTGAGTAGGGAACCTGATGTGGGGCTCGATCCCAGGACCCTGGGATGATAACCAACTGAGCCACTCAGGCACCCCTTCTTTAGGTATCTTAATGGATGTAGCCAGATAAAAATTCTCATTCTTGAGAATAGAAAATAGAAATTTTAAGAATTTTCACTTTGGAGAGTTTATTTTGAGATGGGAGAAAGGTTTCGTTTTTCCTTATCTTAAATATGCTAAAGGAGTGGAGCCACACACCGAGAAGAACAGGGTAAGTAGGAACAGAGAGGGAGAGAGTGCTTATAAATTGGGGCAATGTTAGAAGAAATAGAACCTTCCAGGTTTGGAAAGAGAGGAGGAGGAGGTGACCGAAGACTTCCAGGAATGGAGAAACCAAGGACATGGATAGGACTGAGCTCCTGGATTCAAGAGCTTGGCCAAAGTCCTGGGGTTACTGTGTGGCAGAGTTTGTGCTCCAGTTTGCATCCCTGAGACTCAGAGTTGATTCTCTTTTCTACAAAACGGGTAGACAGAGGAAAAAAAATGTTAGTTCTAATCACCCAACTCTGCAACAAATGATAGTTTTGCATCCTGGAAAAAAATTTCTAGATGGCGTTGGCTCTTGTTGCTGTATTTGGGTATTGAGAACGTAGTCCCAAAATGACAGCTTCCCATGTGACTTTTTGTGCTTTTCAGAAATCATCCTCAGCCTTTGATCACTATGCTTGAACACAGACCTGATTGCTGGCCGGTACTTTTGCAGCAGCTGACGGCTTTTTTCCAGCAGTGCCCTGAAAGGTAATGTAAAATAAAATAAATGAGGGAGATGGAATGGGATATGCTCATTTTAGAGTCTTTTTTTTTTTAAAGTGACTTTGACTATGTTGTTTTTTCTTGAAGAAAAGAAGTGTTTTAGAATAGGATATACTTGTGTTTTCTTTTAAAGAGTAAGAGTCAAAAAAAACCAACCCCCCCCAAAACACACACACACACACACACACCCAAAAAACCCTGCAAAACCCTACCAGGTCTAATTGATGGTTGAAATATTGAATATGAGAAAAGCTATTATTAAAGAAGTTAAGGCTTCCCCGCTTAGTGGGGAGTCTGTTTCTCCCCCTCACTCTCCCCTTCCTCCCTGCTCATGCCCTCTCTCTCAAATAAATAAATAAAATCTTCAAACAAAACAAAACATTAAGCATTGGTTACTTAGGAAAGTTGACTAGAAATATTTGGTAAGCTGCTACACAATACATAGGAAAGATAGCTTCTTCTCCCTGGAAATTGATCAGTGAGTGATCTCTCCATTGGAAACCTTCCAATTGGGATCAAGTAATACTGTCACACATGGGCTTAGTTCAGCTTTCCCCATGGCATTCTGATGGTCCTCAAAATACCCCGCTTCTTCTATTCTTACTGCCATGACACCGACTCATGTCCTCATCTCGTGCTGTGACTTTTGCCACCTGTTCCTAACTGGCATCTGTGCCTCCAGTCCTGTCCTGCTCAGAGCGATTCTCTAAACATCCATCAGGGTGTTATATCAAGAGAGTAGATCTTGGGGGGCACCTGAGTGGCTCAGTTGGTTAAGCAGCTGCCTTTGGCTCATGTCATGATCCCAGAGACCCGGGATCAAGTCCCATATTGGGTTCCCAGCTCCACGGGGACTCTGCTTCTCCCTCTGACCTTCTCCTCTCTCATATTCTCTCACTTTCTCTCTCTTTCTCTCTCTCAAATAAATAAAATAAAATAGAGTAGATCTTGAGATGTCTGGGTGGCTCAGTCGGTTGAGCATCTGCCTTCGGCTCAGGTCTTGATCCCAGGGTCCTAGGAATGAGCCCCGCATGGGCTCCCTGCTCAGTGGGGAGTCTGCTTCTCCCACTACCTCTCCCTCTTTGTGCATGCTCACTCTCTCTCTCTCTCAGATAAATAAATCTTAAAAAAAAATAGACGAGAGAATAAATCTTAGTGTATCCCTCCCTTGCTTAAGTTAACAATTGTGATTTTCATTATTTATTTATTTATTTATTTATTTATTTCACAGAGGGAGAGAGATCACAAGGAGGCAGAGAGACAGGCAGAGAGAGGGGGGGAAGCAGGCTCCCCGCTAAGCAGGGTGCCCGATGCGGGCCTTGATCTCAGGACCCTGAGATCATGACCTGAGCCGAAAGCAGAGGCTTTAACCCACTGAGCCACCCAGGCGCCCAACAATTGTGATTTTCAAACTGCACTTTTGCATAGTGTGGGCTGAGCATGGGGACTGACCTCTACCCTGTGAGCTCTTTCTACGAAACTTAATGTTGCTATCTTATGGCAGCTTTCTACTGGCAAACAGTAGTGTGGCTTCCGAAATAGTTGGAAAATCCCTGGGCTAGGGGTAAAATTGAGTTTGTTATGCTAGGTTCTCTTTCTTACACAGTTTCAGCCTATTTCCCCAGTTTTCTCTTGACTTACTAATTTATGAATGGTGTACTCAGTGGTACTTGGACTTGCTTTCGGTTCCACACAGAAAGCCATGCTGTTCCCTTGCCTCCATGCTTTTGCTTATCAGTACCTAACTTACTCTTGAATTTTACCCCAACCCTTTCCTGACTCATTCCTCTATTTTAAATCTCTTGGCTCGGAAGTCCTTGCTTACCAAGCTGAATGAGGTGTCTCTTTTATGTGGTCTCATAGTAACTTCAGCTGTGATTTGTAACATTATTGTACTTCCTTGTCTTATAATTCCTCTCTGGGACAGCTTCCTGAGGGCAGAGACTGTGTCTCATTTCTAGTTGCTCTATAAATGCTGAATTTATGTCCATGAGGTACGTTGCAGAGGGCCTCCTAGTATATAATATCACTGCGTACTTAGTACCATCAGGCAAAGTCATGATAGGATACCATTGTCCCAGTTAATCCAATGCCTGAGTTACATTCACCACACTAGCTCCTTTCATATTTTCTTGCTCTTGAAGGTCTTACCGTGTCCTCTCCATACAGTTTCTAAGAACACCATTTTTGAGTCCATAACTTCAGTGTTAGATGGGATTTCTAGGCATGGTATACTGCCACAGGAAGTTTTAAAAGACATAGGGAAGCTTGAATCATCTGCCAGTGAGAAAAAAATTAATGTGACATTTGGATGATTGCTCAACAGAAACATCACTAACTTCTATTCTATCACCTAGATTGCATTTTCAAAGGTAAGATATTAATGTTTCCTAAATAAGTTTTTGTTCATCTTTGTCAGAAAGTAAAAATAACAGACTTATACATTTTTATTTTCTTTTTTAAAAGATTTTATTTATTTGACAGAGGGAGACACAGGGAGAGAGGGAACACAAGCAGGGGGAGTGGGAGAGGGAGAAACAGGCACCCTGCCGAGCAGGGAGCCTGTTGGTGGTGATCGATGCCAGGACCCTGAGATCATGACCTGAGCTGAAGGCAGACGCTTGACGACTGAGCCACCCAGGTACCCCAAACTTATACATTTTTTAAAGGAAATTTCTCGCTCTTGTTAAATAGATTAGGATATTTTATAAAAGATGCTGCTGCTGTTGTGCCATATTTATTATTAAGCTTGTTTTTAGGGCAATCCTCAAGAATAGCTTTTCCAACTCTTGAGTTAGCCATCATGTAATTAATTACCTTTTGGTTATCTTCATTTCAAAGGAGTATTATATTGGGATTTGGAAGTAGTTATCCTAATGAAGTATGTCCAGATATTCATAAACTAAAAAAAGATTGTTAATTGACTTTGATTTTTTTCACTGATAAGTTTCTATTGACTCTTTTCATTCAAGTTCTCACATCTTAGATTATGCTATCAAGAGCCTTTCGGAAGTTCCAAATTAAATTTATTTGCTAAGAATAATTTCAGTTACCTCATTTCCACTTTTACACTGTGGGGTTACTCTTGCAGAATGAAATTGATATTTCTGGTTACATTTTCCAGGAAACCATTAGTTTCCTAAGATTTAATTTTAGAGCAAGTTAGCTTGGGAACTTAGTAACTTCAGTTGTTTGAAAAGTAATGAAGGAACGTTGGTGATTTAATTTGCTAAGAATATAAACAGTGATTCACAACTAGGGGAAGAAGGCAAAATGTGAAGAGAGCTTGTATTCTGGCTCTTCCTGTGTTAGGAATTGTTGATTAGCTGGGTTCATTTTTAATAGTATATAGATGTCCTGACATGACAGTATATCTTCATGCTAGATTTTTTTGGGCTTTCTTTTCTTTTTTTTCATTATTTGCCCCAGGGGTACAGGTCTGTGAATCATCAGGCTTACACATTTCACAGCATTCACCGTAGCACAAACACTTCCCAATGTCTATAACCCATCCACCCTATCCCTACCCTCCCACCCCCCAGTAACCCTCAGTTTGTTTTGTGAGATTAAGAGTCTCTTACGGTTTGTCTCCTTCCCGGTCCCATC
Source organism: Ailurus styani (assembly GCA_002007465.1). NCBI lineage: Eukaryota > Metazoa > Chordata > Mammalia > Carnivora > Ailuridae > Ailurus > Ailurus styani. Next base: position 436,005 of record LNAC01000168.1, on the reverse strand, counting down.
TTGTTTCATTATTTTTCCCTCCCTACCCCCCACGACCCCCCGTCCTTGGGCTTTATTTTCTTTTTCTTTCTTTTTTTTTTTTTTNTGACACAGAGAGAGAGATTACAAGTAGGCAGAGAGGCAGGCAGAGAGAGAGGAGAGAGGAGGAAGCAGGCTCCCTGCTGAGCAGAGAGCCCGATGTGGGCCTCGATCCCAGGACCCTGGGATCATGACCTGAGCCGAAGGCAGCGGCTTTAACCCACTGAGCCACCCAGGCGCCCGGGCTTTATTTTCTAATTAAATTCTGCATTCATTTATAGAAGGCCTGCGATGTTAAGACCTGAGAATTGCGTAAATTGTCATAGACCTGAGAATTGCATAAACTGTCAACGACATCATTGTCTCTAGGCATGGTACTTTAAGTTTATCTAGTCTCACGCATAATTTCTCAGATGTGGAATGAGGGAGAGCAACATCAAATGACTTTCTGAGGGTTACATGGTTAGTTAGTGGTTGAGATGGGCCCAAAGCCTCAGTTTCTGGACTTTCATTCCAAGTTTTTCCATCCCACTTCTCCCTCTGTGAACATAAAGAGAGACGACTTGTGTGTAGATAGATCCATGCACAGTTACACTTGTGAACATTCTTAATCACTTCGGAATTTCAGGTTGTCCATTTTATTATAGATTTTTTTCTTCTTCAGACCTGTCAATTTCATTCCCCACTGAAATGACAGTCATTAGATACCACGTAGGAAATACAAAATCTAAAACCAGGACAGATTGAGCCAAGGAAATTTTAATTTTTAAAAAAATTTTTATTCATTTATTTATTTTAAAGATTTTATTTATAGATTTGACAGAAGGAGATAGAGCGAGCACAAGCAGGGGGAATGGCAGGCAGAGGGAGAGGGAGAAGCAGACTCCCCACTGAGCCCGATGCTGGGTTTGATCCCAGGACTCCAGGATCATGACCAGAGCCAAAGGCAGATGCTTAACTGACTGAGCCACCCAGGCTCCAAGCTAAGGAGATTTTTAAACATTATATTGTCCTAACGAAGCTCAGTGTTATATTCATGATGTCAAACAATAATAGTGACTTGGAAATACGTTTCTTACACGAACCTTGCAGTTTGCCTTCAGCATCTCAAAGTAGGAGAAAACCGATAAGCTATTTGTGGATCTTTATGACACCTGGATAGTNAATACGTTTCTTACACGAACCTTGCAGTTTGCCTTTAGCATCTCAAAGTAGGAGAAAACCGATAAGCTATTTGTGGATCTTTATGACACCTGGATAGTACTTATTCTTTGGGGAATGCATTATTAGAGACGGGGAAACAATGTTTCTTAAATCTCTCTTCTGGAAACTTCTTCATATTCTAACCTACACATACATCATCCAATTTCTTGATCTATGAAGATTTTTTTAGTTTCCTAAAATGGATGGTATGATAAAGGCATGTTTCAGTAATAATTATGAACTCAGAAGTTTTTTTATAGATTGTGTAAATATTTCTCCTGAGGAAAAAATTCCTCCAGCTTGTGAGCTCCATCAGATTGAGTATTTATTCTGTTTCTTGCTTTGTTTCTAGCACATAGAAGAGTGAATGGGATACTGTAGGTACTCAGTAACTTTTGCCAAGAGAATCAATGAATAAATAAATCTTACCACTTTGGTCACTTTAACATTTTTATTAATGTTAATGATGTTTTGAAATCACATAGCTGTTTTATGTATAATATTATAAAATTATGTTGTCAAGCATAATTCAAGTAGCTTTTCCTCCATGAAGTATTGAAGTATTGAAGTATTATACTCTCTACCTTTCTTTTAGAAGTTTTCATTTTCTGTCCTCTAGTCCAGGAACAGAGCTGATTGCCACTGTTAGATTGTACACCTCATTTTTTTTTAATGTGTTTGAGAGAGAGAGAGAGTGCAAGCAGGAGGAGAGAGAGAGGGAGAGAGACAATCCCAAGCAGACTCCCATGCTCAGCACGGAGCCTGGTGCCAGGCTTGATCCCATGACCCTGAGATCATGACCTGAGCCAAAACCGAGATGCTTAACTCACTGAGCCACCCAGGTGCCCCTAGACTGTATGCCTCTTAAGGACAGATAATGCCAGGCACCTGGGTGGCTCAGATGGTTAAATGTCTGCCTTTGGCTCAGGTCATTATCCCAGGGTCCTGGGATTGAGTCCCACATCAGGCTCCCTGCTCCTTGGGGAGCCTGCTTCTCCCTTTGCATCTCTCTCTGTCTCTCATGAATAAATAAATAAAATCTTAAAAAAAAAGATAATGCCTGTTCACCTTTGTATCTTACCTAATAATTCCTTATGTACAATAAATATGAAACAGTAAAATAAAATTATGATATCTGATGCATGCTAATTGTGGTACTACTCTATGATATAGTATAGCTGAATTGATTAATTTAGTAATTGAATGTTTCTTTGGAGGCCAACTGTGTCATTATTGGTGATCCAGCAGTAAACAGAAATCCATGCTGTCATTTGGCTCATAGTCTGGCCCTAGATAGAGATAGTAAGTAAATAATGACAATATATTCATTGTCCTGTGGAAGCCCATAATGGGGCTCTGCCTTATGCTAGGTTAAGGGAAGGCCCTCAGGGAGTCATTTTAAAGGAAAGAACTGGAAGATGAGAGGAATTAGCAGAGGAAGGAACAGGAAAGAAAAAAAAGAGAATGTTCTAGGTAGAACAGCACATGGGAAGAACACTCAGAGAACTTGACTGAACACCTGAAAGACATTTAGTGTAGCTCAGTGGCCAGCAGAGGGGAGTGAGCAATGAGGCTGAAAAGATAAGTGGAGGCTAAATTATGGAGGGTTTGTGAATTGGGCTAAATACTTTATCTTAAGGGGGCACGCTCTTTTAATCTGGTTAATGACCTGATCAAATGTATATACCCCGGCCGCCTAGGTGGCTCAGTGGGTTAAAGCCGCTGCCTTCGGCTCAGGTCATGATCCCAGGGTCCTGGGATCGAGGCCCACATCGGGCTCTCTGCTCAGCAGGGAGCCTGCTTCCTCCTCTCTCCTCTCTCTCTGCCTGCCTCTCTGCCTACTTGTAATCTCTCTCTCTGTGTCAAATGAATAAATAAAATCTTTAAAAAAAAATGTATATACCCCAAGGGTCATTCTGGCATTTTAGTGACTTTGTATATGGAGTTATTGAGGTATATTGAAATCTAAACAGATATGAAAGATTTGTAAAGCCTTCTTCCTTTGAATGGGAAATGCTTAAGAGGAAGGACTTGGCAAATTACCTCTCTCTGCTTTCATTTCTGTGTCTGCATAATGGGATGATTTTATTTCATAGGGTTGTGTTGAGGATGACATGAGTTGAAAGGCATAAAGTGCAATAGCTTGGACACCTCATGTGTTAACCGTTTAACAAGTAAATGTTAACTGTTCATATAGTCTTCTTGGGATGTCTGTATGGTTTTGTTTTCCATAGAACTTCACCTACGGAGTTTATCCAAAAATGCGTGCCCATGTCCTATTCCTAGAGTGTGCATCCTGGCATCTGCAATTCCAAAAAGTTCTAGGGTTACTTTGAAGTCCACCCAAGCCTGGTCCTGAGAGGCAGCTCCTATTTCAGTGTGCAAGTAGAGAGTCCTGTAGTCCTGGGCATCAGGCCATGGGCTCCAGGTGTTGTCATTTCCCCCAGGGCGCAAAGACCTATGTGGCATGGATCCAGGTAGGTCATGGTGGAATTGAAGGATCACAAAAACAAGTTACATTCCATGGTATCCTTGTGGGTCATGAGCTAGAAGTTGAGCGAAGTAGAAGTAGAAGCCAAGTTACTGCTTGGTACCCTGTTGAACTTGGTGACTGGCTTATGCATGATGATTTGCAGGTCAGAAGTTTCGTGTATCCAAATAATGGCACCATTTCTGTGGTATCTGTATTGCGAACCATCCCAGTTACAAGAATACGCTAAACTGCGCCTAACGCTGCTGAAAGTCTTACTTCAACCCCGGGTTCCTGGTGACCCAGAACAACCATCAGTCTTGGAACAACAGATACTTCAGCTGTGTTGTGACATGGTTCCGTGCTTGCAGGTAAGGCCCTTCGCCTTTCTCCGCTGATACAACAGCAGAGTCAGTTGGTGTTGGTTGTTAACCATCATGCATAGAGTAGAACCTATGTGATTTGCAAACTCGATACAAGCCTGATTTTAGAAATGCTCACAGGCTTTTGGAGATGAGGTAGGAACCAAATCTAGAGTTAACATTTACATATCATGTTATAACTAAGTTCACAGACCTATAAATCAATATAATCTATTTTAGGATTAGTAAGAAATAAAAGCTTTCTGTTCAAGGAAGACTTCTTAGGGTAAAGAATTTTGAGTTAGTTCCTCCTCGTGCTAGACGCAAGAGTTACAAGGAAAAAAAAAAAGACTTCTGTACAAGTTAGCAAAAGGTATGCGTCTGGGCAGATTCACCCTGGAGATGCCAGGCTTGAGCAGTTGAGTGCTGGCTGGAGTCCAGGTTCCACATGTCTCCTTACAACGCACGCGGTGATCCTGCTATCTCCTGCTCGTGAGAAGCCCACAGTCTAGGAAGGGAGGTAAGACAAGTATATAAATTTTCATAATTTGAAGTAGATGGATCAACGATATTTAACAGATATGGAGAAAATGCCTAAGAAGTTCAAGGGAGAAATAAATATGAGCTAATGACTCTATAACCGCAGACTTAAAAAAGAAAAAAGCCAGTTGCCAGTGGATTATGATGTTAGTGTAAGGATTAATTTATCAGCCTGTCCCTCTTGTCGTCGCGTTTTTCCATTTGCCTAGAATCTGAGCGCCATGCAGCTTCGCTCATGGAGGGGATCTGTGAATGTTTTTCAGAGTGATCCCTTGAGGTCACAGATGACCTGTTTTAAGTTTGTGTTAGCAAAGAGTGACTAGGGTGAATCTTTCCTCTGTGACTCATAAATGGGCTTTCCTGTAATCAAGGCAGAGAAAAGTTAATTAAAATGAATTCTCCTGTGGCTTTTCCAAAGCTTTTGTTTTGTGTGGGCAATAAAGCAATGTGTAGGCAGAACCTCTTGAACTGGGGTACACCTTTTCCACCTCGTGCTTGCATTACCCAGTTCCGTGCTCTTTGGTGAATGTTTGCTTCATCCTCATGAACCTAGATCTGTAAGCCTAAAAAACTTCTACAAGTGAGCTCTGTGAGATATTTGGGGGAATCTGTGACTTATTAATGTAGTTGAGCGAGGTGAAGGAAAAAAGGAGATAGATACATCATTTGGAGCTAATGGAACTAACAACATAAATACATTTAATCCCTTAGCAAATTGGCTTTATTAGAGTATGAAGAATCTGAGCGTCAGGAGGGATTTTAGTGGGAATGTTTTCCATTTTCCCACTTATTACAGGTATTTCTTAAATTCTCAGATAACCATGACTAAATTTGTAGGGATAAGAAGCATGCTGTTTTGCAAGGCAACCTTTTTGTTTAAGTACTTCTAATTGACCTGCATTTTCCTTTTACCCATTAGTTTCTGTTCCTCATAGAATGAAACAAAATAGGCTTTATACAAAAAAAAAAAACAAACCCATCTGCATCCTATTTTGTTGTTTATTTCTCTCTCCTTTCCCTTTCTTCCTTTCCATCCTGCCCTTTCTTTCCTTCATCACTTTTTTGTACTAGTTTCCAGACTTTTCACTGTCCATTCCCAAAAATTCTCTAGTTTATTAGTGCTCGGAATGTGTTACTATGAAATGTTCTTTTTAGAGCTGAATACATTCCTGTATTTGTGGTCTGACCCATACTGTGCACGTGAATAGACTCTCATCAATTAAAAAAAAGCAAACATTATTTTAGAAAGCCATGCCACCCTGTTGACCCATGATGAAATGATGGTTAATGAAATTTCTAGTTTCTTTTCATACCAGTTGCTTTTCCATTTTATATTTTTATTTGTTTGTTTTTAATTTACCCGCGTTAAACTTCACTGTTGACTTTGGCCCAAATAGTTCCTTCTTTTTAATTGTGACCCTTGTCATTGCACATGTAATCCATCGCACGTAATCTATTGTTACATCAAGATAGAACGTTACTTTACAAGTATTGCTAAAAACTTCAGTAAAGATTACAGAGTCTTTAATACTAGCTTGCTGAGGTTGTCCAAAATTTTTCTTTATTATGGAAAATTTCAAGTATGCACAAAAAATGCATTCAAGGAAATATATTGTCCAATAAACATGAGGCTTTGTCTTGTTTTAAATCCCTTTTCTTGGTGGCCTTTTGCCTTTCCCATTGTAGGTTTGCAAAAGAGTAAAATAATTTAGGGCGCCTGGGTGGCTCAGTGGGTTAAATAAAGCCTCTGCTTTCGGCTCAGGTCATGATCTCAGGGTCCTGGGATCGAGGCCCATATCGGGCTCTCTGCTCGGCAGGGAGCCTGCTTCCTCCCCTCTCTCTGCCTACTTGTGATCTCTCTCTCTCTGTGTCAAATAAAGAAATAAAATCTTTAAAAAAAAAAGAGTAAAATAATTTAGCTACTTGACTGTTCACATTTATTTTTTATAAATCACTATTTTCTGTCTCTTCTCCCTTGATCTTTTAATATTTTTTTCCCTCTTGTTTGCTAAGAATTTTTCTCTTTGTATAACTTATAATCCTTTTGGGTTATTATGGTGGTAACGATTGGTGAAAGGTACAGCTGGTCAACTGTAGGCTTTCCTCTTGATGAATTTAACAGACACAAGGCTTCTGATTGAAGCAGATGGTTCATTGTTTGTAATCTCTGGTAAATGCCAATGTGTCTGTGAGCAGGACCATATCCTTAATACCAACTCCAGAATTTTGATCGGAACAGCTGGGTTTGAATTGAATTGGGATTTTCAAGAGCACCCAAGTCCTTCCAATCTAATGCATTAGCCTGTTGAGAAGACACCCTACCATTTGAATATGGTCTTTCATTGCATCTGCCAAGTGTGGAAATGATGCTCTCAGTTAAGGTTGTCTGAGCAAATATCTTCCAGATGAAGGGCTTAGTAGTACATTAGAATAACATGCCAGCCCTTTTCTTCCAGGTAACTGTGTTGGACTCGCTGAACGGAGAGTTCATTTGGAGAGCTCAAAACCCGCTTTAATTAATTTCCTTCAACATGTTGGCACAGTCATGTAATTTGTCTTAAAAAAGAAAAATCTGCATTCAGAGAAGTCAGAAAAATAAATGAAAAGAATTTGTGTCAGCCAGCAGTAACAGAAATGGTAGCAAATTGTATTTTGGTTAGTGACAAAAATAAGGTAGTTTTTACCTGGTTTAATTCTCTTTGAGTTATGTAAATGTCTTCATCTCTTTAAGTCTTTCATAGGTTTAGAAAAAAAAGCTTTCTAAAACTTCTTCCATAGTTTAAAATTATCCTTTCTTTTATATATTATTTTAATATCCTATAATGACTTTTTTTTTAAACAGGTGAAAGAGTTGATCCAGACAACAGAAGTGATACTGTTCATTGAGGAATTGTATTCAAGCCTTCTGCGTCATCCCATTTTCTGGAAAATTCAGCTTACCCAGCTGACCCTTCAGCTGCTATGTGTCTGTGAAGTCAGCTTAACGATAACTGGGGAATGCTCATCTTTAATTCACCTTTTAGAGCACAGTGTTGAACTTCTCAAGGAGGTAAAGAGAGTACGAAAAAGAAATCTTTTTCTAAAGATTTTCTTTTATTTATTTGACAGAGAGCTCGAGTGAGCACAAGCAGGGTGAGTGGCAGGCAGAGGGGGAGGGAGAGGCAGGCTCAATGCGATCCCAGCACCCTGGGGTCATGACCTGAGCTGAAGGCAGAAGCTTAACCGACTGAGCCACTGAGAGTAGGAAATTTTCATACGTCTGTTCTCTTAATAGGGTCATTCAGTAGCAGGAGGAGTGTGCTCTTTTACTTTATTGGTATCAAAGGTATTTTGATCAAATACCATCAGATCATACTATGAACGTTCTACTTTTGTCATCTATTATAAAAATGAGTCACTACATTTGGAGCATCAGTTAAGGGTCTACCACTGTGGCATTTTTTTTTTCATTTATATGTAGAATGCAAGTGTCGAACACCTATTATATGCCAGACCCTATAAAATACATACATAAAAAGACTGTGACCTCAAGAGACTTCCAGACATGCACATAAATAATTTAAGTAACTGGTGTCCAATAAGGTAAATGCTTCTATGGGGGTATATGTAAAGGGTAGTGAATTCACTTATTCTTTTTTTTTAAATTCACTTATTCTAATAGTTTTTCAGTGGCAACTTTAAGGTTTTCCATATATAATATATGTTATCAGCAGATAGTGACAGTTTTTTCTTTCTTTCTTTCTAATTTAGATGTGTTTTATCTCTTTCTTGCCTAATTGCTATGGCTAGGATTTCCTGTACCATGTTGAATAAAAGTAGTGAGAGTGGCGGGGAAGAAAAGGCAGAGTGGACATACTTGTCTTGTTCCTGATCTTAGAGGAAAAGCTTTTAGCTTTCACCAATGAGTATGATTTTAGCTGTGGGTTTCTCATATATATCCTTTAGAATGTTGAAGTATGTTCATTCTCTACCCACTTTGTTGAGGGTTCTTATCATAAATGATTGTCGAGTTTTTGTCAAATGCTTTTTTTTTTTTATTTGACAGAGAGAGAGAGAGAGAGAGAGAGAGAGATATCACAAGTAGGCAGAGAGGCAGGCAGAGAGAGAGGAGGAGGCAGGCTCTCCGCTGAGCAGAGAGCCCGATGCGGGCCTCGATCCCAGGACCCTGGGATCATGACCTGAGCCGAAGGCAGAGGCTCTAACCCACTGAGCCACCCAGGCGCCCTCAAATGCTTTTTCTGCATCTATTGATGTGATAAGATTTTTATTCTTCATTCTGTCAAAGTGTTGTATCACATTGATTTGCAGTTGTTGAACCATCCTTGCATCCCTAGAGCAAATCCCACTTGGTTATGGTACATGATCCTTTCAATATATGGTAGAACTTGGTTTGCTAATACATCGTTGAATTTTGCACATGTATTCATTAGGGGTATTGGCCTGTGGAATTACACTGTATTTTAATTTAAAACAATAGTCATGCCTGTGAAAGTCATATTTATAGTGTCTTCCTTTTGCTCAATATTTAACAATTTTAGAAGGAAGTAAGTATGAATAGAACAGTTATAATACTTGTGTTCTGTATTTTTCCACCCCCACCTCTGGCCCAGTGTTTCTAAAGTTTAACCAAAAAAGAAAGAGAAAAAACCCTAGGAAAACTAATTTGCAGACCTGTATCCTTTAGGGCTATATACATTGTAATCTGAAACAAAGTAAAGTAGAATAAGACATTCCTATTACTGGGGCATCTGGGTGGCCCAGTCAGTTAAGCACCTGCCTTTGGCTCAGATCATGATGATCCTGGAGTCCCAGATTGAGCCCCAAGTGGAGCTCCTTGCTCAGCAGGGAGTCTGCCCCTTCCCCTGCTCCATTTCTTTCTTTCCAATTAAAAAAAAAAAAATCTTTAAAAAAAGACACGTTTATTACCTAGGCTAAGGCTATATCTTTCCTATATCACTGAATTTATCAGCTGGATATGCAGTTCAAATATTACATTAACTTTTCTTTTCCCCTTTATTTTTATGGTCTTCTATTGGAGATTTTTTTTTTTTTTAAGATTTTATTTATTCAATGGAGACAGAGCGAAAGAGAGGCAGAGGGAGAAGCAGGCTCCCCAATGTACAGGGAGCCTGATTCAGGACTTGATCTCAGGACCCCAGGATCATGACCTGAGCCTAAGGCAGATACTTAACAATCTGACCCACCCAGGGGCCCCTGGAGGTGTTTCACTGGGTTCTAAAAATGGATGCATTCCTTATGTTATATTAGTTGCAGTGGATTTGGTCTTGGTTGAGTTATCTTTAGCGGTATTTGAATGGTCATAACCAAAGGTCCTTTCCATTGCTCTTATGAACAAAACTAGGGAAAAATGATATTGGCAGTGAGGAGAGTGGGTAGCTGTCAAAGTGAAGCAAGAGTTAAACAGCCCATCTTTGGGAAGTCCAGGAACCCGAGTTCTGGAAGACCTCACCATCAGCTGACTCAGTTCCACTCACCTTTTTCACCATGTGTGTCTGTGTATTTAGTGCCTGCTTCATTGGTGGTACCCAGTGATAAGCTTTCATTTGAACTGAGGACAAAAAGTGTGGACTCCAAGGTCTGCTGCTATTAAAAGTCCTGTGACAGGGCGCCTGGGTGGCTCAGTGGGTTAAACCCTCTGCTTTCGGCTCAGGTCATGATCTCAGGGTCCTGGGATTGAGGCCCGCATCAGGCTCCCTGCTCGGCGGGGAGCCTGCTTCCCCCTCTCTCTCTGCCTGCCTCTCTGCCTCCTTGTGATCTCTCTCCCACTGTGAAATAAATGAATAAAATCTTTAAAAAAAAAAAAAAAAAGTCCTGTGACATCTGTGGCCCAGTGTAAAGGCATTTCCTCCTCTTTTGTGTTTTTATTCCTTGCTCCAGACAGGCTCTGAATTAGCCTGGGCTCCTCCAAAAGTGGCCCCTGAGTTTCCCTAACGTCAAGAGCAGAGCCCATGTTTCCACAAAAGCCAGGGTTTATGCAACAGGAGTTTATGTGCAAAGGTGATGCCAGGAAGCAAGTGGGAAAGGGACAAGAAGTACGAAATGCTGGAAATGGAAGAGGCCACACAAGTATCACCATGTTGCCCAGTGCTAGGATCAACCAACTGCTTGATCGCACAGAATATTCTGAGAAATGTTAGGAACCATGTCTCAGAAGGATCCAGATAAAGGAGGGAAGCATTTGACTGTGGGCTTCTCTTGTCAGTTTGTCAAGCATCAGCCTATAGGGCTTTAGCTGTCCTGTCCTCTGGAGCTTTCACTAGTCTGGAGCAGAAAGCACCAGTTATAGTAGCAGTATGTGTAGGATTGCAAGTGGCATATGAGATGTTTAACACAGTTTTTTGTTAAAAGGCCTCATGAAATGCTATTGTTTGTTATTTGGTCTCCATTAAAAATCAAACAATAAACTTCTCAGAACTGTAAGCAATGTAAGCTCATCTAGTGTAATTCCCTACTATTTCTTCGTCTTGGTGCCTTGCTCTCCAGCTCATTTATTTTCACCTTCTATTCTGAAGTCTCCCTCTACTTGGAGAATGCCATTTTTATTTGGGCCTTCCCACCTTTGGGTTCCATCCATGTAGGGGCCCTTGGGTGGCTCAGTCAGTTAAGCATCAGACTCTTAATTTTAGCTCAGTCATGATCTCAAGGTCATGAGATTGAGCCTTGTGTCAGGCTCTGTGCTGGGCATGGAGCCTGCTGGAGGTTCTCTCTCTGTCCTGCTCCCCCTCCGCCAATGCTCTCTCTTAAAAGAGAAAAGTTCCATCCACTTAGCATGTTTCTAGTCCATGTCAGGTCTCCAAAATACTACTTTGTGGCCTTTGCAGTGATAGCTTTTGTGAGAAAGGCTTTCCAGGGTGGCCTTAGTATAAAGTCATACTTGCATTTATCTCTCATCTTCTCGGTAGCCAGGAAATTTGAAATTTAAATGACCTTGCTGGTTTTTCTTCTCTCTCTCTCTTTTTTTAATGGATGTGCAGAATATGAAATGAAATTGAGGAAAAGATCATGGCAAAGAATGGTGCAGTTATATTTCAAAGCAGTGAGTGGGTATAGGCCCAAAGACACAAATGAGAAAATATTCCGTTAAAACAATTTAATTTTCTTCTTCTTCTTCTTCTTCTTCTTCTTCTTCTTCTTCTTCTTCTTCTTCTTCTTCTTCTTTTTTAAGATTTTATTTATTTGACAGAGAGAGAGAGACAGTAAGAGAGGGACCACAAGAAGAGGGAGTGGGAGGGGGAGAAGCAGACTCCCTGCCGAGCAGGGAGCCCAGTGTGGGGCTTGATCCCAGGACCCTGGGATTATGACCTGAACTGAAGGCAGATGCTTAATGACTGAGCCACCCAGGTGCCCCTTAATTTTCTTCTTTTGCTGGTGTTTAAGAGTCCATAAACAAGCACTTGGGAAAAATTTGCAGTTTATTTTCACTTTTTTATTTTTAATTTTTTAATTTTTAATTTTTTTATTTAAAGACTTTATTTATTTATTTGAAAGAGGTAGGGAGCACAAGCAGGCAGAGCAGCAGGCAGAGGGAGAGGGAGAAGCAGGCTCTCCGCAGAGCAGGGAGCCCTATGCGGGACTCAATCCCAGGACCCTGGGATCGTCACCTGAGCCGAAGGCAGCGGCTTAACTGACTGAGCCACCCAGGCACCCTATTTTCACTTTTTAAATGGTAAAACTGAAGTGTGTGTGTGTGTGTGTGTGTGCGTATATATATATATATATATATATATATATATATATATATATATATATATATATTATATATTTGTGCCAGAGTTTAAATAGCACCTCCAAGATTATGACTTCTGAGTTTGTCAGACTAGTTTGTTTTCTCCGAGTGTTTTCTTAACGTGTGATTCTACTACACATTTCTTTTTTTTTTAAAGATTTTATTTATTCATTTGACACAGAGAAAGAGATTACAAGTAGGCAGAGAGGCAGGCAGAAAGAGAGGAGAGAGGAGGAAGCAGGCTCCCCGCTGAGCAGAGAGCCCGATGTGGGCCTCGATCCCAGGACCCGGGGATCATGACCTGAGCCAAAGGCAGTGGCTTTAACCCACTGAGCCACCCAGGCACCCTGATTCTACTACACATTTCTTTCCTTTTTTTCCTTGCCTGTCCTCTGATTCATAGATATTTCCACTCTGCAATTTCATCTGTAAAATTTCAGAATGAGGTAATTTTAGTGAAGTGTGCTGGATCTTTCTTCTTTACTTCCAGAATGTGTTAATATTTTCTTTATTGAGAAGGCTCAAATAATAAGTAAATTGAAAAAGGTTTAAGAACTTGATGTCCACATCCATTTTGCTTTTTATGTCATTGATACACTTGGTGGAAAAATAATGATTTTCAGTTTCTATGATTATTGCTTTGCTACATTTAAATATGCTTAATAGATTACTGTGATTTAAAAATAATCTCTGCCTCCCTGGGTATTACTGTTTCCTTTATTAAAATAACAATTTATTTATTTATTTTTTAAAGAGTTATTTCAGAGAGAGAAGGTATGCGTGAGCAAGTGGGGGGGAGGCGGGAGGTACAGAGGGAAAGGGAAAGAAGACTCCCCACTGAAGGTGGAGCCCACCATGGGGCTCGATCTCCCCACATAGAGATCATAACCTGAGCCTAAACCAAGAGTAGGATGCATAGTCGATTGAGGCACCCCAAAATAGCATGACTTGTTAAAATTGTTAAGTGTAGTTCTCTAGATGAATCAGGCCTGGATTAGGTAGTTAGACAGTTGACCTACTTTTCAGAAATGAAGTATTCTTTTTGTATTTCAGGTAGTTTTTCAGTGATTTGAAAGATTGTTTTTGAAGATTTGTTGGTCTGTTGTGTTAAGGCATTTTCTCTTTTTAAATTTTTTTTTCAAGATTTTATTTGAGAGAGAGAGAATGAGTGGGGGGAGGGGCAGAGGGAGAAGCAGACTCCCTGCAGAGCAGGGAGCCCACGTGGGACTGGATCCCAGGACACCAGGATCATGACCTGAGCCACTCAGGTGCCCAGGCATTTTCTCTTTAAATTAATTTGGTGGATAGCCCCTGCTCTTCAACCAGATGTGATAACCTTTTGAATTTATGTGTGATTGCTGTGGAGTCCCTATCCTTCCTGTAGCAGATCTGGCTTACTGTAAATAACTTTGTACAATAGGTTGATGATCTTTCATGTTAAATATACTCTTCCTGGATACATGTTATTAAAAAGCTATGGCTCAGGGCACCTGGGTGGCTCAGCGGGTTAAGCCTCTGCCTTCGACTCAGGTCATGATCCCAGGGTCCTGGGATCGAGGCCCACATCAGGCCCTCTGCTCGGCAGGGAGCCTGCTTCCTCCTCTCTCTCTGCCTGCCTCTCTGCCTACTTGTGATCTGATCTCTCTCTCTCTCTGTGTGTCAAATAAATAAATAAAATCTTAAAAAAATAATAAATAAAAAGCCATGGTTCTGGGAACTTCTTCAACTCTTTTCTTGTTTTTCTTTTAGGATTTTCCTGTTGAACCGGTCACATTTGGAATAGCTTTCTTACTGCTGCAGACACCAGCAAGTCAGCAGAAGCCAATCCTAAGTCTAGGTAAATAAAAATACCATCACAAGAGTAAAATGTAAATAGAAGTGTGGGGGGAATCCCTTGAGCTATATGTTATGCTGTGCTAGAATGTCCTGTATACTTAGAGTTTTCGTTCTAGAAACTTTCCTAATTAATCATTCTGAACTCGAACTTTGTTTTTCATATCCCACAAGGTGTTTTATGCAAAGACTCCATGTACCATAATTTACCAAGGAGCTCAGCTGTCCCTAACAGTGAGGAATGGGACCAAAGCAGGGGTAAAAATGTTCTATTTAAGAACATGGTGAAAAACCAGGTTGATATGTCTGGCCAATTGGCAACCGAGTCACACCTTTAAAACGCAGCTTTTATGCTAATGTTGCATCTCCTTATTCAGGGCGACATCTATGTAGTAATGGAGGATCTGTCCAAATTATGTTGCTTGGTGCCATGGTCTGTCGATCATCCCCACTCTCATTTTAAAGTGCTTAAAGTGGCAGATACTGATTGTGTGGCTCATTGTGGGTGTTCTAATTCATCATGATTTTGAGGTGAATTCCTTTTCCACTCTCAGTCTGTCTTGAGGATGGCTGTAGCGCGCGGAGGGGGCCATTGACTTCCTGTGCTCTATTTTGTCTGTTGGCCTTGTGCTCATTTGTGCCCTCCTCCTGAGGCTCTTTCTGAACTGCTTTTGCCTTTTTTTTTGTTGATGGTGGTGTTCTGCGAATGGTGCACGTGGCATCTTCCCAGAGGTTTAATTTGCCAGGGCTGGTCCTTCTGACAGCCATAGTTGTTTTTTTCCTCTTCCGTTTTTAAAATTTAAATTCAGTTAATTAACATATAATGTATTATTGGTTTCTGAGGTAGAGGTCAGTGATTCATCAGTGTTATGTAACACCCAGTGCTTATTACATCACATGCCCTCCCCAGTGTCCATCACGCAGCCCCCCCATCCCTCCCATGCCCCTCCCCTCCAGCAGCCCTCAGTTTGTTTCCTGAGATTAAGAGTCAGTTATGATTTTCTCTCCCTCTCTGGTTTCATCTCGTTTTCTTTTTTGCTCTCTTCCCCTATGATCCTCTGTTTTGTTTTTTAAATTCCACATATGAGTGAGATCATATGATAATTGTCTTTCTCTGATTGACTTATCTCACTTAGCATAATATACTCCAGTTCCGTCCACTGACAGCCATAGTTTTGTTTTCTTTTTTAAAGCAGCTTTATTGAGGTATAGCTATTAACCACAAAGTTTACCATTTTTAAGTGTACAATACATTGGCTTTTTTTTTTTAAATGAATTTATAGAGTTGTGCCACCAGCACTACAATTTAGTCGTAGAGCATTTCCATCACCCATTATGTTATGTTGAAAAGTAGGGAAGATCAGCTATTCAGTATATTGGGAAAGATTGTTCATATAGGATAACCAAGAAGATATTGATGACTTCATATTTGACAAATGCACAGCATTAATACAATGTTATGCTTCTTGATTATTAACACTAGCCTTGATTATAAATAGCAATTTATAAAAATGCCTGGGGGCGCCTGGGTGGCTCATTCAGTTAAGCCACTGCTTTCGGCTCAGGTCATGATCCTGGGGTCCTGGGATTGAGGCCCACATCAGGCTCCCTGCTTTGTGGAGGGCCTGCTTCTCCCTCTCCCTGTAGCTCTGCCTACTTGTGCTCTCTATCTCTCTGTCAAATAAATAAATAAAATCTTTAAAAAATAAAATAAGATAAAAATAAAAATGCCTGGAAGATTTATGATATAGAAGATAGAAATGTGTACATTTACTGCTTTATTAAAGATAATGGATTTTCATAATCTCTTAGGGACAATTATGGATTAAGATTAATATTTTGATTGGAACGATACAGAAAAGGTTTGCATGCCCCCTGTGCAAAGATACATGCACATTCGTGAAGCAGTCAATATTTTTTAAAACTTAATTTTAAAAAAGACTAATATTTAGGCAGAAAATGTCAATTGGCAGTGTTAGAGTAACAGGTGTTTGTATTTCATACCACGATCAGGTTTGACTTCTAAGCGATGAAAAGAAAATATTAGCAACTCACTGACATGACTTGGAGACTTTTTTTGGTGTTGTGGGAAGATCCATTGATAATCTAGCTCAGAAGCCTATGAATAACATCTTTGGATAAATTAAGGTTCATCTAATAATTGTGAAAAATATATTTCTGCTTTAGCTCATTCTATTAATGGTCTAGCAGAGATTATATATGTGAGTAAATTATCACACATCTCTGTGTGTATTTCTGATGTGTAAGTTGAGTGTCCATGTTTAAAAAAAATCATTAATGAAAATGAGTTTGATTGTTGCTGGTTATGGACTCTGAGACTTTTCCTGATTCACTTTTTAGCAATTACAGTGAAGGATCTCCCTGCTTCACCTCCTTTACTAATGCATCTTAGTATAATTCTCACCTGGGTTTGGAAGGGAAGCATGCACATTGGTCTTAAAATCCACGATCAGGAACTCAGGTCTCTTGGCTCTGTTGAGGGCTGTCGAAGAATCTGACAATATAAGGACAAAAGTTGAATTGTATTTTATTTATTTTTAAAGATATTATTTATTAGAGAGTGAGCACACGCATCCAAGTGTGTGCGTGGGGGGGGGCGTGGGGGAGAAAGGGAAGGGCAGAGGGAGAGGGAGAGAATCTCAAGTGGACTCCACACTGAGCATGGAGCCCGATGTGGGGGCTGATGTCAGGACCCTGAAATCATGACCTGAGCCGAAACCAAGAGTTGGATGCTCAACTGACTGAGCTACTCAGTTGCCCCAGCTGAATTGTATTTTAAAGAAAGTCATATTAAAGAGTTGGTTTATACTCTATGGTATGCATTTTCTCTAAGAGTATCCTAAAGTTATCAGGAACACACATTAACAGCTTGTTTTAGATAATAGTTAATTTTTTTGTTCCTTTTTAAAAGGGTAAGATCCATCGTCTTAGTTATGTGTCTGACCCACTTGTAAAGGAGTGAGAAAACTTTTTGCATATCTCTCTTAAAATAGCATTTTGTTTGATTGGGGCGATAATTTTTTTAAATGTAAGTTGTTGTTTTGATGAATAGCTTTGAAGCTCCTCTCTGTTGCTGAGGGTCAGAAGATCCCAAGGTCATCCTTGGTGCTAGTGATGCCGGTTCTGCAGATACTGTCATCTACCGCCTTGGAAGACTGTATATCCATGGATGAAGAAGGTCCCACGAGGCAGCAGTTGGCACTGAACCTTTTGGAAATGGTACAGCAGGAGTCCTACAGAGATGACCACCAAAAGGTAATGACTTCAGCCTTATTTCTCATATTTATTTATTTATTTATTTATTTGAGAGAGATACTGAGAGAACATGTGGGAGGAGGCGCAGAGGGAGAAGCAGACTCCCTGTGGGGAGCCCGAGGTGGGACTCTACCCCAGGACCCTGGGATCATGACCTGAGCTGAAGGCAGATGTTTAACTGACTCCAGTATGCTTTACTATTCACTCACGTGTGTGTGAATCTTACTCACTAACACTAATAGCTCGACTCTCTCTTCCACAGCAGATGAAGAGGGAAGAGGAAGGGATACTATTAGGGTTATAAACATTCCCTTGATGGTAACGTGCTGCTTTATGGAGGCTGGGAATGGAGATTTGATCACCGTTTTTAAAATCGTAAACCTGTTTGCAGTTGGCTTTCCTTCCACGCTGGTGCAGGCCTCTATATTCCAGACACACCTATAAATTTAGCAGGATGCAAACTCTCCAATTCTCTCCCTGAATCTTTGCTTTTGCTCGTAATGCTCTTTTGTCTCCTTTGCCTGACCTACTCATTCTTCAAGACCCAGCCAAATGTTCTCAGCCTCCTGGAGTCCAGATTCATGACCCTCTTCTTGGCCTCCCCAGCTCTTTTACCATTACTCAGTTGTGTTATGTCTTACGTTAGAGAGCTACGTACATGTTCTTCCAGCTATGCTGCGGGCTTACTGAGGGAAAGGATCTTGGCCCTTCTCACACTTTGCCTGTATTTTCTAGGCATGTTGAAATTGTAATTGCAATAGTTGTTGAGCTTTTTGTATTCTTCCCCCCGCCCCAGGAGTGTTTTTGCTTTATCTCTGTCACCGGATCATAGATGAAAGCATTCAAAGTCTTTTAGCCAGTTGTTAATTGAATACTCTATTTTCCACCTACTTAAATAAGATAGGGTGTTATCTATATAACTTTGCATTCTCCACACCTGACACATTGTTTACCACATGATAAACACTAAGTTTCTATTCACTGAGGGATGTGTGCTTCTCATAAAGCTATGGAAGATCATTTTACTATCTCCATATATTACAGAAAGACCTTTGCATAAAACCACAGATCTTGTTTTTTTTCCCTGTTTCTTTTTAGATGGGTGATTCTGACTGAGCATGTTTGATTTAGAACTAGAGCAGTTTTTAAGAAGCGCAGCTCTACTGGTGAATGGAAACAAGGGTAAATGTTCTGTACCACACAGTTCTGTGTTCCCTACCCATTTCTGAAGTGTCGATAACCATGAAATGAAACACATTTTAACGTCCAGTTTTTAAGAATTAAAAAACGTAAGCCATCAAAACAACCACTCATCTTCTTTTAAAGATTAACATAATCTCATAAGGTTTTAATATTTTCTAGTGGTCTGTGGAAAACAGGATTCTTTCTATTAGGCTATTAAATGTGATACTTCACAGCACCTATTTGTGTTTTTCTAGACCAAAAAAAAAATCAGACACCAGTTGTAAATTCTAACCCACTTAAAATCTTTGCACCCCAGTCCCTAGAGAATGTTGGGGGGGAGAAAGAAAGCACTGAAGTATGAATCCGGGTCTAGGCAGGAGAGAGAGACCATGCTATTAATTTGAACTAATAAAAACTTAATACAAAAAATTATTAACTAGTAAATGGTCTCCAATGAATAAAAGTTATAAAAGAGGCTCTAAGGAATATTGCATTAAGTAAATGTAAGGAGCAGCTACTACTACTAGGACTGGAGAGATCACCCAAGGAAGGAATGAAGAGGGTCTCCCTACTCAAGATCGAGATGAGACCTTGTAGAAAGAATGTGGCTGTGGTCCCCTGGATGATGACGTTCTCTGGGTTGCCTCAGGCCAGAGCTGGTCTGTAGGACCCCCCCGCCCCCCGGGGTGGGGGTGTGCATGGGGTGGCCTGGGTCCTCCGCAGGAAGGTATCTGCTGGGGTCTCCTGTATGCCCCTGGCAGACATGGTAGGAGAAATTCCTGAATGACATTCCACTGCATGGATACACACCACATTTTACTTTTCCATTCATCTGTTGAACTTTTGAGTCGTTTTCACTTTTGGCTATTATCAACGGTACCATTATAAACCTTCCTATACAAGTTTTTATGTGGACATGGTTTCGTTTCTCTTGGGTAGATACCTAGGAGTGGAATTGCTAGATCATATGCTAACTCCTTTGGAGGAACGGCCAGACTGTTTTCCATAGGAACTATGCCATTTTACATTCCCACCAGCCCACTAGCCGTGTATGAAGACTCCAGCTCGTCCACATCCTCGCCAACACTTGTCATTGCCTGTGTTTTTGCCTCTATCCAGTGTGAAGTGCCTTTTCCTTATGGTTTTGATTTGCATTTTCCCAATGACTTCTTAGACTACTCCTTCAACAAGCGAAGAACCTGAGGCTTAACGTGAGGTTCAGTTGCCCAGATTACACAGGTTTCGAAGGATAGAGTTGAGATTCAGATTTTGACTGTTTAACTATATCTCCTGCATCCTACTGACTCCAGTCTGATTTTTTTTCCCCTTTTGGTAATTTATCATCTTTGTGCTGAACGTGCAAGTAAATAGAACAGTTATAGATTTACAGGCTAACATTAAGTTGTAGCACATTAAAATAAATTGGCTTCTTAAAAACTTTTCCTTGGAAATTAAAGGGAGTTAGTAAGTCTTAGATCTTGTACATCAGCCATCATGTTCTAATAACATGGATGCTGCGGATGGTGTGGGTTGGCCTTGGGTGATAAGCAGCCCTCCCAAAGCTTTCCACTCTTGACTAGATTCTTCATGGAGGTATAGGGAAGAAAGAGTCTCTTGAGGCTTTGTCTAGTCCAGTCTTCTGCTTCTGCTCTGGTGAGTGATTAAACCCCTTCTAGCAAAAATCTGCCCTCCTTTCAAGGGGCTCCAGGGTTGAGTTTCCATACCCCCTCTCCTGATCAAATCCTGGCTCTACTTTGGTTAAGCCTATTTTAGTCACCATTACTTTTTTTTTTTTTTTTAATTTATTTATTTGAGTGAGAGAGCACTCATGAGAGCAAGAGTGAAGCCTCAGAGGGAGGAGCAGAGGGAGACGGACAGAATCCCAAGCAGGCTCCATGCTCAGCAGGGCTTGATCCCAGGACCATGAGACCATGACCTGAGCTGAAATCAAGAGTCAGACACTTTACTGACTGAGCCACCCAGGGTGCCGTAGATGAGTGTTATTCTTTAAAGTTCATGAAAATCTGTATTGTTCACTGAACTCACAATGTCTTTTTCAGACTCCTTTAGGCAAAGACGTGCTATCAGATATCTGTCTTATTGTTAATACTTAACAGACTTGAACATTTTTATTACAAGCTTTTTCAAATAAAGATTCTCAACTAATATCTGTAAAAGATGTTTTACCACCATTTAATATTCATTTAAATGTTATTTTTCTTTTTATGGTTCCTTTTCTCTTGTATTTTCTTACTGAGATGTAATTCACCTAACATAAATCTCTTATTTTTAAACTCCTGCTTTCTCCTCTAAAACAGACAGCCTGCAGCTCTTTCACAGGCCCTCTCCCAGGCTGTGGGGCCAGGATTTGGTAGCTGGTGTTTAGAGAAAGCCCTCGGTTGCATCCTTGCCCGGGACTGTGCCAAGGGCAGCTGTCACTCACTGGGACAGAGAGACTGTTCTGGAATATCTCATTCAACATCGTGCTTTTCTCCTGCTGTTCCAACCTTAGGCAAACAGACAAAAAACAGAGCCTAAACATCAACATACTTCAAGTAAAACAGGATTACCTTTCTGTTTCAGTATATTTACTCTTACCCGTCTGGGTAATGTTGCTGCTTTTGACTCAATTTATGGTTGATGGTGATTTCCAATTACTTTCTTTTATACTCCTATCCACCAGTTTTATTTTTCTCTCCTAAAGATGACAGAGATCATATTTCTCTGTATTTTGCAACTTTAGAGACTCTGCTAGATGCTTTATTGTGTCATTATCTACCTCAGTAATCTTGGCAGGAAGGTAGTCAGTCATTACTTCCATTTTACAAATGAGCAAAGTGAGGTTCAGAGATTGTGTAATAGCCTCTAGCTGGCATGGCTGTGCTAACATCCTGGTCTTTTAAATCTCAAGTCCAATGCTGTTTGTCCTTTGTCTAAAGAACTTGACTCTAGTCTTCAGTGAATTTCATCTTTGGGTTGGGGAAGTATTTTTAGAGAGAAAAAGCTATAATAAATGTGAGTATTTAACTTTAAAAATTTATTATTTTAAAAAATTGTAACACATTAAAGTGGTTCAAAAATTATAAAATGGTACACAATGGGAAGTTTCCTTCTCACCCTTGATTCTGGTTGCCCAGTTCCCACCCTCTCAAATGGAAAATGAGTAGTGGATGTTAATTTCTTTTGTATTTGTCTCATAACTTTCTTTGCATATATAAGCAAATACAAATATATAGTCCCCACCCCCTTTAAAAAAATAAGTGGTAGCATTCTAGGCACACTGTCTGCATCTTTTATTTTCATGAGAGTTCTTTTCATGTCAATAAAGATAGCTTCCTCATTTGTTTTTATGGTGAGATTTGCTTTCAAATGGTATCTCTACTCTAAAGCATATACTTGAGACAACTGAACACCTGTGTCCTCACAAAAACTTTTATAGGACTCTTCATAGCAGCATTATTTGTAATAGCCAAAAAATGGAAACAATCCAATGTCCATTAATTGATGAATGGTAAAAATGTGGTATATCCATTCAATGGAATATTACTTGCCAATGAAAAGAAATGAAGTGTTGATACAAACCACAGTCTGGATGAACCTTGAAGACATGCTGTGTGAAAGGAGCCAGTCACCAGAAAACACACATTGTGTGGTTGCTATTACATGAAATAGTCAGAATAGAAACAAAGTAGATTAATTAGTGGTTTCCAGGGGCTGGGAGGGTGGTGTTGGGGGAATGATGAGTGACTGTTAATGGGTATGGATTTCCTTTTGGGATGATGAAAATTAGCCACGATGCCATGAATTACTAAAGTTCACTGAGTTATAAACTTTAAAAGGATGGGTTTTATGGTATGTGAATTATACGTCAATAAAGCTGTTATTTAAAAAAAATTTCAGAGGTGCCTGGCTGGCTCCCTCGGTAGAACATGAGCCTGGATCACAAAGTCATGAGCTTAAGGCCCACACTGGGTGTGGGGCCTACTTTAAAAAAATTTTTTTTTATAAAGCTTAATTTTTAAAAACATTTTATTTATTTATTTGACAGAGTATAAGCAGGGGATACAGCAGGCAGAGGGAGAAAGAGAAGCAGACTCCCCATCAATCAAGGAGCCCAATGCTGGGCTTGATCCCAGAACCCTGGGATCATGACGTGAGCCAAAGTCAGCCCCTTCCTTAACCGACTGAGCCACCCAGCGCCCCTGTAAAGCTTAATTTTTACTTCCCATTGTTTCAGTTGTTCTGTATCCATATAAGTCAGTCTTTGGTAACAGGACAGTTATAATCTAGAGATTTCTAATTTGTTTCATCACACTCAGAATGAATTGAATCTTTTTATTAGCAGGCAATATTTAATGCTTCTTTAATGTCTGTGACTTCTCCTGAGCCATGTGGACACATTGCTCACCTTGGCAGAGTTCTGTCTATTTTCTGTCCCTGATGGTACTACTTTATTTCTGTGAGGAGTCGTTTCTCAGATTGACTTAAGCATAACCTCTTCTCTGGGTATCGTTTCAATTTAGAGCTGTCAGGCTGTTTCTTATTGCTGAAGTTATTCACAGTTATTAATTCCCAGGTTCCAGCTGAACCAACGCTGTTCCTGTCAACATACTGTCTGTTACAAAAATGGATTGTCCTCAGTCCAAGTCTGCCACCTGCCCAGGGTTGTCTCTTACCAGAGCTGGAGCTGGGCAAATACAATGACTTTTTTTTTTTTTTTTAAGTCCTCCTCCTTATGGGGTGCCTGGGTGGCATAGTTGGTTGAGCTTCTGACTCTTGATTTTGGCTTGGGTTAAGATCTCAGGATCTTGGCATCGAGCCCCATGTTGGACTCCACACCTAGTGTAGAGTCTGTTCACTCCCCTCCCACCCCCCGTGTGTATACTCTCTCTCAAGTAAATAAATAAAATCTTATAAAAAAACAGTCTTCTCTTGGGGTGCCTGGGTGGCTCAGTCATTGGGCGTCTGCCTTTGGCTCGGGTCGTCATCTCAGGGTCCTGGGATTGAGCCCCTCATCCGGCTTCGTGCTCAGCGGGAGCCTGCTTCTCCCTCTCCCACTTCCCCTGCTTGTGTTCCCTCTCTCGCTGTCTGTCTCTGTCAAATAAATAAAATCTTTAAAAAAAAAAAATCTTCCCTCTCACTGGTGAATGCTTTTTTAATGATAATAGGTTTTTTGTTTGGTTTCTTTTTTCCCCCCCCAAACTCCATTGCCTCTGGATCTTATATATTAATCTTTTCTTTTTTCCCTGCCTTAACCAGGAGGGAATGGTAAATAGGAGGAAAAGTTGAAATCAGGTGTTCTAGAGTTCCATCTGTTTTCTTTTTGTGTTATCCTATTAGCTCAGATATGTGCAGAGGAGTTTTTGGTAGGAATTGAAAATTCTGTACTTTGTTGGAAGGATTGATTTCTTACAATGAGGTATAAAAAATAAATGACTATATCTCTGACCGATAGACTTATCTCATTTATTCATGCCTCTTTTTGTTGGTTTTTCAGCTCTCCTACAAGCTTGCTTTCCCCATAACCAGCATGTATGGATCAATATTTACAGCCTGGAGGATCCTTGAAGTAATGAGGGAAGAGTCTGCGGCCAGTGACTGGCTGTTTTCTGTAGAGTCCTTGCTCCCTATTACCACAGTGATCCCTGTGCATGTTTTCCTTCTGCTGGCTTACCTCCTTGTTGAAGATCAAGGACAAAATCTTCGCCAAATACTGAAGGTCACTACATTATTAGCCCAAGCAGATTCTTCTCAGGTAAAGTAAGAAAATAATAGAACAGTAATGCGGGTAAACCTTAACTCTTAGAATTATACATTATTCTTGGTTTGTGGATGGTTTTGATCAAAGTCTTAAATTATGGGTTGATTCTTTTTTGGGGGGGCTTGGAGAACTGTTTTTATCTTCTCAGTTTGTTCTTTTTTTTGTCCTTACTCAGAGTTAGTGCATACTTGATACAGACGTTTCTTTAATGAAAGCACATTTCACTGTGAAATCTACACATGATGCTATTCTGGTATTATGGTTTATTGGTAGATTTTCTCATTTGTAACACTTTTTTTGTTAACTCTTGCAACATATTCCAAGGTGAATATCCCTTAGTCCTAATAACGATCTTTTATTTTTATTTATTTTTTAATTTTTTAAATTGATTTATTTTTTTAAAAGATTTTATTTATTTATTTGACACAGAGAGAGAGATTACAAGTAGGCAGAGACGCAGGCAGAGAGACAGGGAGAGGAGGAAGCAGGTTCCCTGCTGAGCAGAGAGCCTGATGCGGGCCTCGATCCCAGGACGCTGAGATCATGACCTGAGCTGAAAGCAGAGGCTTTAACCCACTGAGCCACCCAGGCGCCCTATTTATTTTTTTAAAAAAGATTTTATTTATCAAAGAGCGTGAGAGAGAGAGAGCATGCGCCTGTGCAGAAGTGGGGAGAGGGGAGGGAGAAACAGACTCCTTGCTCAGTAGGGAGCTTGTCCGTCCCAGGACCCTAGGATCATGACCGAGCCAAAGGCAGATACTTAACCAACTGAGCCACCCTGGCGTCCCTAATATTGATCTTTTAAAGTGGATGCAGGTTAATTAATTTAGGATAAAGTTGCCTGTACAATTGGCATTAATCTCTTTTTGACTTTCGGCCATTTGATCCTATCTTCATTTGGTCTTTAATAAACTAAAAAATACTGGGTCCTTGCCATGTATGGTAAGGATGAACATGCTGGATTATGAGGGTAAACAGTCATTCTTCCTGTCTGCATAGAACTTAGAGTGTAATAAGCAGTATAAGCAGTCAGACGTTGTTAAGTCTCCCCCTTTGTCTTTAGCCATATATTTGGTAAAGTAATCTAATTTTTTTCCCACTGGATAGACTGAAGGGAAGGGTTTCCTCGCCAGATAGTATGGTATATGCTTATGCTTCTTTTCAAACACAGTGAAGAAAAAGTTCATCTCTTTATGGAAAATTTGTGTTCCTTTAGGAATAATTTAGTTGTAGAGGTGGGATAAACATGTTCATCTAAGATCTGAAGCTAATGTATTTGGACTGTTATTATCCCCAACTTGTCATGCTTATTCCTTTTAGTCAAGTAAACAACTACTGATGAGAAAAAGATTTTCTTCTGATTAGACCTCTTGTGATCTGATTCTCCACGTGGATCTGTAATGTTCTCCAAGTACCTTTGTGTCCTATATGGTGTAGTCATAATGTGAATCATTTCACCCTGCCTCCCACTTCATCTCTCCCTTCACCTTCTGTAATAATTCAGCTTCTAATAAATGTTGTGTTTCAGTGCAGACACCTTAGAGGATACTATCTTTATAATAGTTAATGCATAGATAATGCCTGGAGATTATCTAAAGAAGTGTTATAGTAAGTTACCTGACCTATGTATGCCACTGATATAAAACATATATTACATCAAATTATGTGTTGATACTCAGGAAATGCATTGGTCTTTGAAATTCTAGGGTGATTCTTCTGGTTATAAGTAACAGAGACACATCTGTCTTAAATAGCTTTTATTAGCTCCAGAATTTAGAACAAGCATGGCTTAGACAGTATAGTCACTGTATAGTTTCTTTGTTTCCTCTGTGAATTGGCTGGCAGCCCAAAGCCTTATAACCTCATATTCCATCCAAAAGGAAGGGATATGGGGAGGTATTTGGATTGATCTTGTTGGGCATGTGCTTACACCGAATCAACTGTTACGGCAGGAGGATGGGGCACTTTAATGCACTTGAATTGGCCATCGTGGGTAGCATGGAAGCGGGCGAAGTGTCAGCCCTGAAATTGTCTGTGCCACCAGGATCACGGGAATCGAGGGTGAGATGATTCACCAAAGGAAAACTAGTTTCCTGGCAATAAAAGTAAGAATATGCGAAATAGGCAATGAGTGTAGCAGAGAACTTCTCAGTTAGTGTTCTGGGGGCACTGAAATGGGGCATTTCAGGTTTGCCAAGAATATCTCTCCTTCGAGCTTTCAGGTAGTTGTCCAAGCTCTGGGTGCTTGGCTGGTCGCCTCTGGCCACCTGGTGTTTCAGATTATTTACCCCACTCTCCTTAGAAACTCGATTTTCACGTGTGCCATGAGATGGAAAAGGTTGGGAAGTACTAGAGTGATGATCAGGTTTATTTATTCATTCAATAAATGTTTAATAAGCAGTGGGACAAATCGAAGTCAGTATGTTATACTTTTGTTGATTATTTCTTAGTTTTGAAAGAAATGAGAGTATCATTGTGCTGTTAGGATGAAAAGTAGGGTGAAATGCTTAAAGAGTTATTCAGATTCATGCATAAACAAAGGCAGTATCATTAATAAGAACTTAGAAGTGGAGGGCGCCTGGGTGGCTCAGTTTCTTAAGCCTCTGCCTTCGGCTCAGGTCATGATCCCAGGGTCCTGGGATCGAGCCCCACACGGGGCTCCCTGCTTGGTGGAGAGCCTGCTACTCCCTCTCCTTTTGCCTGCCGCTCTGCCTACTTGTGCTCTCTCTCAATCTCTGTCAAATAAATAAATAAATAAAACTTTAAAAAAACACAAAAAACCTCTAAGAACTGAGAAGCGGAGTTTTTGTGAAAAGGACAAAAGAAGTATCCTTGAACTAGGAGATACTGTGTTTTTTTCTTTTAAGATTTATTCATTTATTTGAGAGAGAGCGAGTTAGAAGGGGAAGGGGCAGAGGGAGAGAATCTCAGACACACTTCCTGCTGAGCACGGAGCCTGATTGTGGGCTCAGTCCCACAATCCCCAAGAACATGACCACAGTCGAAATCAAGAGTACAACGCTTAACCGGCTGAGCCACACAGGCGTCCTTAGATGATACTGTTATTTTCCTCATTCCTTATGGAGTGAACATTTTATATCCTTTCACTGGACCTTAGTTATATAGGTAAAGTAGCTAAGGAAGGGACTGGATATTTGGAAAAAGCCAATTTTCCAATTGTGAGTAGATACTTGGAATAGACTCAGTTGAAATGAGTTATGATTGTAATTGGTTATTGGCAGGTTATTTCTATTTCTTTCATTAAGTGGACAAGTCTGCATGAAGTGTATTAATACTTCATGTGTGTTTGTCCTTTCTCACCATATAGAAAGAAGTCTTTGGCTCAGATTCACGGGCAGTTGGTCCTAAGATTGATTGATTAGAGAGACAGAGAGAGAACAGAGGGGCAGTGCCACAGAGAAGCAGACTCCCTGCTGAGCAGAGAGCCCGATGCAGGGCTTGATCCCACGACCCTGACATCATGGCCTGACCCAAAGGCAGACGCTTAACCAACTAACTAAGCCACTGAGGCGCCCCTCCTGGGCACTTGATACTAAACAAAAGTCTTAGACTACTAAAAAGCAGAAGCTATGTAAATAGGTAGGGAAGAGTAGGAATTTCAAGGCTGTCTTCCACCTCTGTTTTGGTGTCACTTAACATCTGTAGTAGAATTTGTTGGCCCGCAGTGTGCTTACTAAGTATTGAGTTTGTGTGTCACCATGATTTATTGAAAGAATCCTGCTGGAAGATCTTGTGAGAAAAAGTATTTCAAAAGTTTGAAAGAGATGAAGTATGTTTTGGTATCCTTGTTGTTATTATTCTAAGGTATTAATTATGTTTAGTGCTGATGAATGGTAGTACAAGTCAGTGTTATATTAGTGTTCATACTGGCAAGAAAATGGGCTTTTTAAAAAGCTGTGATTGTGTTACTTCTTACTTATCCTGCAGTTTGATGGACCCTCTTCCTCTGTGAGTTTTCGTCCTTCATCTCTCACCTGGTTCCCATGGGACATACATTTTCCATGTAGTTTAATAGCTGTAGGGCCATGGAAGATTAAATGGAGTTAAGTGGTTTGAAGGGAACTTGGCTTTGTGGGTATCATTTTAGAGTTAACTAGATGCAGATGATGGTGTTAAAATAATCAGATAATTAACCAAAGCCACAGCAATAAATTGACCCTTTGACACTTGAAAAAAATAGGGGCACCCCCCCCCCAGACCCCATCTAGGAATGCTGTCATTAGTTACTAATAATCCTGATAGTTTCTTACCCGGACATCATGAAATTCAATTTGCAGAAGACTCAAGCTAGGTCAGGCAGTGCTCAGTAAAAGTTAGGTTCCTTTTACATGCTTGACAGGAATGTCCTCTAGTGTTCTGGGGAGAGATCCAAGAATGAGCATCCTGTGTAAATTCCCATGGAAGTCTTGAAAGTTTTAAACACATCGATTTAGTTTAGAGAGAGTTTTTTATATCATAGCCTGTGCTTATAATAAATGAGAGTGCCATCTATTTCCTAAATTAGTGTTTTTTTCTGGAAATAAAAGTTGATAGGTTGATGCGCTTTTTGGTTATGTTTATGTAATAGTTCCTGCCTTTCTGATACTGAGTAATGTTATTTTCCTTCATTTTGATGGAAGTCATTCGACTGCCTTCAGAGATGCCTGAATGACAATTGAAGCATATGGCTTCATGGCTCATGTACAGTAATGTCCAGTTGGCTTTATTCTTGCCTCTTTGGAGAGCTACCTCTCTGAATTGTTTGGGTCCTGGTTTCAGCAGGTGTGAAATCAGTGGTAGTGAATTGTGAACGTGGACTCTACTGAGTTAATTAAGGGATAACGTGGACTCCATGCCTAAATGAGGACATCTTCTGAACTTTATAGCACTTTAATTTTTTTTTTCCCTAAGTAGTCTTCATACCCAGTGTGGAGCCCAAAGGGGGCGTTGATCATATGATCCCGAGATCAAGACCTCAGCTGAGATCAAGAGTGAGGTGCTTAACCAACTGAGCTACCCAGGCACCCCTACAGCTTTTTTTGTTGTTGTTTTTAAAGGTTTTTTTTTTTTTTAAGATTTTATTTATTTATTTGACACAGAGAGAGAGATTACAAGTAGGCAGAGAGGCAGGCAGAGAGAGAGGAAGAAGCAGGCTCCCTGCTGAGCAGAGAGCCCGATGCGGGCCTCGATCCCAGGACCCCGAGATCATGACCTGAGCCGAAGGCAGAGGCTTTAACCCACTGAGCCACCCAGGTGCCCATTTTTAAAGGTTTTATTTATTTGAGAGAGTGAGAGAGAGTGAGCATGAGCAGGGGGGAAGGGCAGAGGGAGAGGGGGAAGCAGACTCCCCGCTGAGCTGGGAGCCCAATGTGGGACTTGATCCCAGTACTCTTGGGATCGTGACTTGAGCCGAAGGCAGACACTTAACTGACTGAACCACCCAGGTTCCCCACCGCTACAGCTTTTTAGAAAGACAGATCAAATCTTATTTTGAACCCTGAGCCAATGACAGGCAATTTGTGTATAACATGACTGTGGACAGTCTGGAAATGTCTCAGACTGACAGAATTTCCTTAAGGAGAGGTTAATGACTCTTAATCAACAAACCAGCTTCAGATAAACTCCATATGTTTACCTGGAACTCCCCTAACCAAACCCCCAAGATGTTTTTTGCATCCCTGGACCCCCTGAGAAGAAAAGGCTGTTACAAAGTTCTTAAAACCTTCCCTATCTATTAGCTTAGCTATGTTATATTAACTATATTATTAACTAATTATTATATTATAATTTATTGTATTATTTAACAGATTATATAATTATTAAATATATAATTATAATTATTTATTATAGTGAATATGTTATTAACTATAGCTTCCCTATAGGTGTTGGAAGTTAGATTCTCCCTCTGATCCTGGAGAATAACAGAGGTGTTGGAGGAAAAGCTATTTTTCCACATCGAAGTATGTTTATACAAAAGGCTTATTGGAATTATTAGGTGCCTAATAGTCAGTCTTCTAAGTATATGCAGGGAGAACACCTGACAAAAGATTTTAGTCTTTTTGGAAATCAGGGCTCCTGGTTAGTGGTTTTAAAACCTGAGAAAATGTGTTTTCTCCCTGTCTTTCTATATAGTAAGAGTTTATGGCAAGATTACATAGGTATTGTCATTGAGCATTAACCACAAGGGTTAGTAATTTCTAGGTAGGCTTAGATGATTTAAAATGAAATATTAAAGCTTAGTGTCTCAACTTCAATGGAGTATCTCTAAATACTACATATAATGTACATCAGTTTCTTTTTGACTGACTGATGGAAATATGCCTAACAAGAAAAGTTTAGGAACTTTGACTTGAGAGAAGTACATATTCCTTCCCTAAAACCTACTGTCATTGAAGAACTTAACAAATTAAGTTTTGTGAAACTCACTGCCTCTCTCAAACCCTTGGTACTTGCTTACTTTTCTTTTGTTTGGAAGTGGGAAGAGCGATGCTAGTTTTTTTTTTTTTTTTTTAATTGATTCATTTTTTTACTTGCAGTTTACAGCTCTCGGGTCTTTTATTTCCCTTTTACTTTTTGGTTGTTAAGTCTAGTTGAGGTCTTGGCTAATGGGAACAATTGCATTCTTTGATAATTTAATTTTATCCTCTGCAATGTTTTCAGGGCTTAATTTTTTCCATTTGTAAAAGTGTACACACTTCAGAGCCATTTGAAATCACTTATGTGGCTAGGTTCATGGCCCATGACTTGCTGGTCTTTCAAAAGTCGTATATTATCACATAGTAAAAAAGCTGACTTTCAGGGCAGAATCCTGTGATAGTTCCACTCTGGGTCATAAGCCATATTTTAACATGGAAAATGAATAGGAAATGTGTGAAATTTAATGGTCTGTAAGTTACTGCTGTGAGAAAAGGAGAAAATATATTCTCTAAAAGAACTTGCACAAAGAGTCTTTGGACACTCTGCACTCTGTTCTATTGTCACCGAGTTCTATGAATTGCTACCCCCTGAAGTCAGTCTGCTTTCTGTGTTCTTCACACCAGCAAAATGAAGCCAGAATGTACAGTACTTTTAATAAAGAGCTTTACAGATAAGAAGTGCTGTACGACTATTCCCTCGTAGCCATAGCATCGATTATGCCTAGAGCAAAATTGGGCTGAGCCTGTCAACATGAAACAATTAGACAAAGAGAAACACAGACCCAAATTCAAGGTCAGGTATCTATTCTGTTCGGTGGTAGTATGCTTATTTCTTCTTTATAAACCCCACATAGATACCTGTAGAATAAACATGTTTTTAACTGGCATTTGAACCCGTCACTGTTTTTGTTTTTTTGTTTTTTTACAGAAAGCATAGAATTTATACCCAGCAAGGAGTTCTGTATCAATTTCTTGCCTTCCATTGAGTATTCACATTGGGCAGAGTTTCTTTTGAGGAGTCTGTAAATCGCTTAAAATTCTCACGGAAATTGTTTGTGATTTTCAGTTCCACCCTATATCCCCGTGATATTCAGTAGTTCTAATAGACTGAAACAGAAACATTTGTCTTGTCGTGTCACTGAGTGCTGAGTACAGAGAGGGGGTGGAGCGAAGCCCTGAACTGCATTTGGAATAGTGGAGTCTGTCTGCTCCCAGTTAAGTACCAGGTAGAGTAGCTTTGTCTTCTAGTTAAAACTCTCTAAGGGGACTACCTGTCTGAGATGGGCCTAGTGTTGGTGAAGGAGGGGGGTCAGATTTTGTGGCAACTTGGAATTTCAAAACAGGCACGAGGAATTCCTCTCAATGGGAAAACACACTGAAGTCCATCCTTGCCAGAATAATAAATGTCTTCTTTTAATGAGTGGACAGGGAAGAAAGAAGGTGGTATTGGTCTCCTGCCTACATGTGTCATGGCCAGGAACTCCCAAGTGAAGTTGCCAGTTGACATCCTTTACCATTCACTCTTCAGCTCTTCCGAGTCAGCCCTTCAAATGAGAGGAGAGTCTTTTTTAAGGAAACATTGCTTTACATCAGCAAGAGCAACCCCTGCAAGTTCCCTACAGCCAACTCGGCATTGATTCATAAATATAAATGGATAATGAAGGCTCACCAGACTTTGAGAAAACATAACAGCATTAGTAACTGAAGAATCTGTTTCCAGAAGAAAGGGAACTCAGGGAGAAGGATATAATGAAAAACAATCTAAGTCCTGAGAGATATTGGAAAGCTATTCTATAATTCTGTTTTTGTATAGTAAACAAAAATACTGCTGTGAGAAAGAAGAAATTCAATGATGAGATTTTAGAAATGGAAAATGTGATTGCTGCGGTACGTAAACAGAGACAGGATTAGTGATTTACAGAACGTAGTAGTAAATAGTTCAGAATACAGAACAAAAAATTTAAAAAGTTAAGACACTGAGGGTCAGGTTTGGGAGTTCTAACATCTTTCTCTAGAAATTCCAGTTGGGGGGACATGGAGAAAAATGAAGGAGAGAAACTTAACACACGACAGAAAATTATTTCTTGAGCTGAAAAAAGACACAAGTGTACCAATTGTTGGGACGCTTTGAAAACCAAGCAATTATATGGAAGAATAGATCAGTACCTAAATTTGTCCCCAGAACTTAAAGGATAAAGAGAAAGTCATGAGAGATTTTTAGAGAAGAATGGGGAAAAGAAAAACTTATAGTAAAATTGATCTTAATTTCTTGGCGGCAGCACACATGGGGTGCCGGAATACATGGGATTATTGCCTTCTCATTTCTTGGGGAAAATCACTTTGTACCTGGATTACTCATCCCCATTATTCTACCTTTTCCGACTGGTGATAAAGGCTTTTCCAGGTGTGCAAGAATTCAGGAACATTTCTTATTTGCTAATTTTTTTTGGGGGGGGGCTTGCAGGAAACCCCCTCAAGGAGGTGCTCCAACAAAATGGAAAACGAATCTTAGAAAGCACAGAGAAGAAGTGTTGAATGGTGATCAAAATATCCAGTAAACCTTATGGTTAGTTTAAAATAATTATTTACAGAGTATGAAAAATAATTACCTGGAACTAAAGTCCAAGTTTTAAAAGATGATAGGGGTAGGTAGTAGGATTGTGATGATGTAAAGAGTTGAGAATGTGCTAAGGGTGGAATTGTTTTGGAAAATGAGTCGTTCTTGATGTTAGTAGAAAAGTAAGTTGAAATATGCACATAAGCCCTCATTAGTAACAATTAGTGATTTATAATTTCTAAATAATATAACAAAAGGAAAAATACCCTAAAACGATGGCAATTATGAATATAAAATAAGAGGTGGGAATAATTCCAAGTAGACCAGTTATAACAATTACTGTGAGTGAATTAAATTATCTTCTCAAAAGAAAGGCTCATATACTCTATAGTGTTTCTAAGAGGCAAACTTTGAAACAAGTGACAAAAATTGAAAATAAATGGTAAGAGTTAAAAGCTAGGTAGATCATTAAGATAGAAGATGTGATTATATCATTCCAGGTAGATAATACAGAATCCAAGATAAAAAGCCTTACACAGGACAAAAGGTATTTTTTACTGACATAGGTAGATTCCAAGTCAGCTTTCATTTAGAAGCTGTTCCATTGAAGGTAGGAATCAGAAAAATATGGTTGGTGATCATGTTGCTATTTTTCTGGAGGTTCTGGCCATTGTTCATTCAAGAAAAAGAACTAGAACTCACATATGCACTATGAAAGAAAAAGCCAGAACTCCTTAGAAAATGCAAGAGAATTTACCTAAAGTTGTTGCTTTTGGGGAGCCTGGGTGGCTCAGTGGGTAAAGCCTCTGCCTTTGGCTCAGGTCATGATCTCAGGGTCCTGGGATCGAGTCCCGCATCGGGCTCTCTGCTCAGCAGGGAGCCTGCTTCCTCCTCTCTCTCTGCGTGCCTCTCTGCCTACTTGTAATCTCTCTCTCTCTGTCAAATAAGTAAAATCTTTAAAAATATTTTTAAAAAAGCTGTTGCTTTTGGAATGGATAGGAGAGTTTATTACAGTGGATAGATGTAAAATCAGTGTACAAAACCACTTGGTTTTCTTTACAAAAAACCCCAATGAATTAGGTAACATTGGCAGTGAATGGGAAAGGTATAATTTATAAGCAGTGTAGAAGCTATGACTTGAAATACTAGAAATATATAGAAACAGTTTGATGTAATTATAAAACGTCACCAAAATACAGTGGCTTCTAATATACTTTAGATATGGAATTCCCATCATAAATATTTATCATGGATTGAAATTTAATGATCTTATGATTGCAAGACACTTCATTTTGTTTTTGCTGTTAATTACCTTTAATTGGCATATGGGCTCTGATTCATTACCATAAATTTGCAGCAGAAAGATATTCAATTAATCAATTTCATGTATAGTGCTGAGAGTCCAAAAGGGAAGTGTTGGTCATATTTGGCAGCTTGACTGAATTCCAAGTTCTGTTGAGTAAATCAGTTCTAGACCTTTTGATAACCTGGCTCGTGCTTTGGAATAAATTCTTCTATCCTAATCTTCCAGTGCTAAATAGTTTTAAATGGGGTCTACTCATTAGAAATTATAGTATCTTTCCTTGAACAAAGTAATAGAAAATAACAATAGCTAACATTTACATATGTTTATAACATACCAGTCACTATTTTATCACTTTATTTGCATCTATAAACTAACTCACAAACAGCTCTTTGAAATTGCTACCACCACTGTTTAGGAAAACTGAGGCACAGAGTTTGCTTAACTTCCCAAGGTCACACAGCTAGTAATTGGCAAAGTGAGGACTTGAGCCCAGCACAACAGTTTCGAGAGTCTGTGCTCTTACCCAGTATGTTACTACTGCCTCTACAACTTTTAAACTATTAAAAACATTTTTTTTTTTTTTGAAAGCGTGAACAAGGTTCCCTAACTTCACATTTTTGGATTGGCTCAGTCAGTTGTAGAGAGAATGAAGTGCTAAGAGAAGAACATCAATATATGAAATCTGGCCGGATCTTCAGTATCATGTGATTATTTTTGCCTCCATTATGCTAGCTCCCGTTGGCCCTTCTATAAATAGGCAAATAACACTTAGCCAGATCTTTATACCTAAATAGAACACCTATAAGCAGTCCCAACTCCTGAAGGCATCAATCAAAGGGAAGATTGTGAAGGTCCAAGTGAAT
Organism: Ailurus styani; assembly: GCA_002007465.1. NCBI lineage: Eukaryota > Metazoa > Chordata > Mammalia > Carnivora > Ailuridae > Ailurus > Ailurus styani. Next base: position 400,468 of record LNAC01000168.1, on the reverse strand, counting down.
CAGCAAATCACCAAGCGTGGTTGCAATTGGAATTATCACTAAATGGTCAAAAATGATTTTATACTTTTTTGTTTATAGTGTTCCTAACTGGGAGATTCTGAAATCTAATCGAAGTCAGGACTATTAGTGAACAAAAAAAGTAGGTGGTTGTAGTCTCTTTGAAAAATAATGTCTGTCGGTGTTGAAGAAAATTACATGTTGGTTATTAGGTTCGAAACCTTTAAAATATTGGTAAGATATAGAACTAATTCGGGATCTTGAAAGGGCACAATGGCATCAGTCCTTCAGTAAACAGTCATGGAGAATCTTTGGGACGCATGTTTTAATTGGAACTTGGGATACAAAGACCCTTATTGGGGGGCTCACAGTGCTTAGGGAAGATGGCGCCATCTGATCAGAATACCGTGGGGTGAGTGCGGTAACACAGGGAAGTGCAGTGTGTTATAGGAGGGAGCCCAGAGGGGCAGAGGAGTCATTACAGAAAGACTGCCTGAAGTAGGTGATTCATAAGCTAAGTCTTGCAGGACGAATACAAGTTCAAAAAGAGTATCTTTGAAATGAACTAGCTGAAGCATATGTTGCCTGTTTTTACGCTCTACAAAACACTACCTTTTATATATGACATTTATATGATCCTCCTTGAGTACCATTGTTGGGCAAACAGTGGAATAAATACATTTCTGGAGGTGCTGGAGTAGTTTTGTTTTGTTTTTTTGTTTGTTTGTTTGTTTTTGTATGTGAGTCATAGGTTCCCTAGCAGTAATATATTTTACATTTCAGATGTAATTTTTTTGTGTCGGGGAGTAAAAGCCATTGACAGTCACAGTTATATTTGCTATGGGAGAGCTGTAACTGAAAGAAAGGGTCAGGATTTGGTGGATTTGATGGGAAAGGTCTATTCTAGAATTCTGAAAGTAGGACAGCTGTGTTAGTTCCCTTACCAGAAGTCTTGAGACTGATTCTGTCCCTTTGTCTTCTCAGCACGCTGGACTCCTACCCTACCAGTGATAATTTTGAGCTTTTCGTGATGGGTAGTATAACAGACTCTTTGGCAAGTTGTCAGAACAGTTGTGTAATGCAGTTGGGCATCCTGAAGTCCATTTATTTCAAATGAGTAGACTCGGTTACAAACTCCGTGGAGCCAGGCAAGTAGTTAAGGAGTGACTTGGGTTGATGTCTGTGTGTCAGGCTTCTAGTGTATTGATGGGACTTTCAGAGACCTCATGTCCTGTTATCCTTGTTCAGCAGCATTTTTGTAATAGTGGATCATATCTGCATTTAAGAGAATTTGTGTCCCTCCCCCCGACCTAGAGAAAATGATCGTGTAAAAATATACTTAACCTGAATTTATATCATACCACAGAGTTAAACGGTGCTAAAGATGATTGAATGTGAGCAAGCACAGATTAGCATTTTTAGATGTCCTAGAGTTATTTTGAATATAAGTGGTCTTCAGTGGAAATTTTCAGTAGATTACAATTAGAATTCATAAAAGGAATTCCTTAAGGGAAACAGTCTTGTTTGTTTTGTCTCCTAGTGACCTTGGACACTTCCTGGTCAGATTAGTTCCTGGACAGATACCTGCTTTGTTGCCTGATTGAATGAACACATAAATATATTAAATGCACGTATCAACCCTACTAGAACCAACAAAACCCTATTTTCCAGTATTGTCCTGTGTTATCCAGACTAATAAAGGGAACAGTGTGGAGTCCAGGGATAGAATTTAGGTTAGGTTAGATTACAGTAAAATCGTATTAAATGAAATCGTATTAATTTAGGGTTCAGGGTAATTAGATACAGGCTGAGTTAAAACATAAGCTGATTTTGAAGCTATTGTTTTTAGGCAGTTTGGGCTTGCTCATTTGCATGAGTACAATGAATGTGCCAATTTAAAATGATCACATTATCTATTCATTAAGACATATCAGCAGGGACTGGTACTTGGCAACACTTGGCTAATTAGTTTGTTACAGTATGTACATGAAAGTAATCGAATTTTGTTTCTTTAACATTTTTCTCTAATCCAGTCTTTCCTACCTTCATTGTTTCCAGTAGTCTGAATTGTTATTAGTGGTAATTACACTGGTGGCATTTTACTCTACTTAGGTATATTTAGTTGTCAAATTGTATTCAGTTTTTAATGGTGCATCTTGATCTATGTTAAGTGGAATTATGGAATTATTCAACTTAAAATACTGTAGGTACCTTGTTTTTGCTAGGTCTCATTTTATTAAGCATTTTCAAGAGAAAATTGAAAATGTATCCCCTCTTTTTCTCCTTTTCTCCCTCTCTTCCTCTCTCTCTGTCTCTGTCTCTAGCAAACCTCCTATGGCAGGTTCTGGTAATACTAAGTTGAAAGGGTATAGTCTTTGTTTTCAGAAATCATAGAGCATTCAGATTTACTGTTTAGTGCAGGATGGTGAGTGCTGTTGTGGACTTAAGTGTCTGTGGAACTTACATGAAGGGGACAGGGAAGCCCTTCTAGGCAAGTTGAAGGGCACGTGCAAAGACACATATGTGTGGCAGATCACAGTGGAGGGAATGAGGCAGCAATGAGTCCTCTCTTAAACCGAGGGAGATAGGGTATGGGAAACTCTTCGTTGAGTGGATACCGGGTAAGTATCTGGGAGCAACATCCTGAGAGCCTTGCAGTCAGGCAGGAGATGAGAATTTATCTCAGATAGAGAGGAGATAAAGTTATATGACAGGATGTTAGAAGTGTTGGTGGGGACCTTGAAACACCAAAATGAATTTTTCTTTTCTATAGATTTTATTTATTTATTTGACAGCAAGAGAGGGAGCAGGGGGAGTAGGGGAAGGAGAAGCAGACTCTCCACTGATCAGGGAGCCCGATGTGGGGCTCAATCCCATGACCCTGGGATCATGACCTGAGCCGAATGCAAATGCTTAACAACTGAACCACCCAGGCGCCCCACAAAATGAATTTTGAAACAGAACACCAGCAGAACCTGGAGAGTAATAAGAATAAACTTTGATGACTGAGTACTACTGCAGTTTTTTGTTGTTGTTTTTTTTAAAGATTTTATTTATTCATTTGACACAGAGAGAGATTACAAGTAGGCAGAGAGGCAGGCAGAGAGAGAGGAGAGAGGAGGAAGCAGGCTCCCCGCTGAGCAGAGAGCCCGATGTGGGCCTCGATCCCAGGACCCTGGGATCATGACCTGAGCCGAAGGCAGCGGCTTTAACCCACTGAGCCACCCAGGCGCCCACTACTGCAGTTGTTAACCCGTCACTCAGAGCGCGGGTCTAGAAGTTGGGAGATGACAGGATAGCTGAAGAGAAGGGGGGGATTTTTGCGGCAGGTTGCTGGAGAGCTGAGTCCTACAATTGCCAGCCTCTCTCACCTCAAGCCTAGTGACACGGACTTCAGTGGAATCCCATGTCTGTCCCATCCAACTCTGTGTAACCCTGGCAGCAGGGGGTGGGGAGATGTGTAGTGTGACTGTCCCCAAAATCTAGCTTCTGAAAGAGTGATGGGTTGGCTAGCTGTTGTGATCCCGGAAACGAAGGAGCATGTAGGGATTGGCTTGCGTGCCTAGAAGTTGTCGAATCGGAAGATGTGTTCGTGTTTCCAGTGGAGAGAGAGCGGGCAGTATGGTCAAAAGAATACAGTGGACTTGTCTCATCCCGTCTTACAGGTTTGCTTGGAGGGCTATACACACTTGTGAAAGAAACAGGATTCCTACCGAGCGTGTGGGACAATCTGACTGGGGGAGAGCTTCTCACCTGATCAGGAGTCTAAAGAGAACTTAATCTTGCGGGTTTAGGCTGCTTACCCAGGAGCCTGCTTACCCTGGAGCCATAGGAGGGCCCTCTGGGGCGGGTGAGCTGGAAGGACAGGCCTTGACCAGTAGCGGAGGAGTGCCTCCTCTCCTCCCCACTTCCAGAAAGGGAGGGGGAAGCCACGCCTCTCAGCATCCATTAAAGGGAGTAAGCGAAGGGAACTGTTGAGAGTGTCTCCAGCTGTCACTGTGAAAGAGGACTTCAGCTTCCTCCATTTGGACTTCAAACTTTCTAATTGATTAAGTTCTTCTTTCCAGCTTATCTCTGAACTGAGACAAAAGACCCTGCAGGCAGGGTTCCCATCAGGGACCGGCAGTTATCCCCTCAAGCAATAAGGACTGCCCTGAGCCGGCAAGACCCCATCTGTGATTGACCCCAAGACAGTGGTGGACCTGACCTTTACTGTCCACCCACGTGTACCCACTGACCTTTGTCCTACATTTGCCTTATACAAACCCGGAAGTCTTTTTCAGGTTTCCAGGCTTTGGAAACAGTCTTTGAGGTTCAAGTTCACTGTCTTTCTAATGTTAGTCCCACTGAAATAAATTCGTTTCTCATTTCCCCACCCCTCATCTCTCTGCCTTTGGATTTTTTTTTTTTTAAGATTTTATTCATTTATTTAACAGAGAGAGACACAGTGAGAGACAGAACACAAGCAGAGGGAGTGGGAGAGGGAGAAGCAGGTTTCCCGCTGAATAGGGAAGATCCTAGGGCCCTGGGATCATGACCTGAGCCGAAGGCAGACGCTTAATGACTGAGCCACCGAGGCGCCCCTCTGCCTTTGGATTTTATCGGTGGGTGGCGTGTGCAGAAACTGGTTTGTTTGGGATCCCCCCACCAGAGCCAGGTGCTCTTGAACTTCTGTGCCCCAGTATAACTATAGCCTTTCACTTCGAAGATTCTGCATTTAACCTTCTTAGTCACATCAGCAAGGCAGCAAGGAATGTGTAGACGTCCTCAGGTTGAGACTTCTCTGGGCATTGAATGAAGCCGAACCATTTATTGTAGCAGGGAGTGCCATGTGGTTGGTTCATTTTACACCTTTTCCTTTGGTTTCCACTTTTTAAATTTTTTTGCCCTTTGCTGAGGTTTACCAATGGTGGTCTCCCAGGTCCCTTTATCCGAATCTTTTATTGGCGATGTCCTATGGCCCTTATAATTAATGGCGAATGGCTGAAATGTTGTGATGCATAAAAGTCATTGCAGTAACCAGTTATGCCCATTCTGTCCCTTTTCTTCTTTCTTCTTGGAGGCATTGGTGGGATTTCATTTAAACCATGTATAGAAACAAGGAGCCTTATGCACGTTTCCGTTGCCTGGTGAAAAATTGTTGGTACCTGTTTTAAAGTGCTCAGTGAGCATCTGATGAGTTCTTAGTTATTTTTTGAAGCCAGGGAGGATTCAGGCAATGGTCTGCAAAATTGCTGAAGGAAGTCCAGGAATCTTCTTTGAAACGGTGGAAAAATGAAGAATCACACATGCATACATTAGGTTGTCTTAAATCAAACCCTAGCTAAAGCAGTAGTGACACATGCTGCTCATGAAAGACTTAATACAGTCCTTCTAATCGGATGAATTGTCTTGTTGTGCAAAAACTGTTATTACACTGTGTGTGAAACCAACCATGCTGCAGGGGGAAAAATTAAATCGCCTGACTGAGAGGTCACTTGTGAATAGTAACACAAGATCTATTACTGTTATTAGGGGCTCTGGAGGACATTCACCCTTTTATGGTCTTTCAACTGCTGGAATGAAATATTTTAGTGGTAAATGACGCCCTTCTGGGAAATCCGCCCAAGGATTCATTCTTTGCTGTTTGTACATTTAAAAAAGGGGGAGGGGCCTTGGGGGGATCACATTGTTCCTTTCAGATCACTTAAAAAATTTACTGATTTTGACTTGGTGTGATGACGATTGCCTTTTAATGTTCCTCATTTACACCATTCTTGATCTAGGTCTATTAGTATCACACTTCATCTTCCGTGACATGTCACGCACATTCTGTAATCTTTTCCTTAGGGAAATCCGTGATCGCATGGAAGCTCAGAGACCAAGGGTGTATGTGGTTTATGTCAGAATCTGGATTAAGCACTTTAAAATTCATGAAATGAGAAGTCTGCTTATTTTGTTTATTTTCTTCTAAGGATCTCTGAGTATATATAAGGAAGATGATGTGAGTATATATTTTAGTTCTGCATGGCAACCATGCCGAGTGTTAAATATTTTAAGAAATATTATCAGAAGGGAATGAATAGCTATTGATCTGAGGTGCAGCTTTATAACATAGTTATTAAATTGGGAACCAGAGTTCCTTTCCTATGGATTACATTCATTATAAACTGTCAATCCACTCTGGAATTACCACTCTTGAGTCTTCTGACTTTTTGCTATTTTGCTATATGGTTGAGATTAGCTTTTGTGGGGGGAAAAGAAAGAAATAAATCAAGAGCCTTGCAAATAATTGTGTGTGTGTGTGTGTGTGTGTGTGTGTGTGTGTGTGAGTTTTGAGGTCCTACCTATTTCCTCTTCCCATTATTTGATTTTAGTATCTTTTTTTTTTTTTTCTAAAACTTCCTGACTTTGTTGCCCCAAAGGTGTGGAACTGTTAATCGTGATGCGAATAAGCATATAAATTCTGTTGGATTCCTCAGTGCCTGCTTTTGTTACAGGTATTTTGTTGGGTTCATTAAAACCTATCTGTTGAAATAGGGGTTGGTCAGAAGAAGGAAGAGAGAGAAGGGAAAATGTTGTCAGGAGGAACCATACATAGATATTTGAGCTTCACCTGGAAATAAAAATAATTTTGTAAAATGGGAGATAGAAACCCTTTGTCAGGTTGCTAATGAGAGGCTTGACCTAGCCGCTGCTGCTGTAGCATCTTTGGGGATGATGAGAGATGCAAAATGCACTGTTGCTAGGCAACTCTCTTGGCTGCCTTTGGAGCAGGTTCATATGTGCTAAGAGCTAATGAATCCTCATGTCTGCTCTTTGAAACTGTTCAAAAGCCAATGAAGACATACCCGGACATTTAGCATTTACAAGTACCTGAACTATTCTTGCCATGTCATTTACCTATTAAAAATTAAGTTTACCACTTAGTGTGTACCGAATATTGCTTTATTTTTTCAAGGTGGACCAAGATTTGAGCCCTAATAAATATGTCTTCAAAAAGGAGCTCAATAAGAATGCCTTAGTTCCGTATTGACATTAGTTAAGTTGTTCCCTGTGAAGGCTTATTTTAAATTCAAAGGCTTTTTGCACCCCCCGCCCCCACCTCCTTTCCCCCAGCCAAAAGTGATCAGTTGTTGGAACTTGCCTCTTTAAGCCTCTTAGAAAGTTTTTAATTATACTGTCTTCATGTCTTGCTCAGCCCAAGGCCATTATTTCTCAAGATGATAGGAGTCTGGAACCCTAAACCAATTTTCTAGGTGACCTGCCTAAAACTCCTTGCTTTTCCATCTCCCTCACCCCCAGTCCTGGACAGTAGGTATAGATGGTCTAAATTTAGTTGTTTGTTTCATTTCTTGTAATCTTATAAAGTATACTAGAGATTCTGTTGTAATCCTGTGTCTGTGTTTTCTCACCTTTAAAATAAGAATAATAGAAGAACCCACCTCATTAAATTCATCATGTCGATTAAATGAGATAATCCAGAGTCGAGAACCTGGTTTATAATCAGTGCTCAATAAAAGTTATGTATTATTAAAATTGTGGTTGACTTTTATAGCCCCTTTTATTCATTTCACAATTATGTATCTACTGACTTCTGTTCATGGAGCAGTGCTAGGCTATTTAGCAAATAGACATGTTCCTTGCCCATCTGGGACTTACTGTTATACTTTATTCCACAAATAGATGAAAAGAGAGCCATTATCTGTCTTCTACGTGTGCCTGTGTGTGTGTGTGTGTGTGAATGAGAGAGAAAGAAACTCTGTTTAGTATATTTAGGTGCATTAAGGGAATAAGAATGGTGCTGTTCAATAGAAGTATAACATGAACCGCAGATATAATTTTAGGTTTTTTGGTAGCCATTTAAAAAAGTAAAAAAAAAAAGGGGGGTTGCTGGGTGGCTCAGGGGGTGAGCCTCTGACTTGTTTGGCCAGGTCATGATCTCAGTGTCATAGGATTGAGCCTTGTGGGGCTCCATGCTCTGTGCTCAGTGGGCCTCTGCTTCTCTTTCTCTCCCTCTCCTTCTTCCCCTTCAAGCCCTGCTTGCATGCGCACGCTCTCTCTCTCCCTCAAATAAATAATCCTTAAAAAGAAGTGAAAATAAACAGGTGAAATTAATTTAAAAATGTATTTTACTTAATATATCTCGAATATTTTAATATGTAATCAACATAAAATTATTAATGAAATATTTCATATATGTATATATATTACTAAATCTTCCAAATTTGGTGTATTTTTAGCCTTTTAGCACATCCCAGTTTAGACTACCCACATTTTACTACTGTGTTGAATAGTATAGAGGTACTAAAAAAATCCCAATGCTCATTTATTTGATGTAAGTGTAAATATGTACTTAGAAAGACTCTTTTTTTTATTGGTTTTACTTGGCTAAAATAGCCTTACAGTTTCTGCAGTGGGATAGAAACCTAAAATGATTAAGAATAATAATTCTTTTTTTAAATTTTTTTTATTTATTTGGCAGAGAGAGATATAAAGAAAGAGGGAACGCAAGTAGGGGGAGTGGGAGAGGAAGAAGCTGGCTTCCCGCTGAGCAGGGAGCCCAGTGCGGGGCTCGATCCCAGGATCCAGGGATCATGACCTGAGCCGAAGGCAGACGCTTAAGGACTGAGCCACCCAGGTGCCCCAAGAATGATAATTCTTAAAATGGGGTTTTCAGGGATTTTCAGGGAGGTACTCAGCAGGTGAGGCTATGTCAGGCAGCTGTGTGTGTGTGTGTGTGTGAGAGAGAGAGAGAGAGAGAGAGAGAGAGAGAGAGAGAGAGAGAGGAGAGAGAGGGTAGCCAGTCTTAAAAAATTTGTTCTCTGTTAACCCTTTCTTCTTCAGCTAGTCTTGAGTTTCATCCCATTCATGTTTACTGAGTATTTGCTCCGTGTGTGTTTGGGGCTAATAGTACAAAGAACAGGAATAGTGTGACTCCCTGCAAGGCATTCGCAGGCTAGCGTGGGCAACAATTGTGAGACGGTGTAACTATGACTCAAAGTGTACTGAAACAAAGGTGTGCACAAAGCTACAGTGACAAACAGTACTTGGAATATTCTTTGGCCAGAAAGGGCCAATTACTCAATTAGCCTTAGATATTTTTTATGGCAATAAAATAAATTTTTCATGGTTAGTTCATAAGTAGTTGAATTATGGGTTTGAAAACAGAGAAACACATACAAGTTTCGGTGAGCGAGAGAAGGGCTAGATGTGCCTTGACAACTAAGCTGAGCAAGAAGGCGGCGGGAGGAATATTATCAGATTTTGTTCACTGAGATCAAGTGTCCTCTTTGGGTGAGAAATCTGCTGTAGTCTCATTTCTCCAGAGAGCCTTGCTAGGGTCCTGTGACCACCTCATCCATTTCTGCCTTTTCTACTAGTCCTGTTCCTTCTGGTCATTTAGTTTAGTTCCATTGCTTACTGAAGCATTGTTGTAAATAATCTTAGTAAAATACCCTCCTTGTTTGGCTAAACTAATACATAATAGTCATATGTAAAATATCCAAATATAGTGTAGTATGTACTATAGCCATAAGCAAACCTACTAATGCCACCTCTTCCCACAAATATATGCCCACAACGGTGTTGTGTTTTATAAATGTTCCTTTGCAGGGACACCTGGATAGCTCAGTTGGGTGAGTGTCCACTCTTGATTTCAGCTCAGGTCATGATCTCAGGGTCCTGAGATCGAGCCCTGCACTGGGCTCCTTTCCCAGCACGGAGACTGCTTCTTCTCCCTTGCCCTCTACTCTTCCCCCTGCTTGTGCACATGCATTCTTTCTCTCTCAAAGTTTTTTTTAACTTTGTTAACTGCCTTTTTTTTTTCCCTAAAGATTTTATTTATTTGACACAGAGAGAGAGAGAGTGAGCACAAGTAGGCAGTGTCAGGCAGAGGGAGAGGGAGAGGGAGAAGCAGGCTTTCCGCTGAGGAGGGAGCCCGATGTGGGGCTCGATCCCAGGACCCTGGGGTCATGACCTGAGCTGAAGGCAGCCGCTTAACTGACTGAGCTGCCCAGGCGCCCCATGTTAACTGCTTTATTCACATCATTGTATTTCATTTTTATTTTTATTTATTTTTAAATTTTTATTGTCATTTGCCCTAGGGGTACAGGTCTGTGAATCATCAGGCTTACACCTTTCACAGCATTCACCAAAGCACAAACCCTCCCCAATGTCCATAACCCAGCCACCCTACCCCTACCCTCCCACCCCCCAGTAACCCTCAGTTTGTTTTGTGAGATTAAGAGTCTCTTATGGTTTGTCTCCTCCTGATCCCATCTTGTTTCATCATTTTTCCCTCCCTACCCCCCATGACCCAGTGCCCTGCCCCTCAAGTTCCTCACATCAGAGAGATCATATGATAATTGCCTTTCTCTGATTGACTAATTTTGCTCAGCATTATACCCTCTAGTTCCATCCACGTCATTGCAAATGGCAAGATTTTGTTTCTTTTGATGGCTGCATAGTATTCCATTGTGTGTGTGTGTGTATGTATATATATGTGTATTATATACACACATATATATATATACATACACATACACACATACACACATACACACACACACCACATCTTTATCCATTCATCTGTTGATGGACATATAGGTTCTTTCCATAGTTTGGCTATTGTGGACATGACTTCTCTCAAATTTTTAAAAAGTTCCTTTGCAGTTTGTGTTTTCCTGTCATCAGTATGTTAGAGCCATTTTTCCATGATAGTTTATACAGATCTATTTGATGATTATCAAAGGATACTAGTGTTCCACAGTGTATCAATAGCTCTTTTTTTTTTTAATACCAAAAGCTTGATGTGTGTAGCTGTTTCCACATGGACAGACATTTTAGTTACCTGTGTGTTGTTGTTGCCATTACAGATAATGTGTAGCAAACATCTGAGTCATTTTTGGGCCCATCAGTCTTTCATAACAGCCTGGTTCAGTAGAACTTTCTGAAATGTTGTATAATGTTGTATAATTGCGTGGCTAGTGGCCACAGGTGACTATTGAGCATTTGAAATTTGGGTAGTGTGGCTAAGGAACTGGGGTCTTAGTTTGCTTTAATTTTCATGAAATTCAAATTTAAATAGCCACATGTGGGTAGTGGCTATTGTATTGGGCAGCCTAGCTCTGGAATCTCACCCTTCCTCTGAAAAATGAAAAACCGTCATTGTTACACCAGGTAGTATTTTACATTTATCAAAGACTGTCTTGAATTCTTTTCTTGTTCTTATATTTTAATTTCTGTCTTTAGAAACTGTTTTCTATATTTCTAATCTTCAAAGTTGAGTTTGGCTGATTCAGTGGTGATTGAGATTCTAATTGTTAGTTCCTTAAGTAGACTATAAACTCCTTAAGAGCAGGGGCTGACTTTTCTTAGGTGTATCATTAAAGCCTAATACAGTTCAACCCTCAAATATTTTTGATTGTAGCTCATAGGAAAGTTTACTGTTGCTCAGTTTACTGTTAGAAAGTTTACTGTTGAGATTAGAAAGACTCTAGAAGTTAGTCCTTTTAAAAATCTATGTAACTTTTTTTTTATTGGTGTTTGTGTTTGTGTTTGTTTTTAAAGCAAAGTATCAGATGATTCAGGTCCGCGGTCCCCAACATGACCCCCATGTTCAGTGATTTGCTAGAAGGACCCGCAGGACTCAGGGTATAGTTGGCAACCACGACTATGATTTATTACCACAAATGGGTAAAAAGCAAAATGAGCAAGAGAAAAGGTTCCTTGGGTAAAGGTCCTGGGGAAAATAGGTGCAAGCTTCCAAGTGTCCCATATCAGGGGAGTTGCTCAGGCTACACTTTATTCCTCCAGCAGGGAATTGTGATAACATGGGTAAAGTGTGATCTGCATGCGAGACTCTGTGTTCAAGGCTTTTATTGGGGGCTGTGTAGGTACCATATTTGGTTTACTGTGTTTGCACAGATAGTTTACGTGTAGTCATATCAGTAAAGAATGGTGGGAACCCCTAGAAAATCCACTTATGAGGATCCCACTCAGAGGCTAACTTTGCAATCAAGTCTTTTAAGGATGGCCATCCCAGCCCTGCTATGTCAACTCTTTTGTGCACAAATATTTACTTAAATTTTGATTAATCTGGGTTATGGTTTATTTTTTAAGTAGTAGGTTCAAAATCAGTCGTTACAATTTTCTCTGCTATTCTCCTTTTTGATATTTGAATGTATGCCTTAAACATCTTCTAAGTAGGGCATTCTCATTCTCTTATTGGGTACCTTTAGGTAAAGAAAACTTAGTGCCTCTCAGGGCAGACTGCTCTATTTAAAAATTAAAAAAAAAACACCAAAACCCCTTTTCCTTATTAAACCCAAATGTGCCTTTTGATTTGGGCCTCAGGATTATTATAAAACAAATCTGGTTTGTCATTCATGTGTTGCCCCTTAAACATTTCAAGATATCTATCGTCGACAATTTTTCTGTGGTACAGGAACACAGAATTTTCTTTCTCTTCACCCTTTTTTGGAGTTGTAACAAAAAATCCTACTTCTAATATATATATATATTTTTTGCTGGAACATGTTTTGTACAATGTATTGGTGGTTTTTAATGTGGACATTTTTGTTTTCCTTTTTTAGTTGATTTTGTCTGACATAAAAATAATACATTCTATCATATGTGTATTTATGTGTGTCTGGGGAAATTTAGTGAATTTTATTGAATTACTGATTTGTTTAAAAAATACATTTATCTAGAGGAGATATGAGATTAGGAGATTTTTAACTTTTTATTAGGAAAAGCTTCATATTCAAAAGTGGAGAGAATAGTATAATAAACTTGACATACACATCCCTTCACTTCAGTAGTTATTACAGTAGTGGTCTGTATCTTCTTTACCTTCTACTCCACAGTGGCTAACTCTGTATATGTTATTTTGAAACAAATCTCAGATTGCACCTGAGCGTTCTAAATGAAGTTTGAAATTTTTCATTTTAGGAACATCGTGTCACATTGTAGCCCTCCAGAATTATATGAGAATGTCTGTTACACTGTATCTTTACATACATTTTATAATATAAAGTATTTTAGGCTTTAGTATGTGAGAATATTATCTTAGTTTTAGTTTTAAAGATTAATAGTGAGATTTAAAGTTCTTGTTGCTGCTAGATTTGTTTTATTTTCTTTGAGCTTTAGATTTATGTGTTTTGCCCACATTTTGTGGGAAAGGAATCTGCATCCTAAGAATTTGTGCATTTTTTATTTAGAATATCACATAATTGGTTGATAATTCTGTGTGTGTGTGTGTGTGTGTGTGTGTGTGTGTGTGTGTGTGTGTGTAATAGCTAACAACTAGTGCTTTACTGTGTGGCAGGGTTAGTTTGGTTAGATGTGGAATTCCGGGCTAGAAACAATCCCCCCTGCCCCCAATCTTACTTGTTTTCTTCCATTGTTTCCCTAGCTTATAGTATTGGTGTGGAGAAATTCAAAGTTATTCTGCTTAGTGAATTCCTGAGTATATGTTTATGTTAACCATTTTTTTTTAGTTTTAAATATTTTATTTATTTATTTATTTTTAAAGATTTTATTTATTTGTGAGAACAAGAGAGAGCGAGCGAGCATGAGCAGCGGGGAGAGGGATAAGCAGGCTCCCCGCTGAGCAGAGAGCCCGATGCGGGCCTCGATCCCAGGACCCTGAGATCATGACCTGAGCCAAAGGCAGATGCTTAACCGACTGAGCCATTCAGGCACCCCTATGTGAACCAATTTTTGTTTTTATTTTTCCTCTTAGGAAGCTCTTAGGATCTTCTTTGTCTCTAGTACGCTATAATTTCATGGTGATGTGCCTTGATGTGAAAAAAAAATATATATATAAAACATAATTTTTATATGTAATATATGTAATTTATAAATATATAAAATAAATAAGTATGTATTTGTATTTTCAGCTTTTTATTTAAATTCCAGTTAGTTAACATATAGTATAATATTAGTTTCAGGTGTAGAATTTAGTGATTCATCACTTGCATATAACAAACAACTCCACACAACAAGTGCCTTCCTTAATCCCCATCACCTATTTATCTACCCCTCCCCCAGTGCCCTTTCCTTTCAGCAACCCACAGTTTATTCTCTATAGTTGAGTCTGTTTCCCGGTTTGCCTTTATTCCCCCACTTCTCCCCCCAACCCCGCCATGTTCGTCTGTTTTCTTTCTTTCTTTCTTTTTTTTTTTTTTAAGATTTTATTTATTTATTTGACAGAGAGATCACAAGTAGGCAGAGAGACAGGGAGAGGGGGGAAGCAGGCTCCCCACTGAGCAGAGAGCCCGATGTGGGCCTCGATCCCAGGACCCTGAGATCATGACCTGAGCCGAATGCAGAGGCTTTAACCCACTGAGCCACCCAGGCACCCGCCTGTTTTGTTTCTTAAATTCCACATATAAGTGAGATTATATGGTATTTGTCTTTTTCTGAATGGACTTATTTCGCTTAGCATAGTACTCTCTAGCTCCATCCACATCATTGTAAAGGGTAAGATTTCATTCTTTTTTATGGCTGAATAATAATCTGTGGTGTGTACACACACACACACACACACACACACACACACACACACACACACACACACACCCCACTTCCTCTATCCATTCTTTAGTCAGTGGACTTCTGGGCTCTTTCCATTTTCATGTGTTGGGCTGGATAATTGGTGGCTTTTTTAAATCTGGAAATTCAAGTCCTTGAATTCTGGGGAATGTTTTTCATTATATTGTCATTAATCTCTTTCCCTCTGCTGACTTTGTTTTTTCTTTCTGGAAATTCTCTTACTTGGATCCTGAATTCCTATACTGATCTCATAATTTTCTTATCTTTCTCCCCCTATTTCCCTCGCTCTACTTTTTCACTCCTCGAGAGATATCCTTAACTTCATCTTTTTAACTGTTACGGAATTTATTATTGTGCTAACATGGTTTTAAATTCAGCAGCTCTTCTTATTTTTTGAATATTCTTCTTAAATTGTATCCATCTTTACTTAGTAGTCTTTGATTGTTTTAACTCTTAGGGAGCTCTTTCTTTTCCAGAGAGCACATAAATAGCCACTTATCATTCTAGTTTATTAAAAGATTATTTCTCTCTGATTTTCATTTTTGAGTGCACCTGGAATTTTTTCCCTGCATAGTAATGTGTTAGGGTCCCTCCGCCCTGTTAATGATTTCTTCTATCACCATTCATGGATTAATCTTTTTTTTTTCCCCTCTTGGTTTGCACTGTCTGCTTCTATCATGAATGTTACCGTCAGTTTCTTCTAACATTCATTTTATCTTTCTAGTCTAATGATTTTCCTTAATGTAGAGATCATGCATGATAGGAGTTTGCTAAATCTGTTTTCTTTTATTCCTTAATGGTCCACCATCTACTCCAAGCAATGGAATCAGTCTTCTTATTCATTGTTGCAAGAAATTTAAATCAGTCCTTTTTTATGTTACTGGCCCCTTTCATTAATTTCATTTCATCCTGGGTGTTAATCTTCTTGGCTAATAAAGCATTCTAATAAGGTCATTTGTTTACCATTATTCATGCAGACCCTATTTCATGGTCAGTCTTTTATTTGAGACTAAGGCCCTTATATAAAATTCACAGTAATAAGATATTTACCATTTACTTAATCTTCAAAGGATTTTTTGTCATTGAAGAAGAGGGATGATTGGAGTCATACTTTATATTCAGCTAACTTGTGTTGGCCATGTAATCGTTTTTTTTCTCAACTGTAGTATGGATTGGCTTCCCATTTACATGGTTAGTCCAGCATAGTTTTTCATATCCCAATAAACTGACCTGACTTTCATGGCTTTGGGATCTTTGAGAAATTTACCATTTTAGTAAGTTCAAAAGCATTGACTCTATTTTTACTACATAAGTGGTTACCTAACTGAGCTATATTTAATTATATCCCATTGTTGGAGGGCATTCAGACTCCTCCTCCCAACTCTGATGTAAATACATTGCCAGTGATGGATACAATAGTAGAAATTGACTGCACCTAATTGAAAGGAAAAATACACACATTATACATAAAGTACATTGGCTTTTAACTTTTGTCCTGCCAAAGATTTAGGTCTCATCGTGATAGAAATGTAAACCTCCCCCCCCCTTTTTTTTGCTCAGGAGGGAAATTTTATGCTTATAGGAGTTCAGTCATTATACTTACCGTTTATAGCAAGTATCCAAATGTTAGCAATCGAAAAAAATTAATGGTGGTTATGCTTCTTTTTCCCACTGGTGGTTGTATGCTATGTGGCTAACCATTACTTTATAGTTTAAGTTTTCTTATACCATTTTCTAAAAATATAAATTGTCTCTGACTCTGAGGGATAATGAAGATTCAGATGGCTAAGGGAGACTAACCTGGAAATCAAGTTTAGGTAGAGAGAGATCACAGTTTTTCTTCTAGGATTTTAAACTCCATAAGTGATTTGATACTTGACTTTATCTGCTTCTGGTCCCGTGCTATTTCTCCTGTATTTTCATACTTGGAGCTTCTGTGTTGCTGACCTGATTTTCTGTGTACTGGAACTTCTTACTTCAAATTCTGATGGATGTCCTGGTAACATTTTGATATCCTGGTAACATCTACCCAGTACGTATATTTTCTAATTCTACATTAATTTGGTCAGAATTACTATCCTTAAGTCCTTTTCCTTGCAAGTGGTATTTTTTAAATAATTGTTTACAGAATCAAATAGCAACACTATTATAAGATCCATCTTGCTGAATGGAATCAGAGCAGAAAAACAAATTAGGAGTACTTTATGCTTTCTGAAAGCATTTATAGTACGCTGGGAACCAGAGATACAAAGGAGAAGAAGATGTTATCCCTGCCTTTGGCAAGGCAGAGTGACACGTACATGGGCTTTGGAGGTCAATTGCTTTGGTCCAATCCTAGGTCCAGCATGTGCCAGCCCTGTTAGCTCGCACAAATTATCTGGCTTTCACGAGCTCCACTTTCGCCATTTGAAACACTGTGATAATCATGATTTTCTATAAAGTGTTTAGGAGAGTGTTCAATTAGGTGCTAATAGTAGAGGAGTCAGTGTAGTTCAGAAACTCAGGCTGGACTGGAATAAGGCTAGAGTGAATCGCAAATAGAAGATTGCCCAGTAGCGGCCTTTGTTATTCTGGACATCTTTCTTCCCTTGACCTTGTTTGACTTGCAAAGGTTAAGTTTCAAGACCTGAGGCCACTTACTAATTAGGTTATGCTATAAATATAATTTGAATCTCAGAAGAATAACATTGTACTGTTTGCATTTCTTTGATGTTGCTGCATGCCTTCAGTTTCCTTATCAGTGAAAGAAGTTATTAGCTTTTCAGCATTTCATCAATGGACTGCTTTTCAAGTATTACTTAAGTAATAAGCTGAAACCATAAGTAGTTATGCCAAGTAAGGAAGGTGGAATTAACTAATGTTCAAAGGCATAACAGTACATTATTTTTAAGTTAAAATTATTAAGGAATGCATTTATGCTTCTATTTGTATGTACCATTCAAGTATATTCATTCTGTGTTGTACAAACAAATGTAGTTTTTTCAACTTAATGCATACTGTTTTCTTCCCATGGTTTTATAAATGGCAAATACACTTGTGTACACAGAATTTACTTCCATTTTTTTCTCAGGGCAAAGTCTTATGCAAAGATGGTTCAGCATTTATCTCATCGAAGGACATAAATAAAATATGAACTAGGAATGTACCTGTGTGGCTCAGATCTAGTGTTGTAAAATCTAAGTCTGAAAAGTTAAAGAAAACCTGATATTGCTTTGGATTTTTGCCTAGACGACCATGTCTTAAATTATTTCTTTCCACTAGTATCTTTATTTCCATGGATATTAATTTATTACTGTATCTTTTATATAGTCATAAAGTACAAGCTATCTCATTCCTTTATAAAAGAGGGATAGTTGTAAACATTAATTATATATTCTCCCATCCGATGACTAAGATGAATAGCAAAGCCCTTTTTCTTCCTCATAATTTAGAAGCAGATAGCACTCTTCATGATTTTCATTATAGAACTGTCTGAGGGTCCAAGCTGCTTTCTGTGTAACCTCAGACAGTGTTGCCAATGTGGATGTTTTTCATGGAATCCAGAGTTAAATTTTTTTATTCTGTTCTTTATATGATTGACCCCTGGGAGATGCTGGTTTATGTCTCTCCAGCTTGTTTTCCCCTGTATGTTTTGTCTAATTACAGGGAGAAGTCTTGCTCGATAGCTCTTTATCCTGTTATAGATAACTTGGAATCTCTGATTGCTTTTGCTCTGCCAAGTAGAATGGAGGAGTGAGCTGAGACATGGACTCCACCAACTAACTTTGTCATCCGTCTGGGCCTCACTTCCATCATAACCAAGTGAGCCACCCAGGTGCCCCTGGCACTGTTAGTTTTGATTATGAAACACGCACAGGGATTTAAAAAAATTTTTTTTTCTAAGATTTTATTTCTTTATTTGACACAGCGAGAGAGAGAGAGAATACAAGCAGGGGGAGCAGCAGGAGAGGGAGAAGCAGGTTCCCCACTGAACAGGGAGCCCAATGGGGGGTTCGATCCCTGGACCCTGGGATCATGACCTGAGCCAAAGGCAGCCACTTAACCAACTGAGCCACCCAGACACCCTTAAAAAAAATATTTCAAAGAGGGGCGCCTGGGTGGCTCAGTTGGTTAAGTGTCTGACTCTTGATTTCAACTTGGGTCGTGACCTCAGGGTTGTGAGATCTTGCCCCATGACGGGCTCCACACTGGGTGTGGCGTCTGCTCGAGATTCTCTCTCTGCTTCCCTTTGCCCCTCCCCCACCCAAAATAAATAAAGTTGTTCAACCGAAAGAACTTAACACTCTTTTGACTATTAAAAAAAATAACCCCTTGATTCTTTTTTAAAATTGCGGTATGAAAAACACATAAAATATACCTTCTTAGCAAAATGTTGGGTATGTGGTACAGTGTTGTATACAAATTTTCATCATGCAAGACTGAATCTCTATACCCATTGAATAGCAGCTCCCTGTACCCTCCTCTCCCCAACCCCTCGAGCAGTCATTATTTTATTTTCTTCTTTTAAGACTGCCTACTTTGGATACATGGTATAAATGTGGAGTCATGTACTATCTGCCTATCTATGATTGGCTTGTTTCACATATAATGTCCTCAAGATTCATCCATGCTCTATCATGTGGCAGGATTTCCTTTCTTTTAAGGCTGAATAATATTTCATTGTATGTATAGACCACATTCTCTGTCTTTTCATTGGTTGCTAGATATTTAGGTTGTTTCTGTCTCCCGCCTATTGTGAATAATGCTGTAGTCAGCATGGGAGTGCAGATAACTCTTCTGGATACTGATTTCAATTCTTTCGAAATACCGTATTCCTTGAAAAAAGTTTTTGATGATTTACTCATTTATTTATTTGAGAGAGAGAACATGAACAGGGGGAAGAGCAAAGGGAGAGGGAGAAAGAATCCTCAAGCAGACTCCCCGCTGAGCATGGAGCCCAATGTGGAGCTCCATCCAAGATCATCACCTGAGCCACCCAGGCGCCCCTCTTTGAAATATTTAAAAATCTCTATGCGTGTTTCATTTTCAAAACTAACAGTGCCAGGGGCACCTGGCTGACTCAGTTGGTTAGGTGCCTGACTTCAGCTCAGGTCATGATCTCAGGGTTCTGGGATAGAGCCCCACATCAGGCTCCCTGCTCTAGTGGGGAGTCTGCTTCTCCCTCTTCCTCTGCCCCTTCCCCTGCTGGTATTTTCTCTCTCTCTGTCAAATAAATAAAATCTTAAAACAACAACGACAACAAAACTAACAGTGCCAAATTAAACAAGTCAAACAACTAGTCTCTTTATATTTCATAAAATATTAGAGAGAGGTTTGTTTGTGTTTAATAGAAAGACCGTCGTTTTAGAACAGGTACCTAAAAGCAACTGTATAGTTAATGGACTTTGTCAATATATTTTAAGAGACGAATACATGTTCTGAAATTCCCGGAAGTGGCATTGCCAGATCATGTTTTATTTTTAATTTTTTGAGGAATCTCTATACTATTTTTCATAGCAGCTGCACCATTTTACATTCCACCAGCAGTGCACAAGGGTTCCAGTTTTCCCACATCCTCACCAACACATGTGAATTTCTATTGATAATGCCCATCCCAATAGGTGTGAGGTGGTATAGCTCATTGGGACTTTGATTTGCATTTCCCTGGTGATGAGTGATGCTGAGCATCTTCTCCTGTACCTGTGGCTGTTGGTACATCTGCTTTGGAAGATGTTTAGCTCCTTTGCTCACTTTTTAATTGGGTTATTTGTTTATTGTTGTTGAGTTATAAAAGTTCCTGATATATTTTGGATATTAATCCCTTACCAGATATGTGGTTTATAGGTATTTACTGCCATTCTCTAGGTTGCCCCCCCCTTTTTTTCCCCAACTCTATTGATTGTTTGCTGCACAGAAATTTTTCAGGTTGATGTAGTCCCACTTGTCTGTTTTTGCCTTTGTCACCTGTAGTTTTGGTGTCATATCCAGGAAATCATTGCCAAGACCAATGTTATGATGTTTTCCCCATATGTTTTCTTCTAGGAGTTTTATAGTTTTAGGTCTTGTGTTTAAGTCTTTTATTCATTTTGAATTGATTTTTGTGTTATGGTGTAAGACAAGGGTCCATTGTCCTTTTTTTTCTTGCAGATATTCAGTTGATCAGTATCATTTGTTCTAGAGACCATCCTTTCTTTGTTGTATTTTCTTGTCTCCTTTGTAATAAATTAATTGACCATACATACATGGATTTATTTCTAGGCTCTCTATTCAATTCCATTGGTTTATTTGCCCCTGTGCTAAGATCATGCTGTTTTGATTACTGTAGCTTTGTAATATGTTTTGAGGTCAGGAAATGTGAGGTACCCAGTTTTGTTTGTTTCTCAATATTGTTTCGGCTTTGTGGTTTCATGTGATTTTTATGATTATTTTTTCTGTTGTGCAAAAAATGTCATTGGGATTTTGATAGGGATTGATTGTACTGAATCTGTAGATTGCTTTGGGTGTTATGTACATTTTAACAATAATTTTTCAGTCTTTTCAGTTTTTCATAACATCTTTGTTTCTCATGACAGTTGTTGACTTAGTCTTTGTCATATGATATTAGTATATGGCTGTCCTTGCTCTCTTTTGGTTACTATTTGCTTGGAATATCTTCTTTCATCTGTTCATTTTTAGCCAGTGTATGCCTTTAAATGTGAAGTAAATCTTTTGTATATACTTATATCTTGGTTTTTATCTTGTCAATCATTCTATATTTTGATGTGGGAGTTTAACCCATTTACAATTAAAGTAATCACAAATACAGAAAGCTTTAATACCGACAGCCATTTTGTTCATTATTTTCTGTCAGTCTTACAGCTTTTGTTAAAAAAAAAAGATGTATTCATTTATTTTTGAGAGAGAGAGCAAGTTGGGAGAGGCAGAGGGAGAGAATCTTCAAGCAGACTCCCTCTTGAGCAGGGATCTCGATGCCCAGCTTGATTTCAGGACCCTAAGATCATGACCTGAGCTGAAACCAAGAGTTGGACACTTAACTGACAGCCACCCAGATGCACTGGTCGTATAGCGTTTTGTCCTTCATTTCCTCTGTTGCTATCTTACTTTGTGTTTCATTGATTATTATTATTTTTTTGTAGTGACTTGTTTTGATTCCTTACTCATTATCTTTTTGTATCTTCTATAGGTATGTTGTTTGTGGTTACCGTGGGATTTATAGAAAACATCTTATAGCTATAACAGTGTATTATAAGCTGTTAACAACTTAACTTCTATTGCATACAGAAGCTCTTTTTTATTCTGCCCACACTTTGTTATTGTCGTCACAAAGCACATCTTTTTATATTACGTATCCATTAACATTTTTATAGTTATCATCTCTTATACACTTGCCTTTTAACTTTAATATGAGAATTTTTTTAAAAGATTTTATTTATTTAATTGACAGAGATCACAAGTAGGCAGAGAGAGAGGAGGAAGCAGGCTCTCCGCTGAGCAGAGAGCCCGATGTGGGACTCGATCCCAGGACCCTGAGATCATGACCTGAGCTGAAGGCAGAGGCCTAACCCACTGAGTCACCCAGGTGTCCCTGAGAATTTATTTTTTATTCTTATTTTTTATTTTATTTTTTCAGCGATCCAAGATTCATTGTTTATGCACCCCACCCAATGCTCCATGCAGTACAAACCCTCCTTAATACCCACCACCAGGCTCACCCATCCCCCCAACCCCCTTCCCCTCCATAACCCTCAGCTTGTTTCTCAGAATTCACAGTCTCTCATCTTTCATTGGAATCTATCAAAATCCTAGAGGAGAACACAGGCAGTAACCTCTTTGACGTTGGTCACAACAACTTCTTTCAAGACACGTCTCCAAAGGCAAAGGAAACAGAAGCTAAAATGAACTTTTGGGACTTCATCAAGATAAAAAACTTCTGCACAGCAAAGGAAATAGTCAACAAAACAAAGAGACATCCCACAGAATGGGAAAAGATATTTGCAAATGACACTACAGACAAAGGGCTGATATCCAAGACCTATAAAGAACTCCTCAAACTGGGTGCCTGGGTGGCTCAGTGGGTTAAAGCCTCTGCTTTCGGCTCAGGTCATGATCTCAGCGTCCTGTGATCGGGGCCCGCATCGGGCTCTCTGCTCAGCAGGGAGCCTGCTTCCTCCTCTCTCTCTGCCTGCCTCTCTGCCTACTTGTAATCTCTCTCTCTGTGTCAAATAAATAAATAAAATCTTTAAAAAAAAAAAAAAGAACTCCTCAAACTCAATGCCCAAAAACCAGATAGTCATGTCAAAAGATGGGCAGAAGGCATGAACAGACACTTCTCCAAAGAAGACATACAAATGGCTAACAGACACATGAAAAAATGTTCATCATCATTAGCCATCAGGGAAATTCAAATCAAAACCACATTGCAATAACACCTTACACCAATTAGAATGGCCAAAATCATACAAGAATTTAAAGTGACTTATGTACTATCATTACAGTATTATAGTATTCTGTGTTCTTCTCTTTATTTACCTTTATCACTGAGATTTATACTTTGATATGCTTTTGTGTTGCTGTCTAATATCCTTTAATTTCAACTTGAAGGATTTCCTTTCACATTTCTTGAAAGGTAGTTCTGATGGATGAACTCCCTCAGCTTTTGTTTATTTGAAAAAGTATTTCTCTTTCATTTTGAAGGAAAGTTTTGCTGGTTATAGTATTCCTGTTTGTTTTTTCTTTCAGCACTTTGAATATGTTATCGAGCAGCCCCTTCTGACCTATAAGATTTCTGCTGAGGAATCTGCTAATAGTCTTATGGGGGGCTCTTTAATAGTCCCATCATTCTTTTTTTTTTTTTTTAAGATTTTATTTTTATTTATTTATTTCACAGAGGGAGAGAGATCACGAGGAGGCAGAGAGGTAGGCAGAGAGGGGGGGGAAGCAGGCTCCCCACTGAGCAGGGAGCCCGATGCGGGCCTCGATCCCAGGACCCTGAGATCATGACCTGAGCCGAAAGCAGAGGCATTAACCCACTGAGCCACCCAGGCGCCCTAGTCCCATCATTCTAAACTTTTTTTTTTTTTCTCTAGAGGGAGAGAGGTTTGGGATGGAGGGAGAGGGAGGGAGAGAGAGAATCTTAAGCAGTCTCCATGCCCACCAGGGAGTCCAATACAGGGGTTGATCTCATAGCCCTGAGATCATGACCTGAGCCAAAATGAGGATTCAGTTGCTTAACCGACTAAGCCACCCAGGCACTGCTCCCATCCTTCTAAATTAATTGTTTATCATTGACTTTGATTCTGAAGGAGGAAAGCAAAAGCATAGAATTTTCTGAAACCAGAAGATCTTGAGACTTAATTGTAGGGCACTTTCTAGCTTATTTTAAAGTTGGGCAATTCATTCTTTTTTTCTCCCTTACAGTGGAATGCTCAAGAGCAGAGGAATTGGATGCTTGGGTGGCTCAGTCAGTTAAGCATCTGCCTTTGGTTCAGGTCATGATCCCAGGGTTCTGGGATTGAGTGCTGCATCGGGCTCCCTGCTCAACGGGCAGTCTGCTTCTGCCTCTACCCCTTACCCCGATCGTGATCTCTCTCTTTCTCTCTCTCTCTCTCACATTCTCTTTCTTTTTTATTTATTTATTTATTTATTCATTTGACACAGAGAGAGAGATTACAAGTAGGCAGAGAGGCAGGCAGAGAGAGAGGAGAGAGGAGGAAGCAGGCTCCCTACTGAGCAGAGAGCCCGATGTGGGCCTCGATCCCAGGACCCTGGGATCATGACCTGAGCCGAAGGCAGCGGCTTTAACCCACTGAGCCACCCAGGCGCCCTCACATTCTCTTTCAAATAAATAAATAAAATCTTTAAAAAAGAGCAAAGGAACCGGTAGGTCATAATTACGTCTCAAGTAAATCAATCAATACACATGTTACTTCATTAGGAAAACAGTCCATACTTTATGCAGAAAATATTTTCCATATGTATACATTTGTATCTGTGTTTTCCCCTATTTTGTTATTCCCATTGACTTTTGACAGTTTACTTTGGGGTATAATAGCCTTTGAAGTTTAAGATTATGTACAGTAAAATGTTCCCACTTAGGTTTTTTCATTTATGAACTCACGAGGAAAAAATAAACACCCATACTTAATTTAAGTCTGAGGCTTGTACCAAAAAAACCCAAAAAACCAAAAAAACCCCCCACAAAAACAAAACAAAACAAAAAAACTGAACTCTTTAATATAAAGTACTTTATTTCTTTTCTGACAATATAATTAAAACAGTTGTTTAAAAGGTGTACAGCTAAATACACTATTTTATAAAATGTCAGTAAATGTACTTACTGCCTTCCCAGAACTAAGAATCTGTCAAAGTGTCTTAGTGGAAATCTTACCAGAAGGGGTAATTGAAACTTGGGCAATGCAATCTAAGATAACCTTTTGTTTTTAATTAAAATGGGGAATAAGAAGCCAATTCAAAAATTTGTCCCCCTTCATTTGCTCAAGGTAGTGTGATGGAACTTGTTAAAAACGTCGATTCTGATTGTGTGTTGTGATTCCAGCCATTACGTGCGTAGCTCCAGATGCTGCCATGCTATATCATGGTCAGGCTTATTAATGAATTAATGTTTAACCGTTACTTTTTGGTTAGTAGGTTAGTAGAGGATTTTTCTTCCTTCTTGAAAGTGAATTAAAGTAGATGTCTGCCTCAGCTTAGAAGGAACAGGCTTTCTAAGATTACAGCAGAGAGGAAATGTAACATTCTAGACAACAAAAGTGTGAAATGCACTGGAAGGAAAATAAAAATTTTTTTGGTGCTACATTGTGCCATCAATAGACTCATAGTAAGTATTCACTTTTAGATTTTGAATTTTTAAAAATAGCTTTATTAAGATATAATTCACATGCTTGATGCTCTATATGCTATATAATTCATCCATTCAAAATGTACAATTCAGTGACTTAGTATATTCACAGAGCTGTGCAAATGTAATTATAAATAATTTGAGAACATTCTCATCATTCTTCCCAAGAAACCTAGTACCCATTAGCATTCACTCCCCGTACCCCTCTACACCTCACCTTTCCAATCTTAAGCAATTACTTTCTCTGTCTTTAGATTTACCTATTCTGGACATTTCATGTAAATGGAATCATATAATATGCAGTCTTTTGTGACTGGCTTCTTACACTTGACATGATGTTTGCAAGGTTCTTTTCCCTTTTTATGGCTGAACAATATTTCCATTGTATGGTATACTACATTTTATTTATCAATTCATCAGTTGATGGACACTTGGGTTGTTTCTACTATTTGGCTCTTATGAATTACGTTGCTCTGAACATTGATATAGGAGTTTTTTTGTGTGGATATGTTTTCATTTCTCTTGGGTAGATACCAGAAGTGGAATTGCTAGATCATATGGTAATTCTGTTTAAACATTTGGTAAACTACCAGACTGTTTTCTGAAGGGGCTGCACCAGTTTATATTCCTACCAGGAGTGTATGATGGTTTGATATTCTCCAGATCCTTACCAACATTTGCTATTATCTATCTTTTTTTTTAATTGCAGATCCTATTGGATCTTAAGTGTTATGTCATTCTGCTTTTGATTTGCAGTTATGTCATGGGTGATGATGGTGGAATATCCTGGTCTTTATTAACATTTCTTTATCCTCTTTGGATCCTTTGCTCTTTTAGAATTGGGTTATTTGTCCTTTCATTGTTGAATTATAAGAATTCTTTATATATTCTGGATACAAATCCCTTATTAGATGACTTGTAAAAAAATTTCCCCCCATTTTGTGGGTTGTCTTTTCATTTTCTTTCTAGTGTCCTTTGAAGGACAAATACTTTTAATTTGATGTAATCTATTTTTTTCTTTAGGTGCACTTGCTTTTGGTGTCTTATCTAAGAAGACTTTGCCTAATCTAAGGTCACAAAGATTTACTATTATATTTTCTTTAAGAGTTTGATAGTGTTAGCTCTGACATTGAGGTCTAAAATTTATTGTGAGTTAATTTTTATGTGTTATGTGAGATAAGGGCCCAAATTCATTCTTTTGTATGTGGGCATCTAGTTTTTAAAATCCAGCACCCTTTTTCAGAGACTCTTCTTTCTCCATTTCTCTTGGCATATTTATAAAAAATCAATAGAACATGAATATAGGGATTTATTCCTAGACTCTGAGTTCTGTTTCATTGATCTATATTTTTTGTTGTTACTGCCGGTACCACACTCATTCGATTACAGTAGCTTTGTAGTAAATACTGAAGTTGAGAAGTTTGAGTCTCAAACTTTGTTCTTTTTCAAGATTGTTTTGGCTGTTTGGGATCCCTCGCTTTTGCATGCAAGTTTTAGAATCAAGTTTTCAATTTTGACAAATAAGCCATCTAGGATTTTGATGGGATTGTGTTGAATCTGTGATCTATTTGGAAAATATTGCTGTCTTAACAGTATTACGTTTTTTGATCCACAAATGAATTACGCATCTCTTTTTATTGTGTTAAGCAGAGGGATTGAAATGTATACCTGGAGAGAAATTTTTGTCCATTAGCCACCCCCTTACAGTACAACTAATTTCACTTATTTCATATTGGAATAACACATTCCACTGCGCTTATTTGTTGTTTATATATCCTATGTTTTAGCTTCTCATTAGAACTGTAGACTTCTTTGGGGCAGGATATATTTTAACTACTTTTGTATTGCTGAGAGTTAATGTCATGCTTGTTTAAGAAAAACATTTTTGATTGGTATTTGGCAGGTCACTGTAGAAGAGACTATTAGTTGTACTATGAAATTACCACTGACAACAAATGGCTAGTTAACATTTTTTTAAGTCTTCAAAGTTATATATATTCCCATTATTCTTTTGAAGAAAAACAAAACAGTGATTGCATTAGAGATCTATTTCTTTTGGAGGCATAATGAATACATTCTTTACATTCATTTTAGGTACCGAATCTGATTCCAGTTTTAATGTTCAAATTGGGAAGACCATTGGAACCCATATTATATAATGACATCTTGTATACTTTACCTACACTTGGTGTTCACAAGGTTTGTGTATTAACCAGTCTGCCTGGGGACAAAAAGAGAGGGAGCCATGCATAATACATTGAATTTTGAGCCCTTAATTTTGCTATGACTGCTACTTCCCTTGTTGGGCCGAAAGTATTTATTATGGTATTTTAAGAATTAATTCTTTGAAATCATTTAATAGCCAATTTTTCCCATTGGCTATTGTCTGAGATAAGATCTTATGCCCCTAGGTTTGCTAGCTAGCTCCCAAAACTGTCTCTCACCTCTGAGAAGATGGGTCGTATTGTAGTTAGCTTCCGTTTTGGTCTTTATTCTATGATAAGGGATTTTCACATTCTTTTTTTTTTTTAAGATTTTATTTATTTATTTTGACAGAGAGAGAGAGAGAGACCACAAGCAGGCAGACAGGCAGGCAGAGAGAGGGGGGGAAGCAGGCTCCCTGCTGAGCAGAGAGCCCGATGCGGGCCTCGATCCCAGGACCCTGAGATCATGACCTGAGCCGAAGGCAGAGGCTTAACCCACTGAGCCACCCAGGTGCCCAGGGATTTTCACATTCTTTTGGTCACCTTGGGGTTACCTACATTTACATTTGTGAAACCAAAATTTCTTCAATATTTTCTAGGTGTGTATAGGACAAATTCTACGAGTGATCCAACTTCTTGGAACCACTCCACAATTAAGACCTGTCACTCTGCGCTTGTTGACATCTTTGTGGGAAAAGCAGGTAAGCTCAGATACATACTTGTGTATTAGACATGTTCCTTTCACCAAAGCAAATTAGTTTTGTCTGTGTGTGTGAAAGTCCTTTAATACAGTAGTGTTGTGGAGTGGCATCAATGATTGCATTCAGAAATTTTGGTTTAACGTGATGGTTTTGATCTGTAATGCAGTCAGTGGTGATTGACTCTCAAAGAGAAATTGTGAATAGGAAAAAAAAAAGTATTTCCTTAATTCTGAAATTTATTTTCCCATCTGCATGGAAAAAGTAATAGAAATATGATTACACGTGATTAGAGCCTTTGTAATTAGGGTGAGATTCAGCCACCTTTTTCTTGTCTTAGGAAATGAACAGTACATGGGTCTGTAAGAAAATCCCCAGCAATCACAAAAGCATTCTTTGCTGCTGATTAGAAGAACTGCATTACAATTAGCAATGCAAATGTGGGATTTGGAGGTACAAATGCTATGTAAAATGATTATTCAACTCAAGTTGGGAAATACTTTTTTTATGAAATTGCCTTCTTAGGATCGTGTCTACCCTGAACTGCAACGTTTCATGGCCATGTCCGATGTGTCTTCTCTGTCTGTGGGTAAGGAAGTCCAGTGGGAAAAACTCATCGCCAAAGCAGCATCGATCAGAGACATATGTAAGCAAAGGTAAGATGAGCTTAATCCTTGGGAGTGGATATCATGATACATTCTTTTGCTCTTAAATTTTTATTGTAAGGAAGAAAATAGGAGTGATAGGCAGAGGGTATTTGAATAAGAATAAATTAATTTTCAGTTCCAGTTTTCTGATCACAGAACTTACTAAGATTGGATAATAACTTTGAGAAGCGAGCATGTCTTTTTATTTCAGATCTAGCCTTGTATCTAGATTTATAGGAAATTTGCATCCTTTTCTGGATAATAATTCAATAGTATAATAAAAAATGTGATGCTATGTTATCTGTTTTTTTGGTATACAAATGTCTGAAACCTAAGCAGTGGACTATAGTCAACTGTTCTTTCTTTCTTTCTTCTTCTTCTTCTTTTTTTTTTTTTAGATTTTATTTATTTATTTTTGTCAGAATGAGAGAGAGAACACAGGCAGAGGGAGAAGCTCAGCAGGCAGCCCGATGCGGGACTCAATCCCATGACCCTGAGATCATGACCTGAGCCAAAGGCAGATGGTTAACCAACTGAGCCACCCAGGCGCATCCCTATAGTTAGCTGTTCTTTCTTCTATTTTCCCTGTGTTATGCCTAATTGTTTCAACGAGTTTGAAGATCTCATTTGTGACTCATTGCCTACAATTAATTACTAAGAATTATTATAAGGAAGGCCTGATCTTGAATCCCCACGTGTGCTCTAGAGTTGAGGAAGACACAGGGGTACTGGGGAAGTGACTCTGCTGTTGTAGGTTAGGGATTCATCCTGAGGTCGGTAACCTGGATGATTCTCGTTTCAAATCTGAGATCAGGATGTATCTAAATCTCAGCAGTTCTGCCTCTTTTCTACGTTTCAGCCTTTTGGCAACGCCAGCATAGCCTCACTCTACAAGTCACACACATGAAACCCAAGACCTGGGAGTGTGGATTCTCTTGAGCTGCTGGCATGGATGACATTTTAAAGATGAAGGATTATTAGCTGACATTTTGATTTTACATGCTTAAAGCTCAGCTTCAGGAGAAGTTGGATATCAGAGCAGGTCAGAGTCTGTTGATAACTTCTTCTGTATTCCACCTCAAGGTCTACCAAAATTTTCCCATTTTGGAAAATGATTACTGTCTGCCAGACAGTGAAACGGTAGACTCCAGCCAGGCAAATTTCGTCAGTTGGAAGTTTGTTAGAGAAAACAATTGTATCATTCAGCAGTTACAGAGAAAGCCGAGGATGGACCTGAGCATTTCTCTGAGAAGTTCCAGTCATTCTGGGGAGAGCACACTGCATGTGGAACAGAGAGGAGAAGAAGGGGAGGAGGAGGAGTGAGTGAGTCCAGTGTCGTGCCTGGCATGAGATGGGGTTCCGTCAGTTACGATTCATATCATTACTTTTATCATCATTGTCAGCGTCATCATTGGCATCATTATTGTGATAGGTGTAACCACTTGACTATCACTGCTGTAATAAATTATCTTCTCATCTCCAATCCCTGCTTTTGTAGTCAGTGGCTAATACCAGAGCACCCGGCAGGCAGGAATAGCTCTATCTTCACTGACAATCTCAATGATGTAAGTCAGTTCTTCTCACCATTTTTGCAGACTTGAATTTTTGTCGGTTCAGGCAATAGCATTTGCCATTTAGGGAGGAGAAGATGTGTTAGCAAGTGTTCCTTGCTTGGATAATATTTCTCTAAATATTTCTCTATCAAAAATGGGCCTTACGTTACAGCAGGAACGATGATGATGCAAATCTTGGCAGAAAACACATGTTTGTATTTGCGGGTCAACATTTAACAGACATAAGGGCCAAGAAAAACACTAAAGCTTTTTGTCCAGGCAGAAGTCCTGGGAAGGGGGAGTGTGCTCTTCAGCTTTGATCTTGTTTCTAAACTACCGTCTCTCGTAGGCCCTACCAGCATGGTGCAGATATGTTGGCAGCCGTTTCCCAGGTGTTGAATGAATGCACCAAACCTGATCAAGCCACTCCAGCAGCTTTGGTGCTCCAGGGTCTTCATGCGCTCTGCCAAGCCGAGGTAGGCTCTCTCACCTTGTTTTCGATCCTTCTGAAGAAAGTACTGTACGCGGCGTACCTGTTACAAGGACATAAGTTTAGATTCAATTAGTTGAGTGTTGAATATTCATTCCCAGAGATTTTTGTTTGGGGAGGGAAGCAAGATCTTCTGCTTCCCAAATTCTTTCTCGAAACATCTGGTCCTGCAGACGTTCTCTAGAAGCTAGAGACAACCACTCTCTGTTTTCCCTTGTTCTTAATTATTTTTGTTAACGGAGACAGGAAAGTTATGCTCCTAGAAGAACTCTTGAGTGAGTCTGCTTCTGAGGTTTGTGATTAGCACACCGTAGACACAGAGGGGGCGAAGAGATTGGCATGCACCCGTAGTAGCTTTATAACCAGCAGAAATTATGGCTGGCTTGAAGACTGGCAAAGGATCCTTTCTTTCCTAGTCATCAGTTTGGGTAGGATGGATTGATAGTAGACTTGGGCCTCGGAACGTTTTCTGAACTTGAGCCCCCTCCCCAAATGACAGCTCAGCAGGGAGAATCTTAAGCATTTTGGAGAAACGTGATAATG
This sequence comes from Ailurus styani, assembly GCA_002007465.1. Taxonomy (NCBI): domain Eukaryota; kingdom Metazoa; phylum Chordata; class Mammalia; order Carnivora; family Ailuridae; genus Ailurus; species Ailurus styani. The sequence goes on along the minus strand of LNAC01000168.1, from coordinate 368,961 downwards.
ATGTCAGAGATCTCTGATGAACCTAACCGAAGTGTTTGACACAGTGAGGCATACACAATTGGAGCCTTTTCATGAAGGAGACTAAGTGGAATTCTCTTAGCGTTGGCAATTACGGTTGATATGATAATGAATATAATGGTGTAATAATACAGGCAGTGACTGTACTCATATTTATATGCTTGTGTTCTTGTGCTAAGTACATTCCATTTATGCTTCTCATTAATTCTGCAATATGGGGATTATAACACCATTTTATAGATGAGGAAAATAGGCCTTCAAGGGAGGTTGTTTACTCAGGATCTCAGTATGAGCCTAACTACTGCTCTTTTGGGTAGACATTTTATTTATTTATTTATTTATTTATTTATTTATTTATTTATTATTTAGACACTTATTTTAACAGAGAGTGAGCATCATCACTGTTTAGGAACCAGTGTGCGCTGAGGGCAGTGCTTCTAGAGCATGGGGCCAGGGGTGGACAGAGCTGTTAGGGTTTCCTAGCAGAGGGGTGTTATAGCAGGGGACAACTACACAAAACCAAGGAGTTTTGTTTTTCATTGCTTCCATTAGTCATCTGGAATTGGGAAGTGTCACTTTAATAATGATCTTGCTTTCCTGATAAAGAATTCTAAACCTCATTTGGAAATGAGCTTTTAATAGGAGCTTTGAGAGAAGAGAGAATTCTGTACTTTCACGTCCAAAGGGTGATCAGTACTACCATTTTGGAGGATTTCCTTGTCATTTTTTCCAAACAGGAATCAAAGCCTTCCCAAAATTAACTTTTTCCCCTGTAACAGATGGTAATTGTGTCTTAACCGTGTCCGTAATTTCTTTGTGTTCTCCACCCATCCTCCGCTGTTACTACACAGCTCTGTTGTCTGTAGGTGCTTATTAACTCATAAGAAATGCTCAGCGTGTGGTGCTAATTTTTCTCATTCCATTTTCTCTAAGGTATCATTAACCATCGCTAGTACTGGAGACACGAAAAAATGTACTGAATGTGGCAGGAAGCATCTTTGTTTTGGGGCAGTTGTGGGACTGTACCTGAGATATACCAGTTATTAGCTTCCTGTCCTTTGGTTAGTTTACTTAACCTCTGAAGCCTCTAGTTCTTTAAGTGGAGATAAAAGATTACTCAAAAAATAAAAGAAACCTAGCATAATGTCTGCCCACATAGGTGCTCTTTAAATGTTGAGTTGGTAGACTTTAAGGCAAAGAATATCATAAGAGATGAAGAAGGACACTATATCATACTAAAAGGATCTGTCCAACAAGAAGATCTAACAATCATAAATATCTATGCCCCTAACATGGGAGCAGCCAATTATATAAACCAATTAATAACAAAATCAAAGAAACACATTGACAAGAATACAATATTAGTAGGGGACTTGAACACCCCCCTTACTGAAATGGACAGATCATCAAAGCAAAAGATCAACAAGGAAATAAAGGCTTTAAATGACACCCTGGACCAGTTGGACATCACAGATATATTCAGAACATTCCATCCCAAAACAACAGAATACACATTCTTCTCCAGTGCACATGGAACATTCTCCAGAATAGACCATATTCTGGGTCACAAATCAGGTCTCAACAGGTACCAAAAGATTGGGATCATTCCCTGCATATTTTCAGACCATAATGCTCTGAAACTAGAACTCAACCACAAAAGGAAAGTTGGAAAGACCTCAAATACATGGAGGCTGAAGAACACCCTACTCAAGAATGAATGGGTCAACCAGGAAATTAAAGAAGAATTAAAAAAATTCATGGAAACAAATGAAAATGAAAACACAACTGTTCAAAATCTTTGGGACACAGCAAAAGCAGTCCTAAGAGGAAAGTATATAGCAATACAAGCCTTTCTCAAGAAACAAGAAAGGTCTCAAGTACACAACCTAACTCTACACCTACAAAAGCTAGAGAAAGAACAGCAAAGAAAGGCTACACCCAGCAGGAGAAGAGAAATCATAAAGATCAGAGCAGAAATCAATGAAATAGAAACCAAAAGAACAGTGGAACAAATCAATGAAACTAGGAGCTGGTTCTTTGAAAGAATTAATAAGATTGATAAACCCCTGGCCAGACTTATCCAAAAGAAAAGAGAAAGGACTCAAATTAATAAAATCATGAATGAAAGAGGAGAGATCACAACCAACACCAAAGAAATACAAACAATTCTAAGAACATATTATGAGCAACTCTACACCAGCAAATTTGACAATCTGGAAGAAATGGATGCATTCTTAGAGAAATATAAACTACCAAAACTGAACCAGGAAGAAACTGAAGACCTGAATAGACCCATCACCAGTAAGGAGATTGAAGCAGTCATCAAAAATCTCCCAACGAACAAGAGCCCAGGGCCAGACGGCTTCCCAGGGGAATTCTACCAAACATTTAAAGAAGAATTAATACCTATTCTCCTGAAACTGTTCCAAAAAATAGAATTGGAAGGAAAACTTCCAAACTCCTTTTATGAGGCCAGCATTACCTTGATCCCCAAACCAGGCAAAGACCCCATCAAGAAGGAGAATTACAGACCAATATCTTTGATGAATACGGATGCAAAAATCCTCAACAAAATACTAGCCAATAGGATCCAGCAGCACATAAAAAGGATTATTCACCACGACCAAGTGGGATTTATTCCTGGGATGCAAGGTTGGTTTAACATTCGCAAATCAATCAATGTGATACAAGACATTAATAAAAGAAAGAACAAGAACCATATGATCCTCTCAATAGATGCTGAAAAAGCATTTGACAAAGTACAGCACCCTTTCTTAATCAAAACTCTTCATAGTGTAGGCATAGAGGGTACATACCTCAATATCATCAAAGCCATCTACGAAAAACCCACAGCGAATATCATTCTCAATGGAGAAAAACTGAGAGCTTTTCCCCTAAAGTCAGGAACACGGCAAGGCTGTCCACTATCACCACTGCTATTCAACATAGTACTAGAAGTCCTAGCCTCAGCAATCAGACAACAAAAAGAAATAAAAGGCATCCAAATCGGCAAGGAAGAGGTCAAACTCTCACTCTTTGCAGATGATATGATACTTTATGTGGAAAACCCAAAGGACTCCACTCCAAAACTGCTAGCACTCATACAGGAATTCAGTCAAGTGTCAGGATATAAAATCAATGCACAGAAATCAGTTGCATTTCTATATACCAACAACAAAACAGAAGAAAGAGAAATTAAAGAGTCAATCCCATTTACAATTGCACCCAAAACCATAAGATACCTAGGAATAAACCTAACCAAAGAGGCAAAGAATCTGTATTCAGAAAACTATAAAGTACTCATGAAAGAAATTGAGGAAGACACAAAGAAGTGGAAAAACATTCCATGCTCATGGATGGGTAGAATAAATATTGTGAAAATGTCTATGCTACCTAGAGCAATCTACACATTTAATGCAATCCCCATCAAAATACCAGCAATTTACTTCAAAGAAATGGAACAAATAATCCTAAAATTTATATGGAACCAGAAAAGACCCCGAATAGCCAAAGGAATGTTGAAAAAAAAAAGCAAAGTTGGCGGCATCACAATTCCAGATTTCAAGCTCTATTACAAAGCTGTCATCATCAAGACAGTATGGTACTGGCACAAAAACAGACACATAGACCAGTGGAACAGAATAGAGAACCCAAAAATGGACCCTCAACTCTATGGTCAACTAATCTTCGACAAAGCAGGAAAGAATGTCCAGTGGGAAAAAGACAGTCTCTTCAACAAATGGTGTTGGGAAAACTGGTCAGCCACATGCAGAAAAATGAAACTGGATCATTTCCTGACACCACACACAAAAATAGACTCAAAATGGATAAAAGACCTCAATGTGAGAAAGGAATCCATCAAAATCCTCGAGGAGAACACAGGCAGCAACCTCTTCGACCTCAACCGCAGCAACTTCTTCCTAGGAACCTCACCAAAGGCAAGGGAAGCAAGGGCAAAAATGAACTATTGGGACTTCATCAAGATTAAAAGCTTTTGCACAGCAAAGGAAACAGTCAACAAAACCAAAAGACAACTGACAGAATGGGAGAAGATATTTGCAAATGACATATCAGATAAAGGGCTAGTATCCAAAATCTATAAAGAGCTTCTCAAACTCAACACCCATAAAACAAATAACCCAGTCAAGAAATGGGCAGAAGACATGAACAGACATTTCTCCAAAGAAGACATCCAAATGGCCAACAGACACATGAGAAAGTGCTCAACATCACTCGGCATCAGAGAAATACAAATTAAAACCACAGCGAGATACCACCTTACACCAGTCAGAATGGCTAAAATCAACAAGTCAGGAAATGACAGATGTTGGCGAGGTTGCGGAGAAAGGGGAACCCTCCTACACTGTTGGTGGGAATGCAAGCTGGTGCAGCCACTCTGGAAAACAGTATGGAGATTCCTCAAAAAGTTGAAAATGGAGCTACCCTACGACCCAGCAATCGCACTACTGGGTATTTATCCTAAAGACACAAAGGTAGTGATCCTCAGGGGCACGTGCACCCGAATGTTTATAGCAGCAATGTCCACAATAGCCAAACTATGGAAAGAACCTAGATGTCCATCAACAGATGAATGGATAAAGAAGATGTGGTATATATATACAATGGAATACTATGCAGCTATCAAAAGAAACGAAATCTTGCCATTCGCAATGACATGGATGGAACTGGAGGGTATTATGCTGAGTGAAATAAGTCAATCAGAGAAAGACAATTATCATATGATCTCTCTGATATGAGGAACTTGAGGGGCAGGGTGGGGGGTCGTGGGGGGTAGGGAGGGAAAAATAATGAAACAAGACAGGATGGGGAAGGACACAAACCATAAGAGACTCCTAATCTCACAAAACAAACTGAGGGTTACTGGGGGGTGGGAGGGTAGGGATAGGGTGGATGGGTTATGGACATTGGGGAGGGTTTGTGCTTTGGTGAATGCTGTGAAAGATGTAAGCCTGATGATTCACAGACCTGTACCCCTTGGGCAAATAATAAAAATAAAATTAAAAAAAAAATAAATGTTGAGTTGGTTCCTGAAAAATTGGTATGCAGTTGGATATAGAGAGTGCCACCCAGAAGGTTCTAAGTAGTTTTTTGTTTTTAATCTTTTCCCTAAAGCTCACATCATATAGGACAGTGACTTAATGTCTTCCTGCAGATGGTATCCTGTCCTTTCAGTAATGAAGCTCTTGTTCCTTCTTTCAGTGCCCAAAGGAGACAGTTGAGGACTGTTGAAGTCTAGTCCCCCAATCCAAACTACTACCCTGAGGATTTTACTAAATACGATCCAAATCCGTTCAGGCTGCTATAGTACAACATAACATACACTGGGTAGCTTATTAGCAAATATTTATTTCTTGTCAGGAGGTTGGTAATTTGAGCTCACGATGCTAGTATATTCAGTGTCTGGTGAGGGCCTCCTTCTTGGTTCCTAGACGGCCATCTTTGTAGACAGTGTCAATCTCACCCAGCTGCAGGGGCAGGAGAGCTCTCTGGAGACTCTTTATATGGTCGCCAATTTCACTCATGAAGGCTCTGCCCTCGTAACCTAGTCATCCCCTAAAGATCCCGGCCTCCTGAAACTATCACCTTGAGAATTGTGATTTTAATATATGAATTTTAGAGGGGATACAAATGTTCCACCCACAGCAGCTACTTTGCTTCTCACATTCCATTGTCTTGTAGAGGAATTGAGACATCATGTCTAGGTATTTTATTTAATGAAGGCTATGTCTTATTTTGATACCTTAATACTCCTTCCTCTGCTTGGTTAAAGGTATTTCTCTTTTGCATTGTGTTTCACTCCTTCCCCTTTTGTTTCTTTTCATGTTATGAAATCCAAATCCCATATGATGTTTTTATTAAAAATTCACTTTTAAGGAGCGCCTGGGTGGCTCAGTCAGTTGAGCGTTTGACTCATGGTTTCGGCTCAGGTCATGATCGCAGGGTCATGAGATGGAGCCCCGCGTCGGGCTCTGCCCTCAGCGCAGAGTCTGCTTGACCCTCAGTCTGCTCCTTCCTGCCCGCCTTGTGTGCGTGCGTTTATCCTCTCTCAGATAAAATACGTAAATAAATAAATAAAACCTTAAAAGAAATTCACTTGACAGGTTGCAAATTATATAAATCCACCCTGTCTTTCGAACAAATAGATGTACCTTTTCAAATCCTTTTTGTATTATGATGAGTATTAATAAATCATAAAGCAATACTGGCAGTCACTTAAGTTCAGTTTTTATAGAGAATGCTTATTTTCTTATCCCTTATTTTTCATTTTTCTTGTCTAAGAGGATAAACTCACTATTTTATTGACCCTTACCAGAGGTACATAGTGTTATTTACCATCTTTCCCTTATAAATAGTAAAGTGTCCTGAATTGTGGAATTATTATTTTTTTTCTGAGTTGTGGAATTTATTGAAACTGACTGCATCTGAGTTAATTTTGGCAATAGAAATACTCTTTCTTCAAAAAGTGTTCTGTAATAAATAGCTTTATGTTCATTTAAACAAGTAGAAATAATCTATTTCCCCTTGATAAGCCTTGATAGTAGTAATTGATCTTTGTGTTTTGTTTAAGCCATTCTAAGCCTTTTTTTGTATGTGTTCATTGTTCGTGAAGCTGCTGTTGTTATGTCCTGCAATGTGTGTTTAAGTTGCAAAATATACTCAATTGGGTGGCTCTTGCTAGGATACATTTACTAATTTGGGGCTAATCTCTCTCTCTCTCTCTCTTCTTTGGTCAGCATGCTGTTCATAGAAGCCAGCATGCATTCTTTGAGGCCATTTATTCTGTCTTCTAATTGATATCATGTGTGAAGCAATTGATGGTTGCCAAGAGTTTCAAGAATGAAAATATTCCGCATAGTTATAAATCTATTTCCCAGTAGCATTTGGTAGTAATTTGTCTATCCAGTGCTTTTTAGATCCTTGACTGTAAAATATAATTAAGAATATAGAAAGCCAAAAACAATGAAATTTTAAAAACCAATAAGGAAAAGAGTAAAATTGAATAACACTATCTTTTAGAAAATGCCTCACTTGGAAAACCATTCCAATCTGGATTTCGCTGGACTTTCCCATCTTTGCCTTTTGTATAGTAAGTAGAGCTCTTTTTTGTAAAGTCAATCCTGGACTCCTCAGTTTTAGAGTCACGATTATGAAATTCATTTTCCCAGAGGGTCAGATTAAGCCTGCAATTCCTCCTCCTTGATCATTTATCATGGTCTCCAATGAGAGATTGAAAGGATGGATTCCGGGGGCGCCTGGGTGGCTCAGTGGGTTAAAGCCACTGCCTTCGGCTCAGGTCATGATGCCAGGGTCCTGGGATCGAGGCCCACATCGGGCTCTCTGCTCAGCGGGGAGCCTGCTTCCTCCTCTCTCCTCTCTCTCTGCCTGCCTCTCTGCCTACTTGTAATCTCTCTCTCTGTCAAATGAATAAATAAAATCTTTAAAAAAAAAAAGAAAGAAAGGATGGATTCCATGTCACTGTCAGCTGTATGAAGGTGAAGTCTGTGTTTCCAGTGTGGATTTCTTCTGTGCTGCTTTACTAAACAAAAATTGTAAGGAGAAGTCTTAGGAATCTTGGTGAACCATAAAGACAAGAATGTAGTTTCCATTTTGGAACTGGAAAAGAAACTTACTCTTTCCTTACTTAACGCTATAGGTATATTGATTCAGGACTTAACACCTGTTTTTTTTTTTAAAGGCTGAACTACTTTTTACAGGGTACATAATATTTCTGGGTTATCTAATATGAATTTGGACATTTTGTGATATGGGGATTCATTTAATACTGAAGAAACAGTGGCTCTGGCAATTTAAGTAACTTTCCGAGGTCACACGACTCATAAATGAAAGAGAAGGAAAGTAGATCCAGGACTCTCTCCAAGTCTGACTTTCTTTTGTTATTTTGAGGCTTCCTTCCTTTGAAAAAAATGAGCATGGAATGAAGTACTATTATCTTCAAGCAGAAGTTTTGCCATTTTCAAAGGAAAATCAATATTCTTGCATTATCTTTCCCATATTTTTTCTCCTTCAGCTTTCTCATCACTTTTGCCCCATTCCATCCCTATTTGCCTTAGTTTTCTTCTTTTTTAAAAAGATTAATTAATTTATTTGAAAGAGCAAGCTCATGCACATGAGTGGGGGAGGGAGAAGAGGGAGAGAGAGAATCTTAAGCTGACTCCATGCTGAGTGCAGAGAACCCTATTTAGGGTTTGATCTTGCAACCCTGAAATCATGATCTGAACTGAAAGCAAGAGTCAGTTGCTTAACCGACTGTGCCATCCAGGGACCCCATTTCTTTCTGACTTAATATAAAGTTATGTCTCTGAAAAGCAATATTCTCTCTCTTTAAAAAAAAAAAAAGATTTTTGGGGACGACTGCGTGGCTCAGTCAGTTAAGCATCTGCCTTCAGCTCAGGCCATGATTGCAGGGTTCTTGGATCGAGCCCCGCATCGGCCTCCTTGGTCAGTGGGGAGCCTGCTTCACTCTCTGCCTGACACTCCCCATGCTTGTGTGCTCTCTCTCTCCCTGACAAATAAATAAAATCTTTAAAAAAATAAGTTTTACTAAGCTATAATTCACATACTATTTATTTCATCCATTTAAATGTTTACAATTCGATGGATTTTAGTATATTTCCAGAGTTCTGCAGTTGTCACCACAATCCGTTTTAGAACATTTCACCACATCCACAAAAAAACCTTGTACCCTCCCTTCGGCTGTCACCCCCCAGCCCTTCACATTTGCCCTAGCTCTAGGCAACCGTGAATCTACTTTCTGTCTCTATGGATTTGTCTGTTCTGGACAGTTTACATAAATGGAATCATACAATATATCGTGTTTGGTTTTTTTTTTTTTTTTTGACTAGCTTCTTAACATATTTTCAAGGTTCATCAATGTTGTATCACGTATCAATACTTCATTTCTTAAAAAAATATTTCATTTCTTTTTATAGTCAGATAATATTCTACAGGGTAATTCTATGTTTTATCCATTATCAGTTAATGAACGTTTGGGTTTTCCCCCCTATTTTTGGTTTGTTATGAATAATTTGCTATGAACATTTGTGTACAGATTTTGACATAGACATACGTTTTCATTTTGGGGAGGTATACACCTAGGAATGGGATTGCTGGGTCACATGCTTATTCTGTGTTGAACCATTTAAGAAATGGCCAGACTGTGTTCCAAAGTGGCTGTACCATTTTGCATTCCCATCCTCAGTGTACGAAGATTCTAATTTCTTCTCATTCTTAGCAACACTTCTTCTTAGCTGCCCTTTCTAACTGTAGCCATCCTAGTGTGTGTGAACTGGTATCTCATAAGGCTTTGATTTGCATTTCCCTGATGACTAATGATAGTGAGCATCATTTCTTGTGTTTCTTGGCCACTTGTATATCTTTTTGGAGAAATGTCTCCTGTGATCCTTTGAGTATTCTCTTCTTCATAGCTTTTAACTCGCCTGTCAGCCAAGTTACATTTTGTTCCTATAGGAATGATTAGTGAAACAGTTTTGTTCTCATACATCAAAGTAAAGGAGACTGGGAAATCATGAGCTTTTTTATGGGCCTTTTATTACAGAGAGAGCTTATCAAACCATGTGAAGTAACAGATAAAGACTGGTAAGTTCCATTTTACCACTTCGTCTACATATTACATTTTCTTTATTTTTAATTAGCAGAGTGTTTTAATTTCAGTTTATGAAAAACTATTAGGGACATTTTCATAATAATATTAGTAAGCATCTGTTGTTTTACTGAGTGTTTTCTGTATAGTAACCATTATATATTACAGTCATTATTATCTTATTTAATGAGAAAGCCCTCATTAAAGCCCTTCTTAAAAGAAGCCCTCTATGTGAAAGGTACTATTGTCTTCTGGGAGGCTGACAGTGGTTAAATTAATTGCCCAAGGTTATAGGGCTAACATGTGGTAGAGTTAGAATTCAAACCCAGGTCTGGCTCAGTTCAAAGTCTATGTCTTAAAAAACCCTAGCTTTGTTGAGAGGTAATTCACAAACGACTACTGCGTGTTTTCGTTAGTCATGTTTGTGTTCGGTTGACCTAGTTATGGTGTGCAATGATTGGAGAAAGCGCTTTGTGAGCATGACGTTTGGGCTCATTTCCCACACTTCTCCTCCATTTCCTTTGTGATTGGTTTACTGCAAGAGTTTATATAATTTAGGGTTCACATAAAGATACTAATGGAAAAGATGTTTTGAGCTAAACTAGATTAATTTTTAGTGTTTTTACTGATGAAAAATTAGATTTTATAATTTAAAGATATGTTGTATGTTTTTATATCACTTTTAAAGATATTTGGTATTTATAGTATCACATTTACTTTGAATAATGAAAAAAATAGTATCCCTCATCAACTTTTCACAGAAGCATTTTCATTGTTTATTTTCCTTTCCATTGTATTTTTACATATATATTTTTTATTTCCATCTTCTCTATTTACTTTACATTTTGCTAGAAATATTTTTGATGTTTCTACATATTAAAAAAATTTTTTTTTCAAGACTTTATTTATTTGACAGAGCGTAAGCAGGAGGAAAGGGAGAAACAGGCTTCCCAATGAGCAGGGAGCCTGATGTGGGGCTTGATTCCAGTACCCTGGGATCATGACCTCAGCTGAAGGCAGATGCTTAACTGACTGAGCCACCCAGGCTCCCCGTTGCTACATTTTAATGACTTAATTACATTCCATTGAGTAAAATTATAAGTAATCAAATAATGCATTTCTTAAATATATATGTATAATTTATTTATTTAAAAATTTTATTTATTTGACAGAGAAAGAGGGAGCATAAGCAGGGGGAGTCAGAGAGGGAGAAGCAGACTCTCTGCTGAGCAGGGAGCCCAATGTGGGGCTTGATCCCAGGACCCCGGGATCATGACTTCAACCGAAGTCAGACGCCTGACAACTAAGCCACCCAGGCGCCCCTCTTAAAAAAATTTAGAAGAGATTTTATTAATTTATGTATTTGAGAAAGAGAGAAAGTGAAAGAGAAAGAGAGCAGGGGGAGAAGCAGAGGGAGAGAGGGAGAAGCAGACTCTGGGCTGAGTGTCCTGCCCAGTGTGGGGGGCTTGGTCTTACAACCCTGAGATCACGACCTAAGCTGAACCAAGAGTTGGTTGCTCAACTAACTAAGCCACCCAGGTGCCCCACAATTAATTCATTTTTGATTGAATTTTAAGTTGCTTCTTTATTTATTTCTTTATTTATTTTTAAAGGTTTATTGTTTTAGAGAGGTTTGGAAAGGGGAGGATAAAATCCCAAACAGACTCCCCACCGAGCACGGAGCCCGATAGGGGACTCAATCCCTGAGATCATGACCCGAGCCACACAGGCCCCCCCCCCCCATTTTTCTGTCTGTATAATTAGTAGTCTAAGAAACAATTACCTTTGTAAAGTTTTAACTTCCTTTGGGATTATTTTCTTAAAATATTTTAGAGTTTTAAGAATATTTTAATGATCTTATTAAATAGTTAACTTATTTTTGTAGTAACTTTCCATGTTTACCTGAGCCTGAGAGGTGGAATGTAGCTATTTGTATCCAAGTTTCAGGCAGTATTGTTTGTTACTAGGGAGAACAGTTCAATTGTATCACTACTTCATTAACTCCTGGTAACATTTTTTGTGATGATCATTGTGCTTGTGACCAGGAGCCCATAATTCCTTAGGTCCCCATATTACAAGCTGTCATTAAGGAAAGGAAAGATCTAAATTTTTTCCTCATAGTGAAGTTGCCCAATGTAAGTTTAGCTTTAGGGCTTTGGAGAATTACTAATAAAGGAGGCAGGGTGGTGATTTAATTCAATATGGGTTTTTAAGTAGAAGTTGTAAAAAGTTAACTGTATTTTTAATTAGTTTTATTTATTTAAACATTTTATTTATTTGAGACAGAGAGCGTGTGTGCAAGCACAAGAGAGGGGAGGGGCAGGGGGAAAAGGAGAGGGACAAGCAGGCTCCCCACTGAGCTTGGAGCCCAAATCGGGGCTCCATCCCAGGACCCTGAGATCATTACCTGAACCGAAGTCAGAGGCTTAACCGACTGAGCCACCCAGGTGCCCCTTAATTAGTTTTATTTTCAAATCATTTGTGTATTATTATTATGAGTGCTTTTAAAGTTCATCTTGTTTGCTTGAGATCATATTAAACCCACAGTCAGCTTTTTGTTTTGTTTTGTTTACTTTTATATTTTATTTTATTTTATTTATTTATTTATTTTAAAGATTTTATTTATTTATTTCACAGAGGGAGAGAGATCACAAGGAGGCAGAGAGGCAGGCAGAGAAAGAGAGGGGGAAGCAGGCTCCTCGCTGAGCAGGGAGCCCGATGCGGGCCTCGATCCCAGGACTCTGAGATCATGACCTGAGCCGAAAGCAGAGGCTTTAACCCACTGAGCCACCCAGGCACCCTACTTTTATATTTTAAAAATGTCATTGTTTTGCTTTAGAGATTTATGGGTATAAATGTCAAAGAGATCATCTTTATCTCATAATCTCATGCAGTCTGTTGCCTGTTCCAGAAGATGTTTAAGTAGAAAAGGTTGGTAGCCTTTCATAAGGCTTCTGCCAAGTTGTCATCTGTGCATTTTCCGATGAGTGGAGATGGGGAGGAGGGCAAGAGAGGAGGGGGCCGTGTGGTTTCCTTCTCAAATCCTGTGGCCATTGCAACAGCCAACAGTAGGCAAGGATTCCTGGGCAGGAAACAAAAAAAATATTCACATTAAAATTAAAACTATTGACCATTTAAGCCAGGATGTGCAGGGCTGTCTGGATGTGAAGATTTAGAAGACACTCTTGGCCTAGGTATTCACAGTCTAGTAGGGGAGAGCACTGCGTTACACACACTCAATGTATTTGAAATGTGGAAATAAGGGAGAGGAGAGATAAATGGCAGCAAAGGAATCCTTCTCTACACCTCACACAGCAAGTTCCATGGCAGAGGGAAAGAACATCTGGGTCTAGAAGGGAGAGGCTCTGCGGCTCGCCTCGAACTCTCCATTTCTTACTTATTTACAGAGAAATCTGTCTTGTTACATAACCTTACTGAGATATAATCCACATGGTCTACATTTCACCCATCTACGGTGTGTAATTCAGTGGCTTTTTGACTATCCACAGAGTCATGCATCCATGTCTACAATCAATTTTAGAACATTTTCATGACCCCAGAAAGAAACCCCATACCTCCATGCCCCCTCCTCCCAGCCTTGGGAAACCACTCATGTATTTTCTGTCTCTCTAGATATGCCTGTTGTGGACATTTCATGTAAAAGGAGCCATATAGTATGTGGCCTTTTGTGACTGGCTTTCCATTAGCCTAGTGTTTTCAAGGTTCATCTGTGCCGTAGCATGTATCTGTACATGATTTTTTATAGCGGGTAGTACTGCTTTGTACGGGCTATACCAATTTTTATTCACCCATTCACTAGATGATGGACATTTGATTTTCTCCCCACTTTTGGCTGTGATAAATAATGTTGCTGTGTACATTCATGTACACGGTCTTCTTAAAAAAGATTTTGTTTACTTACAAGAGAGAGTGAGTGTGCACGAAAAGGGGGAGGGTCAGAGGGAGAGGAAGAAGCAGACTCCCCACTGAGTAGGCCCCCCTCCCCGCCCCGACCCCACCAACATGTGGCACTCAATCTCAGAACCCCTGGATCCTGACCTGAGCCCAAGGCAGATGCTTAACTGACTAAGCCACCTAGGTGCCCCTCATGTACAAGGTCTTGTGTGGCCAGAGGTATACACCCAGGAAAAATGAAACCTAAGAGTGGAATTGCTGGATTATGTAGCTCTGGGCTTAGCTGTTTGAGTAACGACCAGACCGTTGTCCAAAGGGGCTGTATTTGTTTTACCAACATACATCCTTCGTTTCCTTTCCCCAAATAAAGCAGATACTCCTAGGTAGGCATGGCCACTGAAGCATTATTAGCTGTTACCTACATTCTTACAAAATGTATATGCTGTGGATGGGCACTTGAGAATAAGAGTATAGTAGCGTGTCTTTGGTCATGCAGGAGGATCGCTAAGAAAGGGGGGGCTGCCCTGGACAGTTGTTTCTTTCTGACTTTCTTTGGGGGCGTTGTTGCCTTGCTACTCAAAATCATCTCATCTGCCTTTGGGAAGTTGCCAACGCTTGTCTTACTAGGTGTCATCTTTGACCAGTAATTAATAACAATCCTCAGTGGTGTATTGTTTACCATAGTAAGGGTGTCTGTCTTCATAAAAGCCAACATATCTATAAATCAGAGTTTGAAAACATATGGCCTATTTTGTTTGATTATCATAGAATTAATATTTTAAATTCTTATATTAATGAAAATATAGATATCTACTGTCTCTTGGTGAGGCAGGAATATCTTGCCATACCTGGCCTGCTTGTCCACATGGCAGTGACCCCTTGGTGCTAAGGAGCACTTAGCAGCTTCCTTTAGACTAGTGTGTGCTCTAATTTGCTGTGGTTCCTTTGCCTTTTAGATTTATGTTACCTGCCTGACCCAGATAGTCCTTGAAAGTGTGTCCCTTATTTTAATTTGACAGGTGATTGCATATGAGTTTGTCTTTGTAACAACTCTCCCTGCATCTGTCCAAAGCACTCTTCAAAAAGAAACTTGTTCTATGATCTGCTAGTAGGCATGAAAAAAGGTCCACATTGTTGGTCATAGGGAAACTTATGTACCACTGTGATCGTTAAAATTAAAAAGACTGTCAATACCAAATATTAGAGAAGGTGTGAATATCTCCTATGTTATTGTCAGGAATATAAAGTGATAAAACCATGGTAGGAAAGTATTTAGTAGTAGTTGTTGTTGTTTTAAGATTTTATTTATTTGTTTGAGAGAGAGAGTGTGAGCAGGGGAAGGGGCAGAGGGACAAGCGACTCCCCGCTGACCATGGAGCCCAACATGGGGCTCCATGCCAGGACCCCAAGATCACAACCTGAGCTGATGTCAGATGCTTAACCGACTGAGCCACCCAGGCATCCCAGCAGGCTTTTTTGGTAAAGATGAACATAAACCTACTTTATGATCCAGCATTTCCACTGGTAGGTTATTTACCTGAGTAAATGAAGACAGGTCCACAAAAAAATTCCCTAAGAATGTTCAGTTTTATTAATGGTAACATATTTGCAGACAACCCAAGTGTTCGTCAGCTGGTCAGTGGGTGAACAGATAGTGGTGCATTTGTACCATGTTATTCAGCAAGAAAAAGGAATGTGCCACTGCTACTCAGGACAGCATGGATGAATTTTAAGAACACGCTTATTGAAAGAAGCCAGTCACAAAAAGTCCACACATATAATTTTTATGAAATTCAAAAATTGGCAGAATTAATCTATGGGGACAAATCAGCTTAGTGGTTGACTTGGGGCAGGAAGGAGGAGAATAGAGTAGAAAGGGACCTTAGGAAATTCCAGACTGTGATCTCTACCTGCACCAGTCATATTGTAGCTATTAGCTACGTGGGACTAGTAAGCACTTAAACTATGGCTAATTCGGGGCTCCTGGGTGGCTCAGTAGTTAAGCATCTGCCTTTGGCTCAGACCATGATCCTGGGGTCCTGGGATCGAGCCCCGCATAGGGCTCCCTGCTCAGCAGGAGGCCTGCCTCTCCCTCTCCTACTCCCCCTGCTTTTGTTCGTTCTCTCGCTGTGTCTCTCTGTCCAATAAATAAATAAAATCTTTAAAAAGAAGAAAGAACTATGGCTAATTCAAAGTATGATATGCTGCAAACATAAAATATACAGCAGATCGAAGCCTTAAAACATGTAAAGTACCACACTGATAATATTTTTTAAATCAATTTCAGATTGAAATGGTAGTATTTTGGGTATATTGGGTTAAGTAAAATATAGTTAAGTTAATTTCATCTGTCTCCTTTAACTTTTTAAAATGTGGTTACTGGAAAATTTAAAATTGAATATGTGGGTCACATTCTATTTCCATGGTCTGTCCATCTTGATCGGAGTGGTGGTTACAGCAGTGTGTACATCTGTCAGAATTCATTGAACTGTAATATTAAGACCTGTACTTTTAGTAGTATGTTATTCTACTTTATAAAACAAAACTACAAAAGCTATTTTTTAAAAGATTTTATTTATTTATTTGATAGAGAGGGAGATCACAAGTAGGCAGAGAGGCAGGCAGAGAGAGAGGAGGAAGCAGGCTCCCCACAGAGCAGGGAGCCCAACGCCGGGCTCCATCCCAGGACTCTGAGATCATGACCTGAGCCGAAGGCAGAGGCTTCAACCCACTGAGCCACCCAGACACCCCCAAAAGCTGTATTTAAGCTAGTTACTGTATTTGGCATTTGGCGTCCATTATATCCTATGTGAAACTTCACGATCACCTTATAATGTAGGTGATATTTGCTGATGAGTCTAGGGAGTCTAAACATCCAAATTGACGTAGAAATGTGTGGTAACGTGGAGATTTGAATGGCCTGTGGTTCGACTCTAATTCTTGTGCTTTTCCCATTCGATCATATTGCTTTACCAACGGTGAACAAAATGTAAGTCTGCTTTCGGACAGTTTGTTTTGTGGCTAACGCCATTGATTTCTAAACCTGTGCTCTGGGAGGTGGTGAATGAGTCGTCACATTTTGGAAAGATAATTTTGTTAAGTGCATAGGAATCTGGTAGCATCGCTCCCGAAGTCTCAAGGAGGAAAGTTAACTTCCTGCCTAAACAAATCACCCGCAGTCGGAGGGGCAACAGCTCTGGGGTGTGTAGAAATGAAAATCAGTACACTGTCCTGAAAAGCGGGGCTCATTCTCTCCTAACATTTTCTCCCTCAAGTCTTGAGATGGGACCGTGAGGCTGGGCCGGCCCTCTGTTTTCTTCATCAGCTGTGAGCCTGTTGTAGCAAAAATTAATAGGCGTTGCAGGATCATGAAGAAAAGCTCTTTCATCTTGCCCCACTCCAAGAGGGTGTTGTATTTTCACAGCGGAGTATTGTACAATTGAGCAATAGACAAGGAGGGGAGGGGCCTTTCCTGGGGATCCTTGACCGCTGGAAGAGTTCACTTCAGGCCGTTTGTCACAGCGGTGATTTTCCCGGAAATCCCCTATGCCGAGGTTATGTTTTGGCTATTCTATCCTCCTTTATTGATTTATTTGCTGAAATCACGGGGGAAGGTGGTTGTGCTGCCCTCTCTTCATCCTCCCAGCTCTTTGTCTAGCTGCTCCTTCGGAGCGCCACGGGGTGGGAACCGTTTTCAATGGGACGCAGCAGGTTTGAAAGGTTTTAGGGAGTGAGTGGGGTACAGAAATGGCCAATAGGAATCCTGCATTTTGTTTAAGCATTTTTCAGCGTGATAAATATAATTTAATATGGAAATGTGATCCATTGTCCCACGGCAGGTTTTCCCAGCTGTGTACAGTAAGGATTCTGTCGCCTACTGTGGATTCAGTATTTATTACACCCTGGAACCTCTTTTGTTGTTCTGAGGTTTTGTTTGTGGGGACATTTAAAGGTGGATTGCCTGTTCAACCTTGCAGAGGAGTTGATTAAGTTTAATTTGCTATGCATTAGGGAAGGAATTTGCTGGTCTTTTTGAACCAAGCTCTACGTTATTTGTAGTTGGGGCATGTTTTTTTTGATGCCTTCAGTTCTTTCTGGGCATGAAAACGCTTTTTGTACATTTGTTGAATCTATTTCCATGCTGAGCTTTTTATATACAGCACAATGACCCTTTGCACTTGCACTTGTAGTTTGGCCTTATTTTTAACTTTAAAAGGACAGCCGGATCTTGCCTTTTATTAAACATTTGCGGGATATTATAACATTTACTTTGTCACCCCGTAAGTAGATGTTTCAGTATGGTTTTTCATTTTCAAAATAAAATTTCAACTGTGTTATTTTTGTACGGTTCAGCACACATACGCCATGTGAAATGTGTGGGAAAATGAAAATATTGCTGTTTTTTTTTTCTTTAAATAGAAAAGACTTAAGCTTCCCACTATTTAATTGGTTGTTTTTATTTATTTTTTTAAAAGAAGTATCTGGAGATCATGTCAAATTGAGCGCTGTATCAAAACTTACAATGGGAAATCTTGAATTTGAGGTGTTGAAATTTAGCCATTTCCTGTTTTTGCTTCTCGTTTTTCTTTTTATTAAGTTTGTGGTTTTCCTTCCAGTATCATGAACATACAGTGTTCTATTAGTTCCAGGTGTACCGTATAGTGATTCAACAATCCTCTGCATACTCAGTGTTCCTCATAAGGGTACTCTTTAGTCCGCATCACGTATTTCTGCCATCCCACAAACCCCTCCTTATTTTTTTTTTTTTTTTTTTTAAAGATTTTATTTATTTATTTCACAGCGGGAGAGAGATCACAAGGAGGCAGAGAGGCAGGCAGAGAGAGAGAGGGGGAAGCAGGCTCCCTGCGGAGCAGAGAGCCCGACGCGGGCCTCGATCCCAGGACCCTGAGATCATGACCTGGGCCGAAAGCAGAGGCTTTAACCCACTGAGCCACCCAGGCGCCCCAAAACCCCTCCTTATTGATGCTTTTATACTTCAGTCCTCTTTACTCTGCTGTGTGCCCTTCACCACACCCAGATTTGCTATGATCTTAAGATACTTTGAAAAATTTATAATCTCAACTTCAGAGATGACAACATTTAGGCGCGCCTCGTACCCCCATGCATGATCTTAATCCCATTTTCCGTTGATGTTGTGTTTAAAGAATTTTGGTAAGAAAGGTTTTCTCCCTTGAATTGGCCCCATGGTCTCTGAGGATTACGAACTGATGTGAGTCATCTGTGAGCGAACATGAACGCTGTTCTGGGTATCCAGCCGTGAGTTTCCGGCTCTCAGTCACAAACCCAGGGCATTCTTTAAAAGATCAAACAAGTTGGACACTGGGAGGGTTTCAGCGATGCCAGTTAACATCAGAAGAGCTGGGCTCGGTGGTTGCAAATTGTGCTTATCTGAATCAGTGCCACTGAGCTGGAAATAATGACATGACTAAAATGATGCTGATTGTGTGCCATTCTACCATTCCCGTGAATAAAATATATTGGTTTGAGCTTATACAAGGGGTGGGTTTTTCTTTGGGGGGTAAATGGGGACATGGGGTGTAGAGAGGGAATTACTGAATCAGGGCATTACTGTTTGAAAGACTTTATGGATTTTGAGATCTGATTGAAAGCATTATTTGGGTACCTTCCAAGAATTTAAAAGGTTTATTTCTGAAAAGATTTTATTCATTATATACCCTAAATGACCCAGAATTAAACTTTTATCAAAAATGGCATTGTCATCTGTGGTTCTTAGCCTCATCTCTGTTCCATATAAATGTATTGATTAAAAACCGAAGGATCTCACCCTCTCATTGTCTCAGATGAAGTATTGCCTTTGCTGTATCCCATAGGTTTTGGACCGATGTGTTTTTGTTCTTGTTGGTTTCCATGAATTGTTTAAGTTCTTCTTTGATTTCCTGGTTGACCCAAACATTCTTGAGCAGGATGGTCTTTAGCTTCCAAGTGTTTGAATTTCTTTCAAACTTTTTTCTTGTGATTGAGTTCCAGTTTCAAAGCATGGTAGTTTGAGAATACTACCGGGGATTATGCAGGGAATAATCTCAATTTCTTGGTATTGATTGAGACCTGATTTGTGACCCAGTGTGTGGTCTATTCTGGAGAAAGTTCCATGTGTGCTTGAGAAGAATGAGTATTCTGTTGCTTTAGGGTGGAATGTTCTGTATATATCTATGAGGTCCGTCTGGTCCAGTGTGTCATTCAAAGCTCTTTTTTCTTTGTTGATTTTCTGCTTAGATGATCTGTCTTTTGCTGAGAGTGGAGTGTTAAGATCCCCTACAATTAACATTATTATCAATATGTCTCTTTATTTTGATTAACTATTGGCTTATGTAGTTGGCTGCTCCCATGTTGGGTGCATAGATATTTACAATTGATAGATCTTCTTGTTGGATAGACCTTTTAAGAATGATATAGTGTCCTTTCTCATCTCTGACTACAGTCTTTAGCTTAAAATCTAATTTGTCTGATATGAGAATTGCTACCCCAGTTTTCTTTCAAGGTCCACTGGCATGAAAGATGGTTCTCCATCCCTTCACTTTCAGTCTGGATGTATCTTTAGGTTCAAAATGAGTCTCTTGTAGACAGCATAAAAATCTGCACAGCAAAGTGAACAAAGTCAACAAAACAAAGAGGCAACCCACGGAATGGGAGAAGAAATTTGGGAATGACACTAAAGACAAAGGGCTGATATCCAAGATCTATAAAGAATTTCTCAAAGTCAACATCCGAAAACACAAATAATCAAGTCAAAAAATGGGCAGAAGACATGAACAGACACTTCTCCAAAGAAGACATACAAATGGCTAATAGACACATGAAAAACATTCATCATCATTAGCCATCAGGGAAATTAAAATTAAAACTACATTGTGATACCACCTTACACTAGTTAGAATGGCAAAAATTAACAAGGCAAGAAACAACAAATGTTGGCAAGGATGTGGAGAAAGGGGAAGCCTCTTATACTGTTAGTGGGAGTGCAAGTTGGTGCAGCCGCTTTGAAAAACAGTGTGGAGTTCCCTCAAAAAATTAAAAATAGAGCTACCCTATGACCCGGCAATTGTACTACTGGGTGTTTACCCCAAAGATAGAGATGTAGTGAGAAGAAGGGCCATATGCACCCCAATGTTCATAGCAGCAATGTCCACAATAGCCAAACTGTGGAAAGAGCTGAGGTGCTCTTCAACAGATGAATGGATAAAGAAGATGTGGTCCATATATACAATGGAATATTACTCAGCCATCAGAAAGGATGAATACCCAGCTTTTGCATCAACCTGGATAGGACTGGAGGAGATTATGCTGAGTAAAATAAGTCAAGCAGAGAAAGTCAATTATCATATGGTTTCACTTACTTATGGAGCATAAGGAATACATGGAGGATATTAGGAGAAGGAAGGGAAAAATGAAGGGGGGTGGAAATTGGAGGAGGAGATGAACCATGAGAGCTTGTTGACTCAGAAACAAACTAAGGGTTTGAGGGGAGGGGGATGGGGGGATGGGTTGGCCCAGTGATGGGTATTAAGGAAGGCAAATATTGCATGGAGCACTGCATGTTAAATGTAAACAATGAATCATGGAACACTACATCAAAAATGAATGATTTACTGTATGGTGACTAACATAACATAATAAAAAATAAGAATAATAAAGAAATATCGCTAAGAGGCTCATTTCTGGAAACATGGTTTCCAGATTACACTTCACCATGACTAGATGATGAAAATCATGTGTTAGTGAAAGACCGTTAACTTGCTTCAGAAATATTTGGGATTAAGACAGTAAGAATTTGATAAGTCTCCACTTAGGTACACAATTACTCAGGATACATCTATAACATGCATGCATATTCAGAAGTAATATTTAAAGGAGATAATATACGCATTCTTTTAATTCTTCAGTTTTAAGTTTGGGAGACTTTAACATTTATAGTAAAGGATTTTGTTAGTCTGTGGACTATAAGTTGGATGTCATTCTAATGCCTTTTTCATGTTTGAGTGTACATTACTTTTATGATTCACATGACTTCTTACTTTAGATCCTGTGGTCTGGTTTTTGAGCTTTGTGAAAAGCTGGGCTGACATTTTCTCAGAATAGCAAGGTGGACTGCACTGCCCTGGGTTCTAATTCAGCATTAATGGGTTAGATATTCTCAGGGGAACCATTGTTTTTGCTTCAGAGCTGTGCCACACTGCCTCTGCTTCTCTCAGTGGTCATTGGAGCAATTAGCTTGCTTAAACAGACTGACATGGAATGACTTTGGTCTGAAATGGTCGACATACAGGTCCAATAAAAGAATGTCATTGACTTTGTTTCATTATGTTGTATTTAAAACTTCAGTTGAAATGTACTTCCTTCTCTATCTCTTGTGTGGCTTAGCTACCACTATATCCAAGTTACAGACTTCACAGAAAAATGAAGGGTGGTTTTAGTGTGTAGGGCAGGGTCTTCAAAAGTTGGTGGAAAGCTTGTGCTCCTAAATCAGAATCTCTAGAGATAAAATCTAGGCTACTTTTTTTAAATGAGTTCTCCAGTGACTTTGATGTGCAGTGAAGTTTGGGACCAATGTCAAGAGCAGTGGTCTCTGAAGTGGATTGTGTGTAAGCCTACCCATGAGGTCGAGAAAGAAGATATGACTATTCTTATTTATCTTTTATCTAAAAAGAGAGAAAGAAGACTTTAACAAGATTTAACATACAGATTAATGGTTTCTTGCACCTCCATCAGATGATTGGGTGTCACCTGGAGTAGCGAGGTATTATAAAGGAAGAATGAGATTGCCACAGTGAACACTGATTCTAGAACCATCTCTCCTCCATTAGAATATGGCAGTCCATTACAGTTTATGCATATCAGTTAAATTATAGGAAATGTATATGCATGCATGTATATATACATATGTATGTAGTTGTCACCTGCATGTATTTATGTGTGTGTGTGGATGTGTGTGTATATATATACTGTATAGACTATCCTACATTTATACGTGTGCCTATATATTTATATGTGTGTGTATACCACACACACACACACACACACACACACACAGTGTCATTACTTAGGCATGACGATTCTGGGTATGGATTGTTGAAAAGTTTATCTGAAAAAAAAAGTTTATCTGAAGCACTATTAACCTTGACTGTGGATTTTCTTGATTCCTTCATGTTATGCCTAAGCACAACTACACACAAATCATTCGTATTTTTTTTTGAACCATGTAATAGCTGTGTTTTTCTAACAATAGGGTCATTTAAAGAAAATTACAGCTTTACTGAGATATAACTCCCATATCATAAAGTTCATTGTTAAAGTGTATAATTCAATGATTTTTAGTCTAGTGACAACGTTGTGCATTGATCACCACTGTCAAATTCCAGAAACATTTTAAAATCATTCCTCTGGCAGGTGAAATAATGGCCTCCAAAGATATTCAGGTCCTAATCTCTGGAATCTATGAATGTAACCATATATAATGAAAGGGGACTTTGAATATCTGATTGAGTGAAGAAGGATCTTGAGATGGTTGGATTGTCCTGGGTGATCTGGGTGGTGCCTTAAATGTCATCACTCACTCCCTCTGAGAAGGAGACAAGGAGAGAGAATGTGATGTGATGGCTGAAACAGAAGGACAAAAGGTGATGTCGTAGGAAGAAGGCATCATGATCCAAAAAATGTAGGCAGCTTCCAAAAACTAGAACAGACCAGGAAATAGCTTCTCCTCTAGGGCCTCCGAAGGGAACCCTGATTTTTAGCCTTGTAAGACTCACCTGAATGCTGGCCTCCAGGGCTGTAAGAGAATTCGTTTGTGTTGTTTTAGGCCACTACATTTGTGGTAATTTGTGATAGCTGTAAGAAATGACTGTGGTCTCCAAAAGAAACTCTGTACCCCTTAGCAGCCACTCTAAATTCCTTGTGGGAAAAGCATAGTCCTTGGCAGCCACTTTCTGTCTTTATAGATTTGCCTCTTCTGGACTTCTCATGTCAATGGAATCATGCAGTGTATGGCCTTTTGTGTATGGCTTCTTTTCAACTAGCTATTTTCAGGGTTCACAAAACTCCATTCCTTCTTATGGCTGAGTAATATTCCGTTATAATGGCTGTGTCACATTTTATTAAATTCATTCATCAGATGATGGACATTGGATGATTTCTACTTTGTGGCTATTATGAATGCTGTTCTGAGCATTCGTATACAAGTTTTTGCATGGACTTCTGTTGTCAGTTCTCTTGATACATACTTTGGAATGGAATTTCTGGGTCATATAACTATTTCTAATTTTTTATGGAATTGTCAAAGTATTCTTCCAAGTGGTTGCGCCATTTTAGAGTCTTCTGAGCAATGTATAAGAGTTTCCATTTTCCACCTGCTCACTGACCTTTGTTACAGTCTTTTTTTATTGTAGTCAACCTATGGGGTATGAAGTATTTTACTGTGGTTTTGATTGCAGTTTTCTGCTGATTTATGGTGTTGAGCATCTTTTCATGTGCATGTTGGCAGACTGTATCATTTACAGTATTTTGTACTGAGGTTGGGAGTGTCTCTGAGAAATATATATCGCATAGAGGTTGAAAAGTTATTGAACTTTGGGGTGCCTGGATGGCTCTGTCGGTTAGGCGCCTCCCTTCGGCTCGGGTTGTGATCCCAGGGTCCTGGGCTTGACCCCCAGGATGGGGCTCCCTGCTCAGCCAGGAATCTGCTTCTCCCTCTCCCTCTGCCCCTCCTCTGCTTGTGGTGTCTTTCTCTCAAATAAATAACTAAAAACAAACAAGCAAGTTATTGAACTTAGAGATGTTTTACTTTTTTCTTTTATTGAGAATAATTTTTCAAGTTTCTTACTTTGCCTAATATTTTCCTTCTTATGGTTCATGTATATAACATATGAATAAATATACATATATGCTGTTATTTTTTTGTGTTTTTTTTTTTTTTTACCAGTAGAGCTGTACAAACAAGCATGTCGATAGGTCACAGGACTAGAGGTTGCACCTGTGTAACATATGGTACGATGTCCTTCAGAGGTGTCCCCACAAGCCATTTTCATGGAGAGGTCTGTTAAGATGATCTTTTTTCTCAGATTTTTTGTTATATGGTATAGAAATTCTGTGAAGGGAGGCACCTGGCTGGCTCAGTCCATGCGGCATGCAACTCTTGATCTTGAGATTGTGAGTTTGAGCCCTGCGTTGGGTGTAGAGATTATTTTAAAACAAAACAAAACAAAACAAAACAACAACTTAATAAAAAAATGCTTTGAAGGAATAAAGATTTGACTCTAAAGAAACTAGGCTATAGCATTCACTTCAAGGAATTGTCTTTAAATGAGTAATTTAGGAGCAGATAGCATTATGTCATAACCACAAAGACAAGGAAAACAACCATTCCATTTATTGCATGCCCATTGTGGTCAAGGCCCAACACTAAGTATAACATACATTATCTCATTTAATTATTACAACATCTCTGTGAGTTTGGTGGTCTTGTCCCTATTTTGTATGGGAATAAGCCAAGACCCATAGAGTGCAAGTAATTTTCCCAAGGGCATGGAGCTAAGAAGAGGCAGAGTTGGGGTTTGAATGCAGGGCTAATAATCCCTTGCCTTTTATTTGGTGTCATATCATATAATGTCATTCTTGCTACTTCTCTTCCCATCTTGCACCCCATCCTCCTTCCTACCCCAAAGGTGGGGCAGATGTAGCCTGCTACCACTTGGTACATAAAAGGGCCGAAGAAGAATGGCTTAGAGATTTAGTGAGCAAGAGCATTTCCATTTAGCCACAGGAAAATCCAGGACCACTTAGAATTGGCCAGGGTTTAGAGTCAGCAGCTGTAGAACAGTATTAGAGAGGGACTTGATTCTCCTGATTCAAGAGGGACTTGTTACAAGTGACACCCATCCTTGAACCAAGCAAGGCAACCCGCTTTCTGAGCCAACCCAGTGGAGGAAAAGAGAAACTTTTTATTTATATTCATTCATGTTCAACTAAAATTTGTTTTCCCACTATACACAAGGCACTGTGAGATGCTGGAGATAGAATGATATAAAGGAAGAAAAAAAAAAGAATGATATAAAGGATGGACCTCATTCTTAATCCCCAGGAAACTCATTCTAAGTTGGGGACCCAGAGCAAATGGACATTTAACCATTCATGGTACACCTCCCTGTTTCCAGTTATGATAAGTTCTATGAAGCAGGATTATAAATTGTTTTGGAATAAATTGTGTAATCTAAGGTAATGTCAGGTAATCTAAGAATGCTAGTAAAACTTCTGTAACTAGTGAGATCTTTCCTAGTTAATAATGTAGTTTAAAGGATTGGTTTGTTTCTCTTTTATGAAATTTCCTTTTCCCTTAGGTTTGTGTCCTTCTNTTGTTTTGGAAAAAATTGTGTAATCTAAGGTAATGTCAGATAATCTAAGAATGCTAGTAAAACTTCTGTAACTAGTGAGATCTTTCCTAGTTAATAATGTAGTTTAAAGGATTGGTTTGTTTCTCTTTTATGAAATTTCCTTTTCCCTTAGGTTTGTGTCCTTCTCTCTTTGCTCCAAAGCGTCCCTTTCTATTTGAGCATAAAAACCAACTGTAAATATTTCCCTCCCAAGTTTGTACTCCTGTGAGCTACTTTGGGGAGGTAATAAGTTCTTTTTATTTCTCTCTAGTCCTAGTTCTTCACAGAGGGATTGGCCTATTAGGAGATTTGAATGCCAGCTTGTAAACATTGAATTGTCCAGGAAGGGTATGATTACACATTCTATTCCACTCTCCCAATGAATTTTTATTTTTTAGAATATGTATATTGAATTTTTACAGTATTTTTTATTGCACAGCATATTTGTTCCTTAAAAATCAGAAAATACAGATACACAAAACATGAAACAAGAAAGTGCCTGTGTCACTATCCAGAGATAAATCTAATTTAAACAACTTGCCATATATAATTTTGTGCCTTTTTTTATATAAATGTGTGGCTATATACCTACAGATATTTTTTAAAATGAGAATATATTGAGCATACTATTTAGTATAACCTGATTTTTTTCTTCTTAATATATTGTGAACATCTCTTTCTGGCAATAGGTATACACATATTCTAATGGCTACATAGTACCTTATTGTACATTGTGTGTATCATACTTTCGCCAATCTTTTATTGATGGGTATTTTGTTTTTGATGTTTTACTCCCATATCCAGAGCTGTGGTGATCATCCTTCGAGCGAAATCTTTACATCTCTATTTCCTTATTCGTTTTTAGAAATGGAATTGCTAGCCCAAGGGTGTATATTGTCATCCATAAAGGTTTCTTCTCCCTTTTATTATTTTATTTTATTTTATTTTTGTTTTTTGTTTTTGTTTTTGATTTCTCCCTTTTAAACTCCTACCTGCATTATATGGGAGTGTTGCTTTACCTATGCTTTTTTCTACATAGGATATGACTTTTTCACGTATCTTTTTTATTTACTTTGGAAAACATGGATGATCAACGTAACTTAATTCTTTATTCTTTTATTTACATGCTAAATGTGAGCCTTTTGCAACTGCTACCAGAGGTAGGCATTACCAATGATTTGGTGACAGCTGAGAATAAAGTATATGACACTTTGTAATAAATGAGAGAACACAAGGAAATCACAAACATTATTATTATGGCTGCAATAAACATTCCACGTTGACATTTACTTCCTTGTAATGTAGGGTGGGGGGAGTTGTGGGAAGGAATAGTGTGAAGGCCTCCCACCCTTCTCCACTCTAGTGGACACTTCTGGGTTGCCCTCTGGGACTTCTGGCTAGGATGTGGCTGTTGGGTGATTGTGTTGGGTGTTCTCTCCTTAGCCTCACGTGCCCCGTCTAGATAGTTGTGGTTACACTGGGTTTCTGAGAATTGAAACTCAGAAACCAGGGCAGAGAAATGCATACTCTCCCCTGTGTGGAGGTTCTGCCCGGTCTTACCTTCTTCCGCTCGCCTGGAAGTTAGGCTGCAGAGAGTCAAAGGATAATTCCAATCTCCTTTATCTCCCTTCTGTCACACTTAAAAGTAAAACCAAAGTAGGTGGAAACAGTCAACTTCCTGGTGTTCCTCTTATCCTTCCATGGGGTCGTGTTAGCTTTAGCCCCACACTTGAGCAGTCAAAAGTCCACTCACTACAAAAGGGGGAGGATAAAAGAGCATGAAGGAATCTTTACTTCTTCTGCTCTGCCTGGGAGCATTCTCCAGACAATAGGATGGGAGCTTTATGGTGAACACAGCCAACTCAGTTGGATGAAGCAGATGCCAGATGAATACCCTATGCTACCATAGTCCTCAGACCCAGAAAAGGTGTTGATTCAAGTAGGGAGTAGAGTGATGAGCACAGAAGTGGAATTCTGATGAAGCACAGTGAGCTCAGTGCTTGAAAACGGATGGTGGTCTCATGTCTGGTCCATCTTTGGAACACTACCCAAGGTAAAGAGCGAAAACCAGAATATAATATTTTTTAAAATTATTTTTTTGAAGATTTTATGTTTAACTCATCTCCATAACCAGCACGGGGCTCGAACTCACAACCCTGAGATCAAGAGTCGCATACTCCACTGATTGAGCCAACCAGGTGCCCCCAGAATGTAGTCTTAATACTTACACCAAAAGTGAACATTGACTGAAATTTACCCCTTGCCCAGTACTCTCCTAAGTCCTTTTATAAAAATCATCATAGTAACCTTATGAGGTTGGTGTTAGTACTGTGATGGCTAATTTTATGTGTTAATTTGCCTGATGTATGGGATGCCCAGGTAACTGGTAAAACAGTATTTTGGGGGTGTGTCTGTGAGGGCGTTTCTGGTAAAGATTAGCACTTGAATCAGTAGACTGACAAAAGGGATCCTCCCTCACTAATGTGTGAGCTGCAGAGTCCAGGCCATGGAAGGAGTGGAACAAAAAGGAAAAGGATGGGCAAATTCTGTTTTTAAGCTGGGACAGCCATCGTCTCCTATCCTTGGACGTCAGGGCTCCTGCTTCTCTGGCCTTCGGACTCTGAGACTTACACCTCTGGCTCTCTGGTTCTTGGACATGGTGCCTTGGACTGAATTATACCATCAGCTTCCCTGGTTTGTCAGGTTGCTGACAGCAGATTAATCTCCCTCTTTCTCTTTCTATCCATCCATCCATCCATCCATCCGTCTATCTATCCATAATCTCCAATGTGTTCTGTTTCTCTGGGGAATCCTGACAAAAACAACATTTGTTTTGCCTTTGTTTTGCTGATGTCACTAAAGTTAATACAGCTAATTTGTCTTAGGGGCAAAGTTTGAACCTAGAGTTGGCGGATTCCGAAATATTTGTCCCCCTGGCGCAAGTAGGACCACTCTAAATCTAAACTTTTTTTTTTTTAAAAGATTTTATTTATTCATTTGACACAGAGAGGGAGATTACAAGTAGGCAGAGAGGCAGGCAGAGAGAGAGGAGAGAGGAGGAAGCAGGCTCCCCGCTGAGCAGAGAGCCCGATGTGGGCCTCGATCCCAGGACCCTGGGATCATGACCTGAGCCAAAGGCAGCGGCTTTAACCCACTGAGCCACCCAGGCGCCCTAAACTTTTTTTTTTTAGTAAAAATTTCTGAGATAAAATTCACACAGTACAGTTTACCCATGTTCCTCAGTTGGTTAAGCGTCTGCCTTTGACTCAGGTCATGATCCCAGGGTCCTGGGATCGAGTCCCACATGGGGCTCCCTGCTCGGCAGCAAGTCTGCTTCTCCCTCTCCCTCTGCCTGCAGCTCTGCCTCCTTGTGTTCTCTCTCTGTCAAATAAATAAATCTAAAAAAAAAAAAAGACATCGTAAAGTTCATAATTTGATGCTGTTTAGTATATTCAGAGATGTGTGCAACCATCACCACAGTCAAATTTAGACCTTTTCATCAACCCAGAAAGAGACTTTGTACCCTTTAGCCGTCACCCCGCGTTAAGTCCGTCCCTTCCTTGCCCCTCCCCACCACCCCCTCCCCGGGCCTATACAACCGATAATCTACTTCCCATCTCTATACATTTGCCTGTTTTCCATTTCACGTAAACGGAGTCCTGCAGTACGGGGTATTTTGTGACTGGCTTCCTTCACACAGCGTAATGTGTTCAAGGTTCATCCGTGTTGTAGCATGTTAAATCTCAGCTCTTACCGTGCCACTGGCTACTGTTTCCTTTGAGACCGTTCAGGAAGCTCTTCGGTCCATCTGCTCAGCATTTTTCCAGCTTTGTGCAGTATTATTTTGCTGGCATGTGTTTATGGGCTGTACAGTTATCACCAGCTGTATATTTATTTGATGTGGCGGGAATAGCTGTTAATTCCTGGCTTAGGCTTTGTGGGAGGAGGAGCAGTCTTCCTGCCTGGCAATGAGGGTGTTTAAGGAAACCTTTGGAATTATATGAGGTTTCCCAGGTGTGGTGGAAGAGGTTTGGCTCCATTTTGTAGAGTAAGAACGGCTATAGTAAACTTTCAGATTTCCCCGTAAAATATTAATTTAGGTGGGTGGAAGGAAGAAACACAGATCTCTCTTTTTACCATAGAATGATCACTTTGCCAAATGTCATTTTATTTTTTAATTTTATTTTTAAAAGATTTTATTTATTTGAGAGGGAGTGAAAGCAAGAGAGATCACAGAGCTCTGGAGAGGGAGCAGCAGACTCGCTGCTGAGCAAAGATCCTGACATAGGGCTTGATCCCTGGACCCTGGGATCATGACCTGAGCCGGAGGCAGTCGCTTAACCAACTGAGCCACCCAGGCGCCCCTGCCAAATATCATTTTAGAAATACACTAATTTTGGGGCGCCTGGGTGGCTCAGTGGCTTAAGCCTCTGCCTTCAGCTCATGATCTTAGGGTCCTGGGATCGAGCCCCAAATCGGGCTCCCTGCTCAGCGGGGAGCCTACTTCTCCCCCCCCCCTGCCTTCCACCTACTTGTGATCTCTCTTTCTGTCAAATAAATAAATAAAAATCTTAAAAGAAAAAAGAGAAATACACTAATTTTAGGTGTCATATGAAAATAAATCTTTTCGAGGGGGGGCACCTGGGTGGCTCAGTAGGTTAAACCTCTGCCTTCGGCTCAGGTAATGATCTCAGCGTCCTGGGATCGAGCCCCGCATCAGGCTCCCTGCTCTGTGGGAAGCCTGCTTCTCCCTCTCTCACTCCCCCTGCTTGTGTGTCCCTCTCTTGCTGTGTTTCTCTCTGTCAAATAAATAAATAAAATCTTAAAAAAAAATCTTTATGTAAGCTATAGGGAAATCAAATTAATTTTAACTGTAGAGAAATGATTGAGGCTCAAATGCATAAAATGGATATGTATTTCCTTTAAAATATGACTCAAATATTTTATGTATGTAGTAGGAAAGTCATAGTTATAACCGAGGAAAAGATTAAAAATCACCTCTCAACCACAGGTATAGAGCAAAAAAAGAGATCATTCGATGTTAAAGGGCTGTGTTATACATTCTTTTGTTATCTGTTCTGTCAGCTCGCAGTTCGCTCTGAGCACCAAGTTGTGTTGGCAGTCTTCTGACATCAAGTTGAGTGAACACATGGTTTTATTTCCTGTTGTGGGATAATTACATTATTTACTGATTCTTTTTTATTTTTTTCGTATTATAAACCATACTGTGATCAGTGTTTTTTGTGTCTTCATCTTTATTATTTAGCAGGTGTACCTTTCTAATACAAATGGACAATGAGGTTTGAGAAGAATTTGGGAGGTTGGCATTGCATTTCTATATTCTTAATTAAAAAAAAGATATTTATTTATTTGAGAGAAAGCGTGAGCCAGGGGGAGGAGCAGAAGGTGAGGGCGAAGTAAACTCCCTGCTGAGCAGGGAGCCCATGTGGGGTTCGAACCCAGGACCCCCAGATCGTGACCTGAGCCAAAGGCAGATGCTTAACCAACTGAGCCACCCAGGTGCCCCTATATTCTTAATTTTTTTATAATAAATAGGAGACTTAGACTTTTAAAAAAAATTTTTTTAAAGATTTTATTTATTTATTTGACACAGAGAGAGAGAGATCACAAGAAGGCAGAGAGGCAGGCAGAGAGAGAGGAGGAAGCAGGCTCCCTGCTGAGCAGAGAGCCCGATGTGGGGCTCGATCCCAGGACCCTGAGATCATGACCTGAGCCGAAGGCAGAGGCCTAAACCCACTGAGCCACCCAGGCACCCCTGGATGGAAAGCTTTAAAAATACTTTATTCCTGGCAAAGCCAAAGGACTCATCCTATACTTCCTTACCTTCTCTTGAGTGTAAAAAGCCAGGGAAAGCTTTTTTTTTTTTTTAAACCTCTCCCTCCTCTCTTGGGACTCCATGGCCCTATCTATATTTTATACTTTCTTTGTTCTCCTGTTATGTTGACATTTCGGTGGTGTCTAAACGGAGATGTCTCTCAATTGGATGGGGGCCCCCAAATGTGCAGTGATGATCAGGTAGAAGCCAATGGCACAGCAGGTGAAAGAAGTCACCTGAGGCAGAACAGGAGCTAGAAGTTGACCACATTGCAAGGGAGCTGCGGGCAGCACAGCACAGGAGAGGCTCTCTGCAAGAAGACAGTGGACGGGGGCTGTTTTTAAAGAGGAAACATGAGTGGGGCATCTTAAGTGTCTGCCTTCAGCTCAGGTGATGATCTCGGGGTCCTGGGAACGAGCCCTGTGGTGGGCTCCCTGCTCGGCGGGGGGCGGGGAGAGTCTGCTCTCTCTCTCCCTCTGCCCCTATCCCTAGCTCTTGCTCTCTCTCTCCTCTTTCTCTTAAATAAAATCTTTAAAAAAAAATACAGAGGGAAGGTGAGGTATGGTGACATTTGGAATTCTCCCTTTTTTGGCAACTGTGCCTGGTTGTAAGTAGCCCCTTGGTCAGTTGGGCCCATGGCTGTTTTGGGGTTGGTCCTCCACTGGGCTCAGCTGTATTCAGCCTGGGGACCACTGTGGCCCTTTCTGCATTCCATTGCTCAAGCCTGTTTGCCTACAAGCAGCCTCTGCACGTCCTTGTGGTGCCCTTTGTATCTGCATCATCTTAATATTCTTTCCCGTGGCAGGTGGACTCTTATGAAAGTCAATAATCTATCTGCTCTTTCCCCCAGCAATATGTAGCTTCTTTTCTCGAGAAGTTCCTTTACCATCGCTGGAGTCCTGATGTTTTCCTGGATTTTCTGGTGTAATCATTCAATCGCAAAATAGACTGCTGAGAATAATTTAAGAAGACATTAATAGCTCATTTAGACTTGTGGAGTTCTCATGGATAATTTCAATTTTTGAACTCCTTGGTGTTTGCTGAGGACTGATTTCCACTTGCTGTCTCTCAGGAGACTTGGGTCTGGGAGTCACGTCTACAGCTCGCAATGAAGAATTCATTAAAGCTGCAGTGTACGGACTGGGGCACACGAGGAATTGGAAGACATTTTAAGGGAGAGGCCAATGTGATTAGCTTTCAGTGAGGACATTGCCAGATCTTCACCTTCACGGTACATGCCTCCCTAGCATTTCTCTGCCTGAAATCATGCCCTGTCTCCCTTTCCAACTCTCCAGAATGGCCCCCTCTCTGCTGTATGGATGGCATATTTCTACTTACTGTAAATAGTTCATTGGTCATTTCCTAAGGTGTAAAACCTCAAGGGCATGAAACAAAGGGACGATTCAAATATTGATTTTAAGGAAGCATTTCTTAATTAAGTCACGATTCCTCTCTTCCACACGAGTCGTGCTATTTCTCATGTGTGGGTGTTTTTTGGTTTTCTTTCTTACCTCTTATGTGTACCGATGATCCCTAGTTGCGGTATATGTATGTTCTCATCAACAGCTACTCTCGTGACACAGCGGCAGAGTTGGGTGGTTAATGACAGGATGTCTGACCCTCACAGCCTAAAACATTCAGTCTCTGGTACTTGACAAAAAAATCTCCTCCCCTGTTCTAGCTGATGGTGGGCCAATTCACACCATTCATTCGTTCAACTTTTTTTTTTTTTTTTTTTTTTTTTTGGGGGGGGGNCCAGCACTGTGCTAGCTACTGCATTTTCAGGAAGGCAAAACGGTTTATACTTGTTAAAACCTTGTGAAGGGGAACCATTATTGTTGTAATTCAGTGGCTTTTTTGCACGAAAGAATAAGGAATTCCTAAAGAAGGCCTGCCAAAATGCTCACTCGCTCTCTCTCACTTGTAGATTACAGATTTTGTCTTTAGTTTTCATGAAACAGAAGCTTGTTTGTTTCTTTGGGAAGGAGTCCCAGGTATGCGTCTTCCTTGTTACCAGGAAGTTGTAGATGCATCTTTTTGAGTCATGTAGGTGGGTAAGACTGATCTTCACCATTGTTACCCACAAGGAATTCATCAGTTGGGTTATTCTCAAATCTGCGGATACACAGAGCAGGTGGGGGAGGATGGAAGAATCGTTTTCAGTGAACTAATGGCAACATTGTTTATTCAGAAATGCTTTCGTGGAACTCCAGCATTGTAAAGGGGATGAAATTCAGTAGGTATTTCTAAAAGCTTCATCTGTGCCGCTTAGAATTGTTCTGTAAGTGGTTTTTAGAGCGTCTGTAGTGACTGCTTAATTCATCAATTATTTTTGATGCCTAGCATGTTGATATTTCAATATGTAATGGCACTATACTGCTTCTCAAGCTCTATCTACAGTGCGTTCATATTAGTCCCTTTCACCCTTTTCAAAATTTAGATGGGGGTTATTTTACTCCTGTTGCTGGTAAATACTGAGTTTGCTTTGCTTTCAGTTCTGTAGCTGCTGAGGAACTTTTCGCTTTTTTTTTTTTTATTTTAAGGTATTTTGATTGAATTTCTCTTATTTACTACCTTGAAACCGAACCTCCATCTATCTAAGCAGTGGAAGGACTGACCTTTAAAAAAAAAAAAGAAAAGAAAAAGTTTCTGTCTGGTTATTGAGGTGGTGGTGGTGGGGGGTGTGCAGGCAAAGTAAAGCACTAATCATTTTGTTATCAAAGGATATTTCTGACACATTCTTACTGTGAGTTTGCTAGTTCAGGCCAGAAGAATGTCCAACACGAAGTAGATAATTAATCCGGACAGAATCTAGCAAAACCGAAAAGTGAGCGTCCCTTCAGGGAGCTCTTTGTGTCATTCTTTCTGTTCCAGCCAAGAAATCAATGGAGTTTGCGTCGGAAGGTATTGTTCCCTGTCGAGGTAGCTAGGGGAGCTGCAACTTCTCACAGGGGGGAGTAAAAGAGAAGCTTAAAATCCCTGACCACTGAGTAGCAAGTCCCTTGGGTGGCTTGATAATCTAGATCAGTCTGTTTAATAAATGCCTCTCTGTTGTTGCTTATGTCACTTACACAGTCCTAAGCGCCTTCAGTTCAGATACTGGAATTATCAGTCCGGATTACAAACCGCCAGTTTTCCAGAAATACAGAATAATTTGAAAGGTCTCTGTGGTGCCTCTTTGGAGATGGCACAGAGCGCATGAGATTGCTACTGTGACAGTAGTCTTACCACATCAAGTACAAATAGTTTTGGTTTACTGAGCCACAGTTTGGAATTTAGATACGGGCTTCTACGTTATTTGCCATGAACAGGACAGAAACTGAGCAACTGTAATAGAAAGTCATTGGAATTACTGTCCTTTCGATTTTAAAGGACTCTTAAAAAGGCAACTCACTATTTATTTCTGTTCTTTTTCTCTGACACTGCCTTGATCCTAGTCTCAGACATGAAAGGACTATAAAATTACTTCAATAAACCTGTGCTAGTCATTTTTTTTATACTTATAACCTTTAACCCCATATTATTAGGGTAAGAAAGAGTGTTATTTTTCTC
This sequence comes from Ailurus styani, assembly GCA_002007465.1. Lineage (NCBI taxonomy): Eukaryota > Metazoa > Chordata > Mammalia > Carnivora > Ailuridae > Ailurus > Ailurus styani. The sequence continues at coordinate 333,593 of LNAC01000168.1, read as the reverse complement.
ATTGTTTCTGCCCTATTGATTGTGTCTGCTTAAACTCCCTGTTATCCCCTATTCTTGTATTTTGGTAACAGAAGCATCCTGTTTTATGAATTGCGTGTGCTGAATTAGCTTAAGAGGACTTCACGATGATGACTTGAGTCCTTTAATTGTGAAGGCAGTTTCTTTTACCTTCATTATGAAAAGGGCAAATAAGGCAGTTTTCATTGCCTAAAGGTTTTTTTTTATAAAGCTTTCCCTCTGTTGGAGTCAAGCATCAGGACAAAAGGAGTAGGCTGTTCCCAGGAATTTCTAGAAATAGCTTTTGGAAGTAAAATTAGAAGATAGCTCTCTGTTCCACTGTGAAGGAACAAAGTCATTCTTGTGGCACAAGAATTAGTAGCAAAGGCTTTGATTCTTTGGGGATTTGTGATTTTTTTCCAATTGGTTATAACAGCAATAACCATCTTTTACAGTGTGCGAAGCACGTTTGCATACAATCCTCTCAACGTGGCCTTTACTGTTAACCTTGTGCTATACAGAGCAGGTGTTGCTACTATTATTTCCGTTTTGCAGCTGGGGAAACTGAAGATTAATGACTTTGCCGGACCCACTCAGCTACCGAGTGGGAGAGCCTGGGGTTTTTCACTCCAATCAGGTGCTCTTTCGAGTGTACCACGCTGTCCACGGTCTTCTTAATCTATGCCGTTTAGTGTTGCTAAGATTCTAGAGGAACAAGGGACAGGCCAAAAGTATCCTTCTCCCTGAGAATCACAAATGGCAATAAAATACACATAATGTAAGCACTTCGAATAGGATGTATTCTCCAAAACTCATAGACAAACTGAGCAACATGTTCTGAGTAATTTGTACATAAATATTCATATGCTATAGTGTGCTTAATGCCTAGGTGTTCTGTCTATTTAATTTGATTCCTATATTCTTGTTTCTTTTGCCCTTACTAGTGAGTGATGGATTTGGTATTGTAGGCTGATAGTTTCTCACTAGTTTCTCAGACCTTTAAGATGTTACTGCATGGTCTCTGGTCTTGTTAATTTTGAAGTCTGTTGTTATTCTAAATTGTTCCTTTGTAGACAGTCTCTCTCTTTTTTAAAAAATTTTTCAAAAGATTTTATTTATTTAATTGTCAGAGAGAGAGAGTGCGAGAGAGTGCACAAGCGGGGGGAATGGCAGGCAGAGAGAGAAGCACTGAACAAGAAACCCAATGCAGGACTCAGTCCCAGGATCTTGGGATCATGACCTGAGCCGAAGGCAAATGCTTGACTGAGCCACCCACTCGTCCCAATAGTCTCTGTTTTTTGTTAGTCTCCTTTTTTTCCCCATCGAGCTTTGAAGATTATGTACTTGCCTTTGGTGCTAAACAGCCATCTTATAATGTATATAGATGTAACCTTATTTTTCTCTTGCTGATGACTTAGAAAGTTAATGTCTTTCATTGACTTTGGAAATTCTTAGTCACTATTTTCTTAAGAAGTTCTTTTTTTCTGTTCCTACTTTTGAACCTTTTATTTTGAAATAACTTCAAACCAACAGAAAGGTTTCAAAAAATAGTACAGAGAGGCATATACATAGAATGGCATATTATTTAGAAATGAAAAAGACTACCAGTACATATTATGCTATGAATGAAACTTAAAAGCAGTATGCTAATTGAAAGAGACCAATAACCGAAGACCATTTATTCTATGATTTCCTTTATAGAAAAGATATAGAAAAAAGCAAGCTTAGAGAGATAGAAAGTAGATTTATGGTTGCCTTGGATTGGGTAGGCTGGGGGAAATGAGTGATGCATGATCAAATTGATTGTGATGATGGTCGTGCAACTTTGTATCGTTAAAAACCATTGAATTGTGTACTTTAGGTGAATTGTATGAATTATATCTCCAAAAACTGTTGTAAAAAACAATAAAGAAAGAAAGAAAAATAGTATAGAGAGTTCTCATGTGTTTTTCACTCTGTTTTCCCTAATGTAACATCTTACTTTCATTACTGTCGCACAGTAATGAAACGGTCTGACTTTGCCAGACCCACTCAGCTACTGAGTGGGAGAGCCTGGGGTTTTTCACTCCAATCAGGTGCTCTTTCGAGTGTACCACGCTGTCCACGCTTTCACAGTAATGAAAGTCAAGTCTAAGAAATTAAGGTTGGTATAATGCTATGAACTGAATTACAGACTTTATTCAGGCTTCATAGTTTTCCCACTAAAGTCCTTTTTCCATTCTAGGATCCAGTCCGAGGTCTCATGTTGCACTGAATTGTCATGTTACTTAGTCCTTCCCATCTGTGCCACTTCCTTAGTCTCCTCTATTTTCATGATGTTGACCCTTTTGAAGAGTCCTAGTTAGGTATTTGGTGTATATGGTTTTTCCTTATGATTAGGTTGAGCTTATGTGTTTTTTTGACAATACTCCAGAAGAATATTTCTCAGCATATCATATCAGGAGTACATGGTGTAGATATATTTTATTACTGGTGATATTAACCTTTACTACTTGGTGATGTTAACCTCAATCACTTGGTTAGTGGGTTTCTCCACATCACATTACTGTTCTTTCTTCTGTAATGAACCCATTTCTTGGAGGAGATAACCTTGAGACTGTCTAGTTGTCCTGTTTGTCCTCACACTTTTGCCCGCTAATTTTATCTTGCCTATGACAATTATTCCTCTGGTGTTTGTCTGATGGTGATTTTTTTTTCTTTCTTTCATTGCTTCCACATTTATCAGTAGGACTTTTTCTGTAAGGAAGAGCTGTTCCTTCTTTCTTGTTTGCTTATTTATCTCTCTTTGCTTCTGTGGACTTAGGGGTTTTTATTTGGTCATTGGGAACACTTTGAGATTGGCTCCTATGTCCTTTTATCAAGTCCACATCCTTTTTTGAACACTTCCTTACTTCTGGCACCGTAAGATGCTCCAGACTTCAGATATATTTTACTTAGTCCAGTCCTGGAATCAACCACTTCTTTAAGGCCTCTTCTCAAATGAATCTGCTTTAGGAACTCTTGATAAACATAAGACCATCTCTTTTGATACTACTTGACTTTGAATTTCTTTTTATGTTTTATAACTCTAATTTCTCTGGTCTATAGTTAGGATAACTTCCTATCTGTTGGGTTACTAATTTCAGTGATTATATTCTTCATTTCCGGAGATCTTATTTGGTTATTTTACAAATTTGGTTCTTCTTTTCCATCATGCCATATTCTTTTACTGGTGATTAAATGCCTTGTCTGAAATCTTTAATTCTTACAAGTACTTTTGTATTGCTGTTCTGTTATCTGAAGGTCTTAGATGTTTGGTCCTGCTGTTTCTTGTTTTTGTTGATTCTTTCATGTTGGACTGTATCATAGTTTTTGAAAAAAAATTTTTTTATCATGAACTCCTTTTTAGAGGAGCTTATTTTCATTTCTCTCTGTAAACCATTTGGATTATATGTTATAGGAATATCCCTTGAGAGTGGCCCAGATACCCCTTAGCTCACTGCTATTTTTTATGTAAGTGTCTCAGCTCACTGGTTTTTAGTCCACCCATTACACTTAAGGATTCACTTCTTTCAGGGGTGCTGTGTAGGTGTGTGTGTGTGTGTGTGTGTTGGTTGTTGTTGTTTTAAAGATTTTATGTGTTTTAGAGAGAGAGGGAGAGAGAGCACACACAAGTGGGGGGAGCAGAGGGAAAGGGATAGAGAGTCTTAAGCAGATTCCCCTCTGAGCACATAGTCCGTTGGGGGGCTCGATGTCGTGACCCTGAGATCATGACCCCAAGATCACTACCTGAGCTAAAACCAAGAGTTGGACGCTTAACCAACTGCACCACCCAGGCACCCCAAGGGTGCTGGTTTGATGTGAGGGTCTCAGTTCCAACTCCCTGCCTTCTGTAGGGTTAACCGCAGCATCTCATCTTTCCCTGTGGACATCGAAACACAAGCTATTAGGTTATGGAAACTGACAACTTTCTTATAGTCGCTCTGTGTAGTCATTTGCCTTTTTGTTTCTGGCATGGGTAGCTACCACCACCACCCTTTCCCCATGCTACCACCCTTACCTACCTTTTTTCCTTTTCAGCTCAGCTGTATAGAGCAGAATTTCCTTCTTTATCAGTCACTTCAGTCATGGCCCATCACATTCCTAGAGCCAGATGTCAATTTGTTTTTTGAAAACAGACAAGTGACTGGGAAATGAATAGTAGAGGCTGAACAAGCCAGTAAAGGCCAGGACCATGAGCCTGACTCATCTGATATAAGTCAATAGATTGTATGGGTCATAAGAGTAGTGGGTCAGATCCACAGGGTTCCAGGAATTGGATATAGCAAGATGGTAATAGATTGAACTCAAGGAGCCCTCAGGGCCAGGAGATCTCTGCAGTGTAGTGTCAAGAATAGCCCAGGGTTGGGAAGGTCAGGGAAAGCAGCCAGCCTTCTTTACTAGAGGCTTCCCTGCTTCTGCTTATGGGGACAAGCCTGGGTTAACAAGTATTCCCTGCAGGTGTACCTTGCTTCCGTGTAAGGCCATACTTCCTGGCTGCGGTTCCGAAATATCTTCTCATAGTCCATGTGTACAGTACCATTTCAGGCCTTCGCTTTCAAACTTTCTAGAAAGAAGACTTTTTACAAAAAGTTCTGTGAACCCTTGAATAAACCTGGAGGTTGTAGCCTTCCTGCCCGCCCACCCCCACAAACTGACAACTTTCTTATATCGCTCAGTGTAGTTATTTGCCTCTTTGTTTCTAGCATGGGTAACTACCACCACCACCCTCTCCCCATGCTCCCATCCTTACCTACCTTCTTTTCCTTTTCAGCTCAGCTGTATAGAGCAGAATTTCCTTCTTTATCAGTCACTTCAGGTATGGTCCTTGGTCATTGGTGGCCAGACAGCCTCTCTGGGCCATACCTCCTCAGGGTATTTTGATTTCTAGAAATATTCAAACAACAAAGGTATTGTTGACCAAGTTCACATCTGAGTTATAGTACTTTTCCTTGCAGGGTATTTCTCTCTGAATGTCTTTCCACCAACTCACATTAGACATATTTCAAATGGAATTCATCATCTCCAGCTCCATCTCCTACAAATGCGCTCCTTCTTCCAGTTTTCTCTCCTTTTTTTTTTTTTTTAAGATTTTATTTATTTATTTGACAGAGAGCAAGCACAGGCAGGGGAGCAGCAGAGGGAGAGGGAGAAGCAGACTCCCTGCTGAGCAGAGAGCCCAATGCAGGTCTCAATCCCAGAACCCTGAGACATTGACCTGAGCCAAAGGCAGACACTTAACCAACTCAGCCACCCAGGCGCCCCTCCCTCCTTTTTTTTAAATGTTGCTTTTTATTCACCTAGGTCTTTAGTGGCAAAACCTTTCCCTTCCTGATTCATTCTCCAGATTCTCTTAATTCTTTTATTCTCCATCTCAGATTTAGCATTCCTCAGGTTCCAGTACCAGGAGTAGTTGATAAGTACTGATAATCTGTTATATACTTATTATGATGCTAGGTGAGTGGGGAATGAGAACTATAAGACATGATCATTATCTTCAGAGAACTTAATATCTACTTGAGGAGACAACTTATGTTCTCGAAAATAGCGAATAGTACTAGACAGTATATAATTAAATGCTAAATTGGGTGGTGCAGAGTTTTAAATGTTAGACGGCCGAGGAAAGAAAGGGATAAAAGGAGGGCTTGAATTGTAAGAGAAAGCTTAATTGTGGTATTGGGGTTTGAACTGGGTCTTGAAACCCCCTCAGTTGGAATCGGATGGGGATTAAAAGTGAAGAGAAAGCATGGACAAGTAGTGAGCACACTGAGCATGAGATTTGGGGAAAACGTTGGAGGCTCCCTATGTGTTGGGCACCAGTGAGAAATAGGAATTAGCGAGGTTGGGTGACTGCTTTGACTTTGGCTCTAAGACTACCAGAAGATTCTTTCAAAAGTAGCATTTTAATTTTGATTGTTCCTCAGCTCAGAAAACTGCTAGAGGCTTCCTTGTCTTTTTTGATTCTGATGCAAACTCGTCTTGGGATCCTAGGTCCTCTCTGATGGATCAGCCTTCCCTCACTGGTACTTTGCACACCGGTTTTGTGCCTACAACACACTTTTTCTTTGTGTTTCGAGTTACGCTTTCCACTTGTTCAGGGAACGTCTGCTGGATTTCTGTCTGTTCCTTCTTCCAGTCCCATCCCAAGGCTTCTGGCTCTCGATGTTCTCTCTGATGACCGCCCCCCGCCCCCCAGACAGCGCTTTACACCCTGCTTCTTCCTGAAACTCTTTCCTGTTGCAAACAGTTTAAAACCTAATCATGTATCTTTCGTTTCCTGATGATTTAGAATTATGTACATTCTCCTCCTTTTCAGTAGGTCCTAAATTCTTTGAGAGCTTAGATTACATTTTATATTCCACTGCTTCTTTTAGTACTTCATGCTACACTGGGGCAGATACTCGATGTTGAATTGATAGTTTTGAAAGAATTAGTTTATCTTTTGATTGCAAATACTGATGATTTGTAATATTAGGGCTACTTTGTATACATGTGCCGATTGACATGCCTGTCACACAGTATTCCCCTTAGTAAATATGAATTCGATCCAGATTTGTAGGGGGTCCCAAGCCAGAGAACATTTTTCTGCTGTTTCACGGAAAGGAGAAAATAAGAGCAAAAGCGCCAAATCCAAGTGTTCTGAGCTACTTCTTCTGTGGTCTCCTCTTTAAACCTCTCCTTAATCTGTGTCCTTGAGAATATATTATTCATTTGTCTTTGACATCTTTTCACATACTACCTTATGTAGTTTTTCCTAAATAATTTATGTTTGTAGATAGAGATAAATTGTGTGTGTTAATTGAAGCTTAAGAGAAGAGGTGGAAGTATTTTAGAAAGATTGATCCTTGTTAAACTCTATCTAATTGATCTATGTTGGCACTCTTCTTGCCTGGAGTTTAAAATTTTAATAAAATATATCTTAAGTGAAGAAGTCATCTGTTGTAGTTGGAATTGAACCTGAGAAGACACTTGACTCACCAGAAAACCAGATCATGAAATGAACTAAGAACACTTGGTTTAGAAAATTGGGTCGAGTTAAAAATAACATTTTTCTTGGGCTGTAGTTTTATCTTATCCTTTAACCACCTCTTAAAGAATCTGAAGTGACTTTTAAACCAAAGTTTTAAAGTGTTTTATTTATTAGGTTAGGTAGGTAGGTAGTAAACTCTCTAGAAGCCCAACATGGGGCTTGAACTTACGACCCCCCAGATGGAGCTGAGCCAGCCAGGTGCCCAAATTATTATTTTAAATAATAGAGCTATTCTCCTGCCTCCTTTAAATGTTCGTAAGATGATTTGAGCATATTCAATTTATATATATTAACACCTCAATTTTCTTTTCTTTTTTTTTTTTTTAATATTTTATTTATTTATTTGACAGAGAGAGAGAGAGATCACGAGGCAGAGAGGCAGGCAGAGAGAGAGGGGGAAGTAGGCTCCCTGCTGAGCAGAGAGCCCGATGCGGGCCTCGATCCCAGGACGCTGAGATCATGACCTGAGCCGAAGGCAGAGGCTTTAACCCACTGAGCCACCCAGGCGCCCAACACCTCAATTTTCTGAGCGCTGATCCAATTTCAGCAAGGCTGAGAAACAACAAAAGCTGCAGATACCCGCCTTCAGAAATGCTCTAACAGTATCTGAGCCTTCTTTGTTTCAGAGAATGGTTCTTCAACACATAGCTAACCCAACTCGCACGTGTGCCCTGGCACGCATGCCCGCGTCCGCGTGCGAGAGTTTTATTCCTTGGTTAGCAAAGCAGTAAAGAAGCTGTCGTGTGAGTCAGGCTGGGTCTCCTTCAACCCCGGTTCATGTTGATTCAAACCATGTCTTTTGAGGAGTGACCCTTTATCAAGTCTCGACTTCTGGGAGTGTTCTTGTTCTTTCCTGTTGCCTTATAATGAAAGATAGTGCTCTGCACTAATGGCCTCCTATCATTTGGGGTTTGGTTAGGCGCTGACTCTTGCATTTGCTTCACAGGTCGTTTGCATTCGGTCCACTTGGAACGCGCTCTCCCCGAAGCTCAGCTGTGACACGAGACCTCTCGTTCTGAAGACCCTCAGTGAACTGTTTTCTCTTGTTCCTTCCTTAACAGTCAATACCGCTGAATATGAGGTACGCATTTGGAGGCCAATACATTTTCTCTCTTTACATTGGAAAGACATGGGCTTTATAATAACTTTGGGAAAAAGATATTCATAGTCTTCGTTTGCCAAAAATCCTTTAACACTTTTTGTTCTAAGGACGTGATATCTTTATGGACTGCTGGGAATAGGAGAATATTCACCCTTATCAATTCTGTGTCTCTAGGGTTTATTTACATAAAGGACACCAAAGTTTTTATTATGAGAATAGAGCCAAGATTTTTAAAAGTCAGTATGCAATAAATAAATAAAATAAAAAGTCCATATGTTAAAAATAGGGTTTCTAAAATAATTGAATTCCTGAGGCCAAAAGTTTAAATTCACTTTGTTAGTGCTTTTAGTTCTTAAAAAAAAAGTCACAAAGACTTTAATAAGGCAGAGCAGAATCCCTCATAGTATAGACATACTGTCATTTGTGTTTTGCTTCTAGGTTTCCCATGAAGATTTGATTTTTACATGTGAGTTCACATTTCCTATATACATCTGTATGATGGGGATGATTGTAAAATCAGACTACCTTAGGGGAGGAAAATGACTTTATGAGCTACTTGGGTTTTTGTCATTGCAGTGGAAGGTGCTTTGCTCTAAGACCCATATATTCTGTTTAACATTTTCTGTATTATCTCCTCCTGAAATGAATGAAATGAGAGGGTGGTTAATTCATTTATGTCTCCAGTTTTGTAGCCACATTCCCACTCATGCTTACCTTTTCTCTTTTTCCATTAAAGCGCAGCAATCGATTTTCACTTGAAATCTTCATGAACTTTTAGTTTGATTTAGTGCTTCACAGACTTTGATAAACTACCTCCCCCAGAAGAGTCCGGTAATAGTCCCTTACATGCTTTAGGTTACGTGATAAGGCAGGATTATAAGATAATTCTTCTAATCATTCTTAATGCTGCACAGCGAATAAAATCACATTTGGCCTTCCTGAGGATACAACCCTTGGCATAGTGCCTGGCACATAACCTACATTCAGTAAGTAGTTACTGAATGACTGATTAAACCAATATAGGATGAGTTTATTCTCATATTTGGGTTTTTGTTTTAGGGTATTAAAAAAAAAAGAACCAATACAAGACTCCTAGAGTATATAGTTCACCAACAGTCTTTTTTACGGAGACTATGACAATACATACACTTATCGTTGTCTGAAAGTCTGCTGGGCTCCTGATAAAGAGCTAAGACTAAAAGCCAAAGTGAGGACATGTTGTGTTAATCAACTTTCTGTTTTCAAGGACTGAACTCATACACCTTTGTATTGCTTGGACTTTGAGTTATTTAGATTTTATTACAGGTTGATTTATGAACTGGTTTTTGTGTTGCTTTCTTATGTTTGCTTACCAATGGCTGTAAAAATTTTGGGTGGGGTGGGGGTGGAGGGGGCACTCAATTTTTTTCTTCTTCAGATTTACATTCTTTTCCACTGGTGTCTTATTTGGGCTTCTCTTCATGCTCATGTTAATTCTAAGGCTCCTCTGTTACTCAGATAGATGGCCAGGGAGCCCTTCTGGCCATCAGTTCCCCCCAGTAACCACAGTCCACTTGGAAGCGGAAGTCGTGAAATGTGGTGACCTTGGTCCATGTGTCTCTGTCTTCTGGCTCTGTCTCTCCCTGTTCCTCTCTTTTCCTTGATCTTCCCCTCACTCACTCCCAGTCCCTTCCTTTCTCCCTCCCTCTTTTCTCTCTCCTTGTGTGTATTTAAACAATACGTTCTCTGTTAACTGCTTAGAATTTGGATGTAATTTTCTCAGAGCATTTCTTAGGTCATTGTTCTTCCCAGTCACCTCAGCGTCTTGTGTTTGCCTAAAATGGAGTCCAGCCTCTCTATACCTAACCAGTCAGGCGTTTTAGAATCTGGGCTCACTCTGCCTTTCTGCCTCCTGCATTCCAGGAAAACTAAACCGTATGGGCTGTTTTTTTTGTTTTTGTTTTTTTGCCTTCAAACTTTTCTGTTTCTTTTCGTCTGTGCAGTTCTTCTCTCTGTCAGAATTGCTTTTTTTTAATCCCTAGTTTTAAAATCTATTTTAGAGAGTAAATAATTGGTTTAATTCATCCCATTTTTTGCAAATTTTTGTGCAAGCAGGAGTCTATTGCTATAGACTTGATATTTTATATCTATACTATTCTAAGAACATTTATTTCTGTTTTTTAATACAGGTATATGAATATGTATTTATATTATTTTCCCCATTGAACTATAAGCTTGTGACATATAGAGACCACGTTTCAATTCACGGTCTCACGTGGTCTTCACCGTTCAGTTCTGAATGTCTTGCCTAAGTGCTTGTACATCCATGCATTGACCCAGAATATATTTAGTAAGACTTAGGCTTTAGTTTTAGGCTTTAGAAATACTAATACATAATAGGTTTTCTTTTTGAGTACCTATTATATTCCCAGCACTCTTCTCATTACTTTGTACCAATTCGTTCTAATATCTCATAGGAAGATATTATTTTCATTTTAGAGCTAAGGAATCTGAGGTTTCGAGAAGTACATCCATTCATTAAATATTTATTGAGTACATGCTACATGCTGACAAGGAGCTTGAATATTATTTTAGTTTCTAAATGAAGGCTGGTGTCTAAGCCCAGGACATTTAGCTCCATAGCCTCTATTTTCCCATTATACCCTATTGTCAGCCCCTACCTTCCAAAAGCTCAAAAGTTGGCAAAAGAGTTGGACATAAGCAATAATAATTATAATAATATTTGATGAGTACACTTAATCAGAGGGCTATGACAGTATGGTGGTGGTGGAAGTGATTAGCATTCTAGAAGGCCGAATGAAACATTACTTAGTTGGTACTATTAGATTAGGTTCTTAAAGAATTTAAAATATGTCACTTCTCACTGAAGTCTAAGAGTTAGAATACACAAAGACAAGGAGGTATAGGAGAACCTTCTAGCACTTAGAAGGGCAAGAAGTTACATGGGATTGAAATGAAATGAACATTGAGCCAATGTTGGAAGATAAATGGCTTTTTAAGCTCATTACTTGTTAAGTATTTATCATTTGAGGAACTGGGCTTTATGCCCTTTATTTTTCTGGGCTTTATGGTGCAGACTTTTGAAATGCAAAAGACAGTCAGTCTCCTAAAGTGTGTAAGTCTAGCAGGGAGTTAACCACATACACAGATAATCGTACTGGATGCTAGAGTGTGCCATGGGCCAAAAGGCCAGTTGGTGAAGGGAGAACTCTCTTCTGGGTAGAGGATCAGGAACAGTGGCACAAAAGAAGGGAGTGAAGTTTGTACTAGATAGGACTTGAGAGGTCAGCCAAGAAATGGTTAGGTTTCTGAATTTAATAATAATAACATATTGTGTTTAAGATGCCCATGTGTTTCCATAATGCATCTCTTTCTGAGTATTTTCACGTTATGAATGATGGCTAAATATAGATTAAGTCAACCACTAGTGGCATAATTTTGAGTAATTAATTTTCACTGTTATTACTTTGGATTGTTCCCAGTTTTGTCTTCATCTTAATAATTTACTGTGATGTTTCTTGATTTTTCAGAATTTTAAAGTTCAAGTCCTGAGCTTCCTCTGGACCCACACTCAAAACAAGGTACTATCACAAGGGTGTCAGTGAATTGGAACCAAGCTGAGAAAGAACTGTGAAATAAAACTCTTGGAATAAAAAACAGAACTAACTCAAAATGATGGCTTCATGATCTTAAAAGAATTGTGATGTTAATGAGTTTAGGTTTCAGAAATTCTTCTCAGCTTATGTTGGTTCGTACATTTTTGTCATGAACTGCATGCACTTCATTACTTTTGTTACTTTGTGAAGCTGAAAGATGTGAAGAGAGACTGCTGTCGTCTTTTTTTTTTTTTTAATGGCCCTTCCCCTTTCCTGCTTTGCCCCTCCCCGACCAATGAGCACATCAAGCAAACAAAGTCCAGTTCATTTTTTAAGATATCATTTCCAAACAAGGAGGACAGAGAAGAGGGTGTCTGTTGGTGATGTTATACTAGACTCAAGAGTGTATGAGCTGAGATTCCCAAGGGCGAACTTTCCTGGTTAGTAGCTAGAGAATCAGAACCTAATTCCAACCTATCAGACTCCATTTCCTCATACTCCTTTCCGTCAACCCTACCATGTCATGGGGACCTGGCGATTTTGAGTTAAGTTCTGTTTACTGTCCAAAGTAGGATAAAAATTGAGTACTTCTGATCTCTCTACCCACTGCTGTTTTCTCTCTATTTTTAGTTGGGACTCAGTAAGCAAGGCTTGAGTATCATTTGCAAAGCACTGACTCTAGAACTTCAACGTTGGTGTGGGAAGATTTTCTTCCTTCTTCCAGAGCTGATGTGTAATGTCTGTTGTTTCTTTTGGTTGCCTTACTGGTACCCTGTCTAGGACCCAATTGTAGGAAATGCTGCATATAAATCTCTGTCACACTTCAGTGCGGGAGAGCACACCATTCTTCATCTGCCTGAAGAGGTAGGCCTTTCTGCTTTCTCACTGGGTTTTATAACTTTATTTGTATCTCCTCTCTCGGAAGATGTTTACCTGATGGACGCAACTCTAAATATGTGGTCTATAAAAGATAAGAATTTGTATTTATTACTTGTTTAACCTGTAAAAGACCATAGAGGTCTTAGACCTCACAGATAATGAATTTAAATCTCTTTGAGGCCAATGGAAACCCCCTGTGGTGCCCCCGGAGTCTCTGTAGGTGACTGGGTATAGGACTGCATCCCGGGCCCCCGGCTTATTGGTCCAGGACATCCGCATCCCCATAGCAACTGTTTTCCCAGTTGGTGTTCCATCTTGGACGTTAAATCCAAGCAAGGCCTGCATCGACTAAGGTTTGTGTAGCCTGTGCAGCCAAAGATCTTTATTTGTGATACAATATTGAGATGCCCCGTCAAAAAAAAAAATTTTTTTTTAGTTTAGTATGAAAAGATACATAGATTAACCCCAGGGAATTAGATGAGGAAAGTATCACTCTTTTAAGGGTTAACAACATTATGTGACACTATGTTGGATTTTAGATCAAAAACATACAGTCTTTTCTAATATCTCCTGAACATAACCAGCTTTAAATTACTCACTTATGTTAAGGAGCTAAGTGTATGATTTCACATTTCATGTTGCTGCTAATTCAAATGCATACAAATGTTTATTGAGTGCCTCTAGAGTGTAAGGCAGACATTGTGTTAGAAGTTACATGAAACGTTACCCAGAATCTGCCCTTGTGACTCAAATGGCTTAGGAAGTTTTGCTATAAAGGCATTAAAATGCATTGACTTTTTCTTTGGGATTGAGTTTACACCAAGGTTAGAAGCCAGTAGGAACAAGGCAGACTTGTGTTGATTGACTTGAATTGGAGGGATCGATAAAAGGCTCTCGTGGCACCAAATCCTAAGGCAGGATTTCTCATGTTGAAGATGCAAACATAGCCAGCTTGTCATGCGGTTACCACAAATGGGAAGACGTACGGAGAGGTGTTCTGTGATTCATAAAATTAAAAAAGATGGGACTTCAGACTGCACTATGGTGACTAGCAATACTCTTTGGAGGCAAACTGCCAGTAAATTGGCTACAACATCTGCAAAGATACCTTTTATTATTATTATTTTAATGAGCATTTGCTACATTAAATCACGGCATAATATAATCACCTTTACTTTTAGCTATTATTCATGAAATGTGCCAGCTGGAGTAGTAGGTTTCATTAAATAACGCCTGCTAAGAGACTGCTTAGTCTCTACCTCTTTACATATTGATATGTTGATATCTGTTCCTACTTTAGCATTCTCTTCAGTTTCTGATGGTGGTTTTTAGAGTTTATGCTCAGGTAAGTGAGCATAAACTTCTGCTCAGTCAGATATTAGATACTCTCTTAATCTAACTTGTCAGTATTCTCTGATCCCTGAGAATCCATAAATAGCTCTTTTATACCTTCCAATGTAAAGGGTAGTGATAGAGTTGGGGTTTCTATATACGCTTGGGTTTTCACCTTTAGAGTGTGCAGAACTGTAAAGTCTAAAGTTTATCCCTTTTTTTGCCACACTTCTCAGCCTTTTTTCGACCCTTACCCCCTTCTGGGATTCGGCTATTCCCCCAAAGTAACGGTGGTTCACTATAGTGGAAAATCTCAACGAGGTTGAAGATGAGGAGACATAAGTGATTTAAAAGAGTCTGTCTTTGACTTCCAGTTTCTGATAGACACCCTGCCTCTTCGTGGAGAATTACTGCTTCTAACACCGCACAACGCTTTCTTCTTTTTGTTGATGACCGAGTTTCCCTTAGGCTGTTTGAATACCTCAGGACTAAAAAGTCCAGAAAATAGCATGTTCATATCCCAAACAGGCCCCCAAAAGCTAAGGATACAACTGAGTCAGGCCTCCACCTCCGTCTGGTTGTTGATAGTAATGAGGTGAAACTGAGGTTCATCTTCTCTAAAACCATATTTTCAATGATTTGAAAGTCCCTGCCAGGTAGAGTCTTCTACAATGTAAAAACCAAGACTCTTCCTTGTTGTCAGAGATGACTCACTCTGCACCAAGGCTCCCTCATAAAACTGGTTACCTCTGGACCTTTCCTGTGCAAGTACATCCACAGTCTCTCAGTTTCTGGAAACTTGTGAAATCTTTTCAATGAGAGTGCTGTGAATTTCAAGTACAAAGAAACTATAGAAAGATACATTGTATGCTCACCAACACTGCTACTTGCATGGTTAATTCAGCTACTTGTAAGTACTAAGTTTCTTTACATTTTAGTAAAGATAGACTTCTTGTTGACTGATGCGTCAGTTTAAGCTGTGAAACTTGTCGAAAGCTCACAGCTTGATAGAACGAAAGGTGTTAGGGGAGTGGCAGACATCAGGGTTGAATGAAACATTACAGGTATGGTAGGATGGAAAATGTCAGTGATTAGTAGAGCTGAATAAGATACCATGTGAGTTAGGGAATTTGAATATAAAATTCATTAACTCATGTTTCTTGTCATTGGTTTGTTATTAGGAAGTTCTGTGGGATTATTAATGATAGACACTTCATACTTGCATCGCTTTAGCAGTTATTTATGGGACATACACTAAGTAGTAGGCCATTTTATAATCAGGGAATGTTGAATGAATCCATGTTTTGTTGGTAAGAGTGTCATTGTTAATCACTTGAAACATGCAAATCTAAAGTTGGTCAAAAAGTTTCAGGAGGCTTTTTTTCAAAACTTGTTGATTCCAATGTTAAGAAATGGACACAGATGATTTTTCTCTTTTAGTTTGTATTTTTTTTTGTTCTGCTTAGCTATTTATCTTCTGCCTTCTTTAATGTCCCCCCCCAACCGAATAAAAGAGAATAAACAAAAACAAACAAGATACAGAGAATTGTTATTCTAGCAGTAATGGATGAACTTTTAGGTAGAAGATTTATTCTCATCTCTGACTTGGGTTCATTAAAAATATATTTAGTTGTTTAAAAATTAAACTTTTTATTTTAGAAATCTTAAGATAGATTGTGTTGTTGATTTCTGGAGTTAATTTTAGAAGTGAGTAATATAAAAGAACTCATTATGCATCCCGGGTTGGTATTAATATGGTGTAACCTGTTTGGCTTTGATTTAAGTGAATGTCACTGCATTCATCAGAAGCTGTTTCTCTTTTTAAATAAATTTATGCGGATACTTGACATGTTCTAAATAAAATCCTGTGTTTATGCACAAACTCCTGGATTTTCATACGTTATACACTAGGAAAGGTGGCTGAAAGGTTATGTGGCTCAGGACCCATAGAGGAGGCATTTTGTAGGATAAGCTTTCCAATATTCAATTTGAAGCCGATTCTAAAAGTAATTTATCATTTTATATTTGGCTCTCTACTTAAGTTTTTTCAACAAAGCGTTGCTATAATTGGAAGGGTGTGTTTGTGTGTGTATGTGCATGTGAGTGTGCATGCGTGTGTGTATGTGTGTGTGGTTTTCTGGATGTTTTAGTAGCTAATGTAATCTAATTACCAAAATGTTATAATTTTACAGGTATTTTTTTATATGACTTCTCTTGATTTTTTCTTAGTTGTACGTACATTCTTCTTATTCAATCGTTACACACAAAGCAAGGGAAAACCCTGGGGCTAGCATAGAGAAGCTGGAATAAGTACTTCTTTAAGAGGTGAGCAGAGGAAGAGGGAAGGGTAATGAAACCAAGGTCCAACAATAAGTGCTAATATGTTCAGGAGAATTAACTTGACTTTGAAGACAGAAATCATACTATTATAAGTCAGCAGAGTATATGAGCTATTCTTAAATTACAGTACATCTGTAGTTTCTTTGTTAAAATATATGCATATGTGAGATGCAGACATATGCTCTTTACCACATGGCAGATAAATTAATATAGGCATCCAGTTATGTGAATGTAAAATTAGGCAACATAAGATAGATGAGTGGATCGTTATTTTTTATTTCCAACCTAGTAGGTCTTTCTTTAGCGTTTCTAAGAAATATTGCTGGCTTGGGTGCTGTGACTCATTTTAAGTAATTTACATTGACCGAACAGAAAGGCTGGATGAGCTAAAATATGTGTAAAAATAATCTTATCCCTTTTGCATTAAATAATTCTGGAATTGGAAGCATTTGGTCATTTGCTCCTACACCAGTTAAGATCCCTCTGAAGGTGGTGATAGCTTCCGGCTTCTGCTGCCCGCCCTCCCCTTTCCTCTACCACCTCCTCTTTATAACCTCCCTTCCTTCTACTTTCTGTCCCTAAATTTGCCTAACCCAAACCTTTCCTATAATGAAATCGCATAGTATGTGGTCTCTTGACTGGGTTCCTTCACTTAGCATAATGGTCTCAAGGTGCGTTCATCTCTAGCACATATCTGTATGCACAACTTTGTCTGACTGCATAATATTCCAGTGTGTAGATATGCCACATGTAGTTTATATATTTAGATCATGGACCTTTGAGTTGCTTCCATTTTGAGACTATCATGAATAATGCATTCACACATGAATGCAAGTTTCTGTGTGATCGTATATTTTCATTTCTCTCAGTTACATACCTAGGAGTGGAATTGCGGGCCACGTGGTAACTGTTTTGAATTGAGAAACTGCCATACTGTTTCCTAAAGGGGCTGCACCAGTTTATATTCCCACCAGCAGAGTAGGACGGTTCTGATTTCTCTGTATCCTCACCATCCGTCCGAGTTTTCATGGTAACTTACATGTTTACCTCTGTCTTCCAGCTCCCCAGATCTCCTGCCATTTGTGCATACGTTGTCCCTCAGGGCTTCCCGGCACTCCGATACACTGGTGTGGTAGCTGGCGTTACCCGTGTAGTCTCGGGCTGTAAACATTATTGTCTGTTTCCCCCTGTCTGCTGTTCAAATAGTACTTTCAGCTTGTACTATGATGTGTGAAAAGGAATCAAGGCAAACAGACCCAGGACCACCTCCTTTTATGAATCTTCTTAGGCAACTGGAACTGGTTGGGATCACTAAGATAACTCCCGGCAGAACTAAACCTGGCCAGTTCAAAGTATGGGCACAGAGCAGAGGCACTTGGAAAACCCCTGCCTGTGAGAGCTGAAAAGGTTGCAAATGTGCCCGAGTTTCTCCAGGAAGCACTGATACCCACAAATTCTGTCGTGCCCTATGCAGGGCATACATTATTGTTACCTCTGTAATTATGGCTGGCTCAGTCCTCTGAGAATTAGGTACTCACTATCGAATCAGAATTAAATCGTGTCTTGGAAAGAGCTCGGGTAGTCAGGTTGCTTTTCTTCCTTCACTAGTGAAGAGAACACTAGCTATGGTTGAAAGGCTTCATTGGAGTTGAGGTTATTATACTTAAGAGAAGCATTTCCTCTCTGTTTTCTTTTATCCCCTTGCAAGAATCCTGACTCAGTGCAGTTCCTAAATGGAACAGTGCTTTGGGGACCTATGAAGAAGGCAGTCTGCAGGAATTGTTAATTATTTCTAAAAATAACTCCGGGAGACAGGCTAATGGTAATGACTGGGTTCTGGCACTTTATGGTTATAGCAACCACTTTTATATATTTTGATTTCCTCCCCTAATGCTTAATTATCTCCATGTGGGGATTATGATGGTGTGTCATTGAAAGTATTAAAAATTTAATTAATTGCTTGACAGTTACATCTTGTAGAGACTACAATGGTGGTAATCTTTTTACATTTTTAAATTTTTGGTTCAAACAAACCTAACTAATCACAGAGCAACCGCAAAATCTTCAAATTGCAAATTAGACACAATAAAGTATAGCTACCAATTACAGATTTGAGTGTTTTTATAGTCTCTACCAACAAACTGCCGAGTCTAAACAAAAGTCTTAACTAAAGCATTCTGTCCTTTCCTGATCTCTAGTATATATATGCTACTGGAAGATTTTAAGCTTTGCCATAGAGGTATGGCTAGAATCACAAGTTAAAAAAAGAAAGTATTCCGACAAGGCAAATATTTAATTACAAACCATAGAAGTTCAATTTATTGAATGTGTCAGTGTTTGCATTTTATAGTCAGATGGCATAAAATTTTATTAGTGTTCTATAATAATCATTGCTTATACTGGCTTACGGTAATTTTCTTAGTATATTACCGTTAGTTCTTCACATGGATCTGGGCTTGTAGCTACTAAGATAGAGTTTACCATTCAGTTAATCTGAAAATGAATAGATATTTTAAAATTAATTTTTGATGGTCTTTTGACACTATAGTGCAATGAGTCCAACTCAGTTTTTAAATCTTGACATAAAAAGGACAAAGAAAAGATTTTACGTAATGTTTTAGTATTGCCTTCTCTGTCGTTTCAGATAAGACCAGAAATCCCTACTCCCGATGAGCTAGATGAAGACGAAGATGAGGAGGGCGATGACAAGGATTTGGATCTTTCTATTCCCGGCTCTTGCTATCTCAAACTGTTGTCACTTACTACTCCTTTGGTTTTACCAGGTGACTCCTATTGAGTGGCAGGGGAGCTGGCATTTTTCAGGGATTCTATCTGTCCAATTGTGTTCTTTTGTGATGTGTACATATGATAGGTCACTTTAATTATAGCTTACTTTCTATCTGAAAGGCCCAGAGTATCCATCTGTTGTGCTTGAGGTAGTAATGGTGTTCAGAACATGCTGAAAAGTGTTAGAGTTGAAGAAAATTGAACCGGAGACTAGTTTAAAC
This sequence comes from Ailurus styani, assembly GCA_002007465.1. Lineage (NCBI taxonomy): Eukaryota > Metazoa > Chordata > Mammalia > Carnivora > Ailuridae > Ailurus > Ailurus styani. The sequence continues at coordinate 314,291 of LNAC01000168.1, read as the reverse complement.
AACCATTTTCAGTGAGAAATTAAAATTCATTTCAAAAGCTATATTCTACCAGACAAATTTGCAATGGGACTTCAAGTCACTGGCTCCAATAATGGTTCTTTATTCTATAAGCTAAATGAAAGGACAGTTAGAATCTTCAGAGATTTACTGGGTACTTTCATTATGAATTTATTCTTTCTTTAGAATTATTCCAAAGATGGTATCAGTATTTGAGAGCTGCAAATTAATGGTTTAAAAAATGGATTAAATTGTATGATCATTCCATTTTGATAAAAAGCTTACAGGACCTTGACATTTAAATAAATTATTCTAATTATATCTAATTATTCTAATTCAGTCTTAGCCAACATTTTGCCGAGCATGCGTCTATTACCTTGTTCAGTCCCGATCCTACCTTAAGTGTACATGGACGTAAGAAGTCAATTTCTGAAAATTAAGTTCAGTACACTCAAGAAATGTCATGTGGTCAATCATAGGCTCAATATCCTATACCAGGGGACATTTTTCCCTTGGTTTCACCCCACATAGAGATTTCCTGAGGAATTCAGGCAAGTATATACTATCTATTTCTAGACAAAGCTCCTGTCCCAAATCTCTGCCTCCTTTCACTAGAGAACACTGACATGATGCAACTTAGACAAAGAGAGCACCCTTCCTTTTCTCCTGATGTCCAGAACAAGCCTTAAAGTTTTGTTCCCTGGTCCTCCCTTCTGTTCTTCCCCACTTCCAGAAGGCTCTTTGCAGTCTGGGACTGCTTTGCTGTTTTAATAGTCAGTTCTCAGAAGGGAATAACTCTGTTATCCAAAGTTCCTCCTGTATCCCCAAATCACCTTAGAGGCAAAAGTTCTTTTGGGCTTTTTAAATGATGTTGTTCCTAGTGACGTGGGTCCTTCCCTCCAGTCTTGTCATATTGGAAAAAGGAGAAGGTGTGGCCAAGGCCTGCTGTTGCTTCTCTCCTCTCACGATGTGGTAGCCATTAACCTGTTCGACATCGTTTGTTCTTAATGGTTCCAAGTGCCTTTCCCTGAGAAAGAAGGGGAGGATTAGTTCAGCAACTGTATCTGTTTGAGAAAATTCAGTAATTAGACTCAGGAGGGGTGCTGTGGATGCTGTCTGTGTCTGGCAGACCATGTCACCATGGGCAGAGGTCTTTATTTTTCTGTGCCTCGCTTTCCCTGCAGTTACCGGACTACTCAAAAAGAACCAGGGGAAAGCACCAGCCTTAGGACTACGTGCCGTAAAAGGTACAGGGTAGAGAGTATAAGATCTCTAGTTACAGCAGCCAGAAAACCCAACTGCACTGAGTGTGAGTGAATCCTGGTCCTTTTCTTCTCTTCTTGCCTTCCAAGTAAACACAAAAGCAGCTGCAGTGTGAGTCCAGTAATTTGCATTATTTTAAATGGGGATGTTACTGGTATTTATTTATTTTTTATTTTGACATAATTTTAGACTCAAAAGATGCTATGAATACAGTTTCCCTGGACTTTCACCCAGCTGCCCAACATCTCACATACCTTCGTTCATTATTCAAACCAGGAAATTCACATTGGTACAAAGCAGGTGACTAAAGTATAGACCTATTAAGATTTCTCCAGGTGTTGTTTTTTCCATACAGTATATTACACTTTTTGGTTTAATTTTTTTCCACTCAGCATAATGTCTTTGATATTTATCCAAATATTGGCACATCTCAATTTTTTTTAATTGCTGAATAATATTCCACTGTAGTATGTACCACAGTTTGTGCACTCACTTGTTAAAGGACACTGGGGTTGTTTTAAAAATTTATATCTAACACTCTGGTCTGCATATTTTCAGCTCTTTTAAGTTCTCACCTGGTCATGTGGAGAGACAGGGCAAGGCTCTGACAGGGCGGAAAAATTCCTGGTTGCTGGCGTAGTGGTTGGGGAAAGAGGGTGCTGTATGTATCAGTTATACTCATGGTATCATACCCTCATTTAAACTATATTTGGGGCTGGACTTAATTTGAGAAATCTCAGTTCTCTGAAGAGCTTGACAAGTAGACAAATTTCCATTCCTGAGTTAGTGTCTGTGCAGATGTGTACTTGCCTCCTGACATGTGTGAGCTTTTGCCAAAGTAGGACCTTTTGGAGAAGGCATGACATTATCTTCTCTCATCATAGCTCCTCTGTCCTCACAAACATGATTCTTCACTGCGTTCTGCAAAGTCTGTACAGAAACTCAGCATGAAGCGGTCACACACGAGCATGCATATCGGATACAGTTGGATGTTACTCATTTCTTTTCATTTAGACGATGTATCCATCAGGCTCTTGACAGAAAAGGCACATTCAGATGGAGTCCCTGAGAGTTTACTGCAGGGACTCTTGACAGTTGTGAGTCAGGGCTGCAGGAAATTCCCAAGTGGGGGTGCATCATCCCGGAGTGGTTGGTGCCCCTCCGCCTGAAGAGGTAAGGAAGGGGAGACGGCAGTTTGGAGAATGAGGGAGAGCATCCGTGTCACTGATAGTGCTGCCAAAGGGGAGCCAAGGCCTGCAGAAGAGGGATGCAGGCAACTTGTAGCAGTCCCATGGGAGGAGGTCCGGGAAAACATGCAACGGCCTCACTCTCTTTCCACCCTCTGAACTCCCTCAAGTGTCTCCCATTGGATGAAGCCAAACAGAAGCCCAAGGATAAGGGAGCCTGTGGATGCAGTTGTTAAAGATTATTCTTCCAGGTCACGGAGCAGGGTTGAGTGGGTAGAGGGGGGGAGGGTCTGGAGGGGTAAATGGGAAACATCCCACATAGGTGTTCTCTGGGCTTTGAATGGAGAAGCGTGGTCACATCTGGGAAGGTTCTGTATAGGAATGACAGAACTGGGCGCCTCCTAGACACTCCAGTGCACACTTGCTGCCTTTAATGTAATCATGGTCCTTTAAAGCAGACTTTTCGAGGTATTAAGAATGAAATTCCAGTCTCGTGAGGCGGACCCTTTTTTGTTCCTATGAGAGGCACATGCAGTGGTTTCCTTTTTTTGTTTTCCATACATTTGTTAAGCTCTCATGTTTTTGTTGTTTTTGTTTCTGCATTGGCAACCTCTAGTGGTCCTTAGAAAAATAACACTTGAATCTGAACCTCTTGTCTTCTCAAGTATTTTGTTTGGGTATCCTGTTGTCCTCTGATCCCATATTTCTGTCGATAATAAGTAGAAACATTAAGGAATAAAGGCTTGGGCTTGATTAGGAGGAACACAAAGAAATCATGAACTAATATTTTGGTTTTTTAAATAATTGTCCTGATATTGCTACAGAATGGTGGATAGTCGTAAAGGGCCTCTCTGAAAATACCTAAATGGCAAGAAGGAGCTGGGCTGGAGCTGGAAATCTGAGACTAGTGTGTCCCACCAGTGGGAGGAATAGCACGTGCCGTGCCTTGGACTTCGATGTGAGCTTTGTGTTATGGCAGACTAGAAACAAAGGCCATGCAGCAGCGCGTCCTTAACATTTTTAGCTACCGAGGAAGGTGCATGGGAGAGATGAGGTCAAAGGGAGAGTCAGGGGCTGGATCGTAGAAAGCTTTGAGCAATGTCAGAAGTGTTAATGCTATTGCACATATGCGGGAAAGTCACTGGAAGATGTTAGGGAAGGCAAGGACATCAGATTCTAGCTTCTGGGCAGAGGACAGTTTGTAGGGATGGTCATGAGAAGACACCAAAAAGCTGGTCTTTAAATTCGTCCAGATGAAGAAGAGAGAAGACGATAACTGGCCAAGTAGCAGTGAAAATGGAGAGAAATGGGTAGATCCGGGATATATTTTTGAAGGTAGATCTATGAGGCCTTGCTAATGGATTACATGTGAGAAGTATGAGAAAGAAAGGAATTCAGAGTATCTTAAGTTTTTCAGCTTGAGTAACTCAGTGCCATGTTCTAATTTGGGAAGACTAAGAAAGGGATGGGGTTCAAGAGTTCCCTGCTTACTTTGTGAAGTTTGGTTTGAAATATAGCTCTGTGTGTGTGTGTGTATAAGTGTGTATACATGTAAGTGCGTAGTTACATATACTTTTATAAGTATACATACATACTTACACTTCTGTATACACTGACCCACATACACACATAAGTATACACACACACGTGAGTATGTATATACATACAGGTGTATAACTATGTACCATGTATGTGTATGTATATGCACACACATGTATAAGTATGTACTACTTATGTATAGACACACACATATGTATATGTGATACAAATGTATGTATAGACGTACATGTCTATACATACATTTGTATTACATACTTACATATATGAGTTAACAATGAATGACTGACTGATTGTCTCCTAACATACTATATTTACTCTACTTTTGATCTCCTTTCATCTCTTTCAGCCTTGGAGGAATTTTTTACATCTCTTGTGAAGCAGGAAATGGTGAATATGCCCCGTGGAGTGTATCACTCTGCATTAAAAGGAGGTGCCCGGTCCGACCAAGGAAAAACTGTAGCAGGGATCCCCAATTTTATATTGAAGATGTATGAAACCAATAAGCAACCCGGTTTGAAACCTGGCCTTGCAGGCAAGTATACATGGTATCAAGGTGTAAGTTCTTAGCGTAAGGAATGAACTTCCAAGATGGATGGCAGAGCACACCTGCTGCTGCCATTTTGACACAACTGAACAAATGACAAAAATCATATTTTAAAGGCATCAGAGAACTGTAGAAGCAAAGACAGGTAGACTAAAGCTACAGAATGGGGAGAAAGAATATTTTAGGACTGTGCCCCGCTGCCCCATGGGAGATAGTCACCGATTTGGTTGTACACTAGGATTGGGGCTTGGCCCAAGAAGAGGTCTGTTGGAGTATAGAGAAACCAGTGGAGCTTTTATTTTTTATTTTATTTATTTATTTTTAAAGATTTTATTTATTCATGAGAGACAGAGAGAAAGAGGCAGATGCAAAGGGAGAAGCAGACTCCCCACTGAGCGGGGAGCCAGATGCAGAACTCTATCCCAGGACCCTAGGACCATGACCTGAGGTAGATGCTTAACTGAATGAGCCAACCAGGTGCCCTAACCAATGGATCTTTTTGTGGGTCCAGAGTGATGTGATGGCCCATTTTCTATGTCAACTTGACTGGGCTAAGTGATACTCAGAGAGCTGGTGAATCATAACTTCTGGATGTCTTTGAGAGTGTTTCCAGAAGAGGTTAGCATTTGAATGAGTAGACTGAGGAAAGAAGGTCACCCTCACCAGTGTGGGTGGGCAACATCCAATTCACTGATGGCCTGACTGAAACAGAGGGCTGGAAGAAGGGTGAATTTGCTTTCCTTAGCCATGACAGTCCATCTTCTCTGAATTACATTGAATTACTGAATTACGCCACCAGCCTTCCTGGATCTCCAACTTGAAGACAGCAAGATCATGGGACTTTTCTTAGCCTCCATAATCATGTGTTCCAATTCCTACAATAAATCTCCCTATTTAGAGAGAGAGAAAGGGGTGGGGAGAGAGGTTGGAAGAGAGAGATTGAGGTTGTGGTTCTCTGGAGACTGATGAATAGAAGTGAGAAACTAGAGATTTTTCTCAAAAGCTCGCTGATGAATTTTGAGTTTGCCCTGAAAGTTGAAGAGCTAGGTTGGAGCTTCTGACAAGCTAAGTGAAATTTCCAGCCTCTCTGTGCTTAGGAAACAAAGAAGAGCTAGGAGAATGGACCTGAAAACGAAGCCCACAAGTAGTGAATCGATACTGAAGAGCTACACCTCTTTTCACTGGGGGGCATTACTTATTCTGGCCTCAGCTGGAGACTGAAATTTAGGCTTGACCTTAACAAGAGGCTGGTGCAGGAGGCAGAGAAAGCCACAGAGATCTTGTCATTCATGTGGTGTCTGAGCAGAACTGGGGACTTGTGGGACCTCAAACACATAGCCCATTTCCCCCTCAAGATATTTGTCAAATTTTGAAGGTTTGTGGGATGGGAGGTTAAAGAGATAAACTGAAAACCTCCAAGGACACATCTGAATTTCTCATAAGCTTTCTGTATGCAGGAGACCAATTAGGCTGTCGGATGAAAATCTTGGGGGAGGCATGCCCTAGGAACAGGGTCGAACCAGAGGTCGACTGAGATTTACCAAAGCTATAATCAAGCCTAACCCAGTTCAATCTCTGATTCAATTTAAATGATCATTCCTTTATTCTATCTACCTGAAAGAAGGCAGCTGAAACTCCTCTCTGAGTAAGAAATATCATTTAGATTTTCTGTGGCTCCTTTGTATACTGTCCAGTATTCAATGAAAAGGTATTGGATGTATAAAAAAGGAAAAAGCTTTGAAATGAAGGGGACATTTCGTGGAGATAAAGAAATCATTCCCTTAAGAAAATATCCGTTTTAATCAGTGTACACAAAATAGCATAATTTTTAAACTGTATGAAAAACATTCACAAACCTAAAAGACAAAATGGACAGACCTTCCAGAAGGGAGACGGGTGGGGACTTGGGTGAATAGGTGATGGGGATTAAGGAGTACACCTGTTGTGATGACCGCCAGGTGTTGTATGGAAGTGTTGAATCACTGTATTGTACACCCAAAACTAATATTATACTGTATGTTAACTGGAATTTCAATTAAAAAAAATGGACAAACCTACAATAGTAGTGGGAAACCTTAAAATAATTTTTAAAAGATTTTATTTATTGATTTTTGAGGGAGATAGAGTGAGCACAAGCACAAGAAGGGGGAGGGGTAGAGGGAGAAGCAGACTCCCTGCTGAGCAGAAATCCAGACACGGGACTGATCCCCGGACCCTGAGACCAAGACCTAATCTGAAACCAGATGCTTAACTGACTGAACCACCTGGGCATCTCTAAAAAATGTTTTAAAGTGGGCTACCTGGGTGGCTCAGTTGATGAGATCCACATAATCTTGATACTGAGTACAAGAAGGGAATATTATAAAGCAGTCTTTTCTATTATACATAGTCGTAAAAATACCCAAAAAATATATTAGAAAATTGAATTTAGCAATATAGAGGATAATACATAACAATTAAGTGAGGTTAATGTTTGAAAATCAGTATAATTCAATACATTAATAGAAAAAGGCATAACAATCTTTAGATAATCTCAATAGGTGCAGAAAAAGCCTTCAAAAATTTTTGTTCATTTACAAATTAATGAGGCTCATAAATAAGTGATAATTCGAATGTGGTAACTGCTAATTTCTTTTTTTTTTTTAAGATTTTATTTATTTATTTGACAGAGAGAGATTACAAGTAGGCAGAGAGGCAGGCAGAGAGAGAGGGAGAGGAGGAAGCAGGCTCCCTGCTGAGCAGAGAGCCCGATGCGGGCCTCGATCCCAGGACGCTGAGATCATGACCTGAGCCGAAAGCAGAGGCTTTAACCCACTGAACCACCCAGGCACCCAACCGCTAATTTCTTAAATCTATTTTTTAATCTCCATAGACACCAGTAGTCAAAAATCATAATTTGCTTAGCAAATTATTCTAATTTCTAAATCTGTGTATCCAGGGGCACCTGGGTGGCTCCGTTGGTTAAGCATCTGCCTTCAGCTTGGGTCATGATCCGAAGGTTCTGGTTCGAGCCCCACATCAGGCTCCCTGGGAAGCCTGCTTCTCCCTCTCCCACTCCCGCTGCTTGTGTTCCCTCTCTCACTGTCTCTTTTCTCTCTCTCTCTGTCAAATGGGTAAATAAAATATTTAAATAAATAAATAGAATAAATTAAATAAATCTCTCTGTCCAGATTGGTTGAATATGGATTACTGAGACTCTGGGCATCTAATTAAGTTTTTCCATAAGAAATGTTTTTATAAGTTGTTCTTTTCCCCCTCAGGTGGTATGTTATTTTGTTACGATGTTTCAACCTATCAGAGTAAAGATGGCAAACCTTTGAATCGGCTGATGGCCAGTAGAGGGCGAAGTTTCAAGCAGACCTCACTCGCTCTAGTACATGAGGTAGGTCCTTCCCCATACTGTGTAACAGGTTCCTCTTGCTTGTATATGTTTAGGGGTTCCCCCCCTTCAGTGTATGGTCATGAAATTTAGTGTGTGTTTATTTTATTTTCAAAGATTTTATTTATTTGAGAACGAGAGAAAGATAGCGAGAGAGGACAGGAGCGGGGTGAGGGCTTACAGGGAGAAGCAGAAGCAGGCTCCTCCCGAAGCAGGAAGCCTGACATGGGCCTCGATCCCAGGACCCCAGGATCACGACATGAGCCCAAGGCAGACACTTGACTGACTGAGCCACCCGGGCGCCCTTGTAAGTTGCTTTTAAAGGCAACCAAAAAAGTTGACCCGATTGAATACTTAAATATTCGGATGTATTTCTGAAAGAAAGTGGCATGCTTCTTCCGTTGCCCACCTTTATTGTTAGGGAGTAGTACGTAGGAATTTGGTTTATTTTATCATTGTTTAACTTGTCTTGTTCAGAATAAATACCAATTTATTATTTAAAGAAATAATCTTGCCTGTTTCTTGATTTGAATCCTTTGCAAGTAGGTAGGGCACCAGTGTTTATATATTTTGTGAATGTTGGGAATTAACAGTAAATAAAAGTGTTTAAGGGGAAGAAAAAACCTTTGGTTTTAGTGTTTCTTCTGTTTTTCCTTTGGGCTACCCTTTTAAAATAAAGTTAGATGATGCCGTGAATTGATTTGTATAAAGTCTGGTCATATCAGATTATAGCAACACCACAGGGAAGAGAGAAACTGGAGATCACGTGGGAAATGTGTGCTTTGGTGTTACCGTTAAACACTTTATCACAGTTACTGATTCCGGTGTATATCAATTAAAATAAATGAATAACAAAGTATCATATCAAAGAGGTTTATTTTATATAATTTAGACATGGTAGGTTATATACCACTTATAAATGAAGGTAGGAATTGTAAAATGTTTAACAGTGTGATATTAACTTAATTAGAGCTAATGCAGTCAGTTTGTACTAAGTCTCATTTTGGTGCCTAATTTATAAATCTTGGCATCACTAATTTGGCTGGATTATATGCTGTATCTTCTCAGTTGCCACCAGTAGCATATCCAGTTTTTAGAGATCTGTCTTTATTCTTTGCCACTCATGCTCTTTCATATATTTAATTAGAGTTGAAATTATGTAAATATTTGATTCAAAGCCTTTTTTGTCTAATTCAGTGTCTTTGCTTAACTAAGGAGGGACTAAAGATCTGGGAGTAAGAGAGGTTTAATTTCATGAAAGAGAGAATGTAGGTGATTTCTAGATTTGTTTTCCTTAACATCTTTTTACTTGCTATGGACAAGGGAGAGATTTGGTACCTTTTTCTGTTTTCAGCTGTGCAACTAGGAGATTGAAGGATAGTTAACCAAATACTTAACCGAAGTGTTAAGTAATAATGGAAAGCTGATTTTAAAAGTCACCATCAGAACAGAAACAAGAAAAAGTGTTAATATGAGGAGTAGCAGAAGGCAATCTAATAAATTTCAAGAAATGCATCAGAATTTATGAGGTGTGCCTTGGATATGAACAAAGTATTTGGGTTAAAATACTTTGTTGCTTGTGTTGTAGAATGCCTAGAAAATTTGAAAGAGATGAGAAAATCATTATTTTAGGAGTCATTTGGAAGATACAGTGAATAGAATTTTGTCAAATCTATGGTAGGATTTTAGCTTGGTTTCATCTTGCTGTAATTCATTTAAAAAAAGCAGAGATAGAGAATGAATCATACAGTTTCTCAAACTAAAGTTTTAAGAACTGGTTAATCAGATTAATAATTGCAATGATAATAGCTAATAATCAGCTCAGGTATTTAAAAAAACTATATGTATGATTTAATACATTATATATATGTATAATATATAATATATATATTATATATTAATATGTATAATATATATGTATTCATTTAGTCTCTACAGTGACACTGTGAGATTGGTACTGCTAATGTGCCTGTGCCTGAGATCACAGAGCTCATAAATACAGAAGCCTCGAAATATAATATATAAATATATATTATATACATATAATATATATATTCATTTAATCTCTAGGGTGACACTGTGAGGTTGGTACTGCTAATGTGCCTGAGATCACAGAGCTCATAAATACAGAAGCCTGGAAACTGAACCCAAGCAGTATGACTCAAGGTGGTCCTTGAATTACCCTACACCATGCCAGGTTAAGCAGAGAGCATTTAAAAAATATCTTTGAATCTTCCCAAGATGACTGTATTATTTCTTTACTCTCCTTGTTTCTAGTCTTTCTTTTGTTGGAATCCTTTTGGTATTGTTGGAGGTGACGTTTCTTCAAACTTCTTTGGGTTTTCATTACTGCTTCTGAGTCTTTTTATTTTAAAAATGTCTGTCGTGAGAGTTTCAGTTGGATTATCCACCCATTGATGGACCCTTGGGTTGTTTCCAATTTTGGGCAATTATGACTGAAGCCACTGTAAGTGATTCGCACATAGGTGTGTGTGTGGACATCTGTTTTCATTTCTTTTGAGTAAATAAAAATGTAGGAGTGGTATTGCTAGGCCATACAGTAAGCGATTATAAAAAACTACCAAACTTTTCCTGGTGACTGTCCCATTTTGAGTGTCCACCGGCAATGTAAGGAAGTTTCATTTGCTCTGTGTCTTTGCCCATACTCCTCAGTTTTTTTAAAAAGCTAGCCCTTCTCATACATGGAGAGTGGTTTATCTTTGTGATTTTGTGTTTCCCTAATGGCTGATGATGTTGAGCATCTGTGTGTGTTTGTGTGTGTGTGTGTGTGTGTGTGTGTGTGTGTGTGTTTTGCCAGTCACACCTTTTCTTCCATGAAGTATTCTATTGTTTTCCCTGTTGTTGTTTTTGTTGTTGTTGTTTGTTTTTATTTTTTTATTTTAATTTTTTAAAATAATTTCTTAATGTGTGTGTGTGTATATGTATTTTGTTATTTATTTATTTATTTATTTATTTATTTATTTATTTATTTGACAGAGAGAGAGAGAGAGAGATCACAAGTAGGCAGAGAGAGAGAGGAGGAAGCAGGCTCTCCGCCGAGCAGAGAGCCCGATATGGGCCTCGATCCCAGGACCCTGAGATCATAACCTGAGCCGAAAGCAGAGGCTTTAACCCACTGAGCCACCCAGGCGCCCTGTGTATATGTATTTTAAAGATTTTATTTATTTATTTGGCAGAGAGAGGAGGAAGCAGGCTCCCTGCCAAGCAGAGAGCCCTATGTGGGGCTTGATCCCAGGACCCTGAGATCATGACCTGAGCCGAAAGCAGAGGCTTTAACCCACTGAGCCACCCAGGTGCCCTGTGTATATGTATTTTAAAGATTTTATTTATTTATTTGGCAGACAGAGGAGGAAGCAGGCTCCCTGCCAAGCAGAGAGCCCTATGTGGGGCTTGATCCCAGGACCCTGAGACCATGACCTGAGCCAAGGGCAGTGGCTTTAACCCACTGAGCCCCCCAGGCACCCTGTTTGTTTGTTTTTAAACCAGGTTTTTCTTTTCAAATGAGAGTTCTTTATATATTCTGGTATAAATTCTTTATTAGAAATGTGTTTTGCAAAAAGTTTTTAAACCAAATCTGTAACTTGTCTTTTTATTTTCTTGGCAGTGTCTTTTGAAGAGCAAATGGTTAGCTTCAAAGAATTCCAATTTGTCAAGATTTTCTATTTATGGTTCTTGCTTTTTGTTGAACCCAAAGCCTCAAAGACCTTCTGTTTTCTTTTTTTTCCTCCTTTTTTCTTTCTTCTTTATTTTTCTTTATTTTCTTCTTTATTTTTTGAAAAATGGAAGCATAATTAATGTGCTGTGAAATCCACTCATTTAACGTGTGCAATTCGGTAGTTTTAGCATATTCACAGAGTTGTGAAACCATCCGCACTATCAATTTTAGAATGTTTTCATCCCACCAAAAAGAAATTCTGTACCTGTTAGCAGAGAGACTCCGTTTCCCTCTTGCCTTAGCCTCCAGCAACCACTAATCCACTTTTCTGTCTCCATAGTTTGCATATTTTAGACATTACATATAAATAGAATCATACAATATGTGGTCTTTTTGTCTGATGTTTTTCACTTAGTGTAATGTTTGCAAAGTTTATAGATGCTGTAGCATGTGTCACGACTTCATTCCTTTTTATGGCCAAATAATATGCCATTGTATGAATCTACCATATATAGTTTATCCGTTAGTCCCTTGATGATCTCCTGTGTTTACGTACAGAAGTTTTAGAGTTTATGGTTTACATTTCTAGCCTTGGATCTGTATGAGTTAACTTTTCATGAGATATGACTTATATTTATTGAATATACCACCCTTTCTTCACCAAGTTACCTCTGTAGAAAATTGTCCACACGTATGGGTCTACTACTACTTTTTTTTTTTTTTTAAGATTTTATTTATTTGAGAGAGAGAGAGAGCACGAGCAAGTGAGAGCATGAGCACACACAGGGAGAGGCAGAGGGTAAAGCAGACTCCCTACCGAGCAGGGAGCCTGACTCGGGGCTCCATCCCAGAGCCCTGGGATCATAAGCTGAGCCAAAAGCAGACGCTTAATCGGCTGAGCCACCCAAGCGCCCTTGCATGGGTCTAGTTCTGCACTCAGTTGTATTCCCTTGATCTCTGTGTGTATACTTTAACTAAAACCACACAGCTTAATTACTGTTGCTTTATAAAAAGTCTTGAATCAAGTAATACGAGTCCTCCAATTTTGTTGTTTTAAAATTTGACTATCTTAGGCCTTTGGCTTTTCCATGTAAGTTTTAAATCAGCTTTGAGAAACCACAGAAAAGCCTGCTGTAATTTTGGTTAGAAATATATTGAATCTGTAGATCAATTTGGGAGAGAACTGATGTCTCACTAATTCTGAGTCTTTCAACTCATGTACAAGGTATTTATATTTTTCCATTATTTTAGGTCAGTGTTTTGTTTTATTACAAATCTTTCGCATATTTTGTTAAATTTAGTGAGTATTGCATGTCCCTAAGTATTTTGATGCTACTGCATCTAATTAAACTGTTTTTTCCTTTGTTTTAATTTGCAGCTGCTCATTGCTAGTATATAAACATATAATGGATACTTTTCCATGACTTTACTAAACCCACTTACATATCCTTGTTGCTTTTTTTTTTTTTGAAGCTTCGATTTGTTTTTCATTGTGATGTGTGTGAATAGAGATGATCTTAACTTTTTCTTTCTGATGTTTGTCCCTTTCATTTTATTCTTGTCTAATTACACTGACTATGACCCTCTAGTACAGTGTTGACCTGGGGTGGTAAGAGCAGACATTTCTTATCTTATACACAGTCTTGTGGAATAACATTCAGTGTCTTAACATTAAATATGATGTTATGTTTAGCTTATTTTAGTATAAAGATTTTGTAGATATCCTTTATTAGGTCCGCAAAGTTTCCTTTTACTCCTAAATCGCTGAGAGTTTTTATCACAAACGGATGTTGAATTTTGTCAAATGTTTTGTTCTATATTCAGAAGGTTGTGTACTTTTTAAACATGTTGATCTGATGAATTATTTTGATTTGTCTAAGTGAACCAAATCTTCGTTCTAGGAAAAATTCCATGTAATCTTAATGTTTTATCCTATTTATATATATTGCTGAATTTGTTTTGCTAGTAATATTTTGTTAAGGATTTTTGCATCTGTGTTCATGAGGGATATTGTCCTATAGTTTCCTTTTATTGTCTTTGCCTGATATGTTGCTGTGTAATGCTATCCTAATAAATAATTTTTCCTTAAATATTTGGTGGAATTTTCCCATGAAGCCATCTGGGCTTGGAGTTTTCTTCAGGAATGTTTATAACTATGAATTCAATTCATTTAATATATGAATCTGTTCACACAAATCTATCCATCTTCCTACTAATCCTGACGGGGGTGTGTGTGGGTGGCGTCAGACATGACAGTTAGTGTCTGTCTCCTTCTGTAAAGTGTAAAGTTTATAAAATCAGGGAGCTGGTTTGGTCACATGTAGCTCTAATGCCTGGTATTCCTGGGACATAGTAGTAGATACTTCATAGACCTTTGTCAGGTTAATGGGTTGAATCCTTTTGAAATGTGGATGTGCCTTAGACTTGGTATGTCCATTTAGTGTGATGGTTTCCTTTTTCCAGAAATGTTGTTAATAAATTGATGGTGAATCTAATAATCATTGAGGTCTTACTAAGAAGTGACATTATTATAATTTGGATGGCTTTTATGTACTGTTTTCTGTCATTATTCATTTATATGAATAGCTGTAGCCTTTCCTCCCTTTCCTCCCTGCTGAAAATTACATATACTTGTAGGGTATGCTGTGGCCTTCTTAATGCCTACAGCTATAGGTGGATGAGTGTGCGAATCAGGAAAAGAACTTTGTTTTGAATGTTCATAAAGCTCTGCTCTTCGTATTCTGATATATTTTGCTTTATGTAATTGTCAGTATTTCTCAAGAACTGTGTTGATTAAATCAAGTAGTTTTCATTATGGAGAAATAGTTATTTAATCTGTGATGAATTCTTTTGGAGATTATTATATTCCCTTCTTTTTGAAAACTTAAAAAAATTTTTTTTTATTGATCTTTCTTAAAGTGAAACTCTCCCATGGGACTTTTGGAAGACTCGAAAATCTAAGTCTGCTTTGATTTTGACCTGAAATATCAGAAGTTCTATATAATCATTGCCCTGTTTAGATTTTTCTAAACCTGAAGTGTCCCCTTCCTCTCTCTGCTCCTTTGAACAGGGGGCAAGCAGGGTACGTTTCCGACCTACCAGGGCTTCTCCGAACTCAGGTGACCGGTGTCTTCTCCGATTTATAACTACACTTTCCCATCCTGAGACTAACTCGATTCCCCTTGATAAGGAAGCTGAAGGTGAATGACAGGTTCCTTCCCTGAGATTTGCTGCCTGTCTTGTCATCCTTTGGCATTTCTAACTCTGACGTGACACTCTCACCTAAATTGGATGATATGATTTGTCCCTGGATGAGAATGGCAGTCTTGCTTCCTTATTCCCTCCATCTTTGGGCGCATGCAAATTTTCCTCATCCTGCTGCTGCCACCCAATATTTCTCCCTCTGTGTTAGGTCATGAGCTCTTTTTTCATTTTTATTTCAGTGCAACCTTATCTGAACTTATTTGGCAGAACTCTTCTGAATGAAATCTCTTCCTTCCTTCCTCCCTTTCTTCCTTCCTTCCTTGCTTCCTTCCTTCCTTTTGTATGGATCATCATTTGACTGTTTTTGTCCTATAAATTAATTTTGCCTTTCTTCTGCCTTCTGTGGATTTTTTCCCTAGATGCCCAGAAATAGACTGGCTGTAACCCATCATTTGAAATATAAGGAATATATTTGCTTTTTCCTTTCAGTTCCTTCTTTATTTAAAAACCTGTTTCTTAGGAAGAATGTGGAGTAGCATTAGCATTCATGCAATATGAAACAATTAGATGGAAATTCTGAATAATAATTGGGAGAAGTGGTATCTGTGCTTATTACACATTCCCCTTAGAAAACACTGTGAAAAGTATGGTTTGCTGTATTTTTGAGACTCCATAATTACCATGTGATGTGAGTTGTTATGGTAACTGGGTTTTCCCCCCTCCTATTAAATAACAGAGTAAGTAAATGGTTGTTTGAGATGTGATTGAATTGTCAGCTTTCAAGCTAATGTTACCCTGATGGGGGTGGGGGGCAGAGATAGACTGGGGAAGAGAGAGAGAGAAGATGAGGGAGAGAGAGGCAGGGAGAGAAATTTTCAAATGTCCAGAAAATACCCACAAAGAGATGAGTGTCATTTTACTTTAAAAATGTGTCCTGTAGAAGCCCCCCCTTCTTGTCCTTCTGTCACTATTTGTCAGGAGACAGGAATAACAAAATTATTTTTGTGCCAACAAGATTACTATTGACAGAAAATTGAAGGCTGTTATATCTCATGTATAAACAATGGGACACTGAGTGGCTTTGGGGTCTCTAACACTAAGGACAAATGGTTTTTCTTCTTGCAATGTGGGAGGAGTGTGTGTACGTCACAGGCTGAATGTAGTAGCTCAGTGTTTGTGGGTCTGTGTAGCAACTGACATTAAATACTTTTATTCTTTTGATAATAAATACATCTGGGGAGCACAGAAATGTCTCCTTGTGAAATTGGGGTTTTAAAGTCAATAGCAAATACTTGGTTTACCTGTAAATTTGTGCATGCTATCCTACCTTATTTCATTCTACCTTGACCTTCTGACAACCTCACTAAAGGTTATTTTACTCCATGTGGAGTATTTAATGAAAGTCTGTTAAAATGGATGTTTTCTTATAAATGGATAGTCATATTTGTTAAGATCATGTAAGAGACAGAAGGGACTACCAAATTTCTTGGCAGTATATTCTGAACAGTAAGTTCATAGGTGGTCAGGTAGTTCCTTCAAGTAAAACACATATCAATGAGGAAACAAAATCTACTTTTTGATTTTCTCTTTCCCTACATTTGTGAATTGTGTTTCCAAGCGAGGTATTTTCTGTTGAGCTGCTATTTCAGATATACTTGATTAAATCCTGTATGACACAAATAAAGTTTAGTGAGGAAACTTCAAAGTATAAGACATATTATATCCACTTGAAAATTCTGCTTTGTCACTCATTGTGGTTTTAGCTGGAATTAAACATTTCCTGGTCAGAACATTCTGGGCATGCTTTTATAAAATTTCAGATAACTGTGTCCTCAACAACTTGTGTTTGAGTTTAGCTGGGTCTACTTAAAAAAGTTTTCTGTTTCCCGTGCGACTGAAAGTTTTACATCGTAGTTTTCTTTTTCTGATTGCTTGTTTATGATCGTATAGTTTTCACGGACAAAATTTTGTCTCAAAGCAAATACTGTACATTTAATTTGATTAAACTCAGAAGGTGCTTAATTGAACACTTATGTGCAGATTCCAATCATGGGTCCTTGGGAAGAATTCTGAGATGAATAGGACAGGTTCCCTCCCTTTAGGATTGTATGAGATTAAGGGGCGTACACAAATAATCTAAGATGGAATTGGGTGAATGTTATAGGAGAGGTTTGTAGCATCCTGGAAGTATAGAGATGGAAGGAAGTATTTCAGTAACTAGAGATGAGAGGAAGACAGGGCATTCCAGGCAGTGTAAGTAGTGAGTGCAAAGGTCCTGTAGAGTATAGGACTGACTTGGGAATTGGTTTATAACCCAGTTCAGCCAGAATGCAGGTTAGTGAAAGAAAGGAGCAGGAAATCATCTGGGGAAATTGGTTGGGGATCTTGGCCAGCAGAGTTCTTACATGAGAACAAATTATTTCTTAAAGTAAATGGTGTGCTTTTGATTCTAAAAGGCTTTGAACATAGTACAAAAGAGTTTGGACTTTATTCTTTAATGAACCATCAAAGGTTTTTGAAAAGAAGTTCTGAGTTAATGGAAGAATAGCAGCACCATTTAGGATGTATTAGAAGGAGGAAAGATTTTAGGCTGTTAGGAGATCAGTTAGGGGCCTCTGCACTCTAGGCAGGAATTAAGACTCAGCCAGTGAGGAAGAAAGTATGGAAAATAGAAGAAACATTTCAGAGGTGGAGTTGGCTGTTGAGTTAGGAGTAAGAAAGAAGTCCAGGATAAATCAGAAGTTTCAAGCCTGAGTGACTGGGATATTGACATGTGACATTGATAGAATCACAAAGGATAAGAGGAAGGGTGGATTTTCAATACTGATGGCAAGCGTACAGGGTGTAATAGACAGTGGGAAGTGAGGGTTTGAGAAGGATCACAGTCTGAAAGTAGTGACTTTCAAACTCTATTTTTTATTTTATTTGTATCAATGTATACTTTACATGCAATCTATTTCTCCTCTCTTAGTACATAGTTCTGTGAATTTCTATAAGTGCGTCCATCCATGTAACACATACCCCAGTCAAGATAAGAACAGTTCTGTTGCCCTGAAAATTCCCCCTTGCTCCTTTGTAGTCAGTCCATCTCCTCTCCCCCTTGTTCTGAAACCACTGATCTAGTTTATGTCCTTCTAGTTAAAACTGTGTTTTCAAGAGTCCTGGGGATCACCACAAGCAGGGTCGGATGATCAAGAGGGCTGACCACCCAGCCTCCAGCCCTCATCCTCACTTCATCTATATGAATTTTGCCTGTTCTCTGTTTTATATATTGGCATTTTACTTAACATTCGGGGTGGGTGGAAAAATTACACTGTCGCATTCTGCAGTGTTGCTGACACAACTCTGAACTACCTTTCTCTCTTACCTGGATCATTGCAGTAGACTCTGCTAGGTGTCCCTGCTCTGACCTTTGCTCCCTGTAGTCTGTTCTCAGCATGGCTCTCAGCATGGCTCT
This sequence comes from Ailurus styani, assembly GCA_002007465.1. Classification (NCBI taxonomy): domain Eukaryota; kingdom Metazoa; phylum Chordata; class Mammalia; order Carnivora; family Ailuridae; genus Ailurus; species Ailurus styani. Next base: position 296,024 of record LNAC01000168.1, on the reverse strand, counting down.
CAGCATGATCCTTTTATGCTATAGATTAGATCAGGTCTTTCTTCTCAAAACCTTGTAATGGCTCGCTCTTTAGTTAGAATAAAGACAGATCCTGAGGGGCTCCTGGGTGGTTCAGTTAAGCGTCTGACTCTTGATTTCAGCCCCAGTCATGATCTCAGGATTGTGAGATCGAGCCCTGCTTTGGACTCTGCCATGGGCGTGGAGCCTGCTTAAGATTCTCTCTCTCTCCTTCTGCCCCTTGCCCTCTGTGCCTGCATGCTTGCGCCTGCACGCGCGCACACGCGCTCTCTCTCTCTCTCTCTCTCAAAAATAGAGGTAAGTCCTGAAAAGTGACCTAGAAGTGACTTCCCTGCATCCTCTGTGTGCCCTGTTAATTTGCCAAATGTCTCTCTTGCTCACTCTGTCCGTGCTCATTGGTTAGAGTTGGTTACACTGGCCTTTGTGTTCCTCAAACAGGTTAGCCATGTCCTCGCTTTAGGACCTGTGCTTTGCCTTGAGTGTTGGTGTGTTTTTTTAACTGAGGTAAAATTTGCATAAAATTAACCCTTTTAATGCTTAAAGCATTCGGTTCAGTGGTATTTAGTGTGTTCACAATGTGCAAACCATCACCTTTAGCTAGTTCCAGAACATTTTCATCCCCCTCCAGTGAGACCATGTGAATGTTAAATAATCACTTCCCACTTCCCCCTCCCTTCTTTCCTTCCCCTTCTCTTCCCCTCCCCTGGCAACCACATCCATGGATTTACCTATTCTGGATATTTCATATAAATAGAATCATCTAATAGGTACCTTTCTGTCTGGGTTCTTTCTCTTTCACATAAATGTTTTCACAGTTCATCTACATCAAGGGTGCATCTGTACGTCATTCCTTTTTATGGTTGAATAATATTCCGTTGTAGATCTATTTTGTTTGTTCATGCATTGCTCGTGTGGATTATTTCCATCTTTTGGCTATTGTGAAAATGCTGCTTTGAGCATTCATATACAGTGTTTGTTTGCATAAATGGTCTTGATTCTTTTGGGTATCTACGTAGAATTGGAATTGCAGGGTAATTCTGTGTTTGACTCTTTGAGGAATGACCAAACCGTGTTCCATAGTAGCCGAACTGTTTTCCATTCCCACCAGCACTTCTCTGGGTTTCTATAACTTCATCACATTCTGGTCTTTATTCAGGCTTCACCTTCTCAGTGAGTTCTACTCTGACCATCCTGTCGAGTCCTGTGAAGTGCTCCTGTCCCTGTCCTCCCCTCATACCCTCCTCGTGTATATTTCTCTAACATGGCCTCTTTTCTTAGGCACATGCGTAATGTTTCATTATACTTACTCCCTCTTACACGTAGAAATGCTTACTTTTCTCCAGATTACAGAACCTGCTCATGCCAACAGTCCGTCAGACACCCGTCGTTGCAAGGGTGTAGGTAGATGAAGCAAAACTACATTCCACATCTGTGAGAACTTGCTGCACAGTAGTGGAGAACCCTCATCCGCTGAGTAACAGGGTTACAAGTTCATGATTTGCAATTATTTTGTTGATTGGATTCCCTTCAAAGGCTTCTCAGAGTATAGCAAATTACGCATAATTTCCATGCTTTAAAAATGCTAATTGTATTTTTCAGCCCGGCAACATTAACCTATATGGGTGGCTATATATTGAATTAGAATAGCATCCTAAAATGTGTTTTTGTTAAAAATGGTCAAGGACGTCTCTTTTGCTGTGTGACACAACAGGAATGTAAGGGCATGACTGACTTCAAGCTGTCTCCCGAAGTTTCTCGTCAGTAAAGGAAAGAGCAAGAGAGTGCATTTTTAAGGAGATTTATTCACAGCTGACTCCATAGAACACTGAGACTAGGTATAATTTCATCAACCAGGAGGTGTTCAGGCTGGGGTGTGGGCTCGAGAGTTGTGCTGGGTCCCTGCACCCACCTTCAGATGTGGTTGGAGCAGCAGCGGGAGGATTAGCTTTAACCTTCAGTTTATAACCTCTTTTCAAATAGGTTTCCGGGCACGCATGCCTTTGTTCTTAGAAGCTCAACGTTTGATTTGCTCATTTTCCTTTACATTTTTTCCATAATACTTTCTTTTTTTAACCCAGGTTGAAGTGGTAACTGCCACTGTTGTCCTTCCAAAAATATTCAGTGCTCTTTTTACCAATTCGCTGAGACCGTGGATCGTCTCAGCAATGCAATGATGTCCATGGATTGTTTGGCAGGAAAATATTGAAATATTTTGAGGTTGTGGAGTAGGAGAGGAAAGTTTGGTTGTGGTGCTTGAGTGTTCTTTCTATTAAATCCAGGTCTCACAACAGGATTTTTTTAAAGGGGGGGGGATGTAGAGGAAGGGGTACAGAGAGAATCATAAGCAGGCTCCACGCCCAGCACGGGGCCTGACGTGGGGCTCCATCTCATGACCCTGAGATCGTGGCCTGAGCCAAAGTTAAGAGTCAGATGCTTAACTGACTGAGCCACCTAAGTGCCCCCAAATAGGACTCGAGAGTTAATGTATTTTATGAAACAGAGATAGAATTGATAGGAAAATGCCCCACGTTTTGGAAACAGAGAGCAGGTCCAAAGACCAGTTAATGCCTCTCCAGCCGGAAATGGGCCTCTGTTGTCATCTGCTTTCCGGATAACGAGAGAGGAAGCAGGAATTGTTGGGGCCTGTTCCTTCAAGGATCTTTGTTGACCTTTTGACAGATCTCCCTCTACCATACTTGGTACAGTGAGTACTTAATCAGAAAAAGAAGAAACCTGTCCTTAAAATTTTTTTAACGTTCATTTCATGGTGCTCTTTTTCAGACTGAGTATCAATTTTTTTTTTTTTTTAGAAAAGCAGTGCTAGGATGAGAAGTGATAGAGAGCAGACACAATTAATTTTCTTTGTTCTTTTCATTCCCATAGGTTCCCCCCTAATTTTGCCTGATAATCTATTTGTGCTCCTTTCTGACTCTTCCACTACAAAGCTCTCTGCAGACACACACCGATCGATAATCCTCATAACCTTTCATAGTAGCTTATGTATAGCAGGCCCACACGAGGACCAGGATTCCAGAAAATTCCAGAGGCCCTGGGAAGCAGCTGTATTCAGAGTGGCTATTCTCTTCCCTCTCACAGAGCCCTTGAGAAAATTAATTCCCATGATACAGTAAGATCTCCTTACACACTCTAGTTATCATGATTCTGGGGTCATTATATAGAAATTTGTCTTTTTGGCTGTTTGTTGTTGTTTTTGTGTGCGTGGGACCCAGACTACAGTTTTAGTTGTTTGGGTTTAGATGAGGTGAGTTACAGGAAATGTGAAATGTGATGCACTGTGACTGTTTTTCTTGAGTGATCTTTCTTTAACAGAAGCAGACCTTGGGAAGATTTGTTACAAGATAGCCTCCTACTAATAGGTAGAAACAGAAATGACTATGAAAACCAGATGTTTTGTCTGGGCCTTTCTTCAGAAACAGGGCTTCGGCGTTGGCATGTATCATTTTTCTCCTGTTTACCCACACTGATTAAAGGGCTGTATCTAGTGGTGTGCAAGATTGCTCGGTGAAGGACTCATTTGCATCTCTGGCCCTCGTGGTTTCTACATAACGTGATATTTCTGTTGGCAATCGAAGTTTATTACTTCAGAAATTGTCATCCTGGAAATCCAGGATGTGAGCGATATTTACTTTTATTTAAAATGACTAGGGGCATTTACTAGACAATACCTAGTTTCCTGACATTGGCAAGAGGCTTCACAGAGTTGCCCCCTCATTTTCAGGGACACATTTGTCTTACACAGACATCTTAACTTGTGATTACTGTAGAAGTCTATTTGCTTTAATTTAGAAAATTCCAGGCTTATTTTATTTTGTCTTGACGCGACTCTAAACTCTTTTCCTTTGAAAAGAACCGAAAGATCTTATTTGTGGTTCCCATCCTAGACTTATTTGGTTTGTTTTAGAATCTGAATCATTTGAAATGAAGGGAAGGAAAGAATTTTATTCTGTTTTAATACCACATAGTCTAACTCATGTTGTGGTCTCTTTTCCCCACAGGTTCAAATCCAGCTTTCCGAGTGGCACCGGGCGATCTTTCTGCCCCAGGCCTGGCTTGCATATATGAGTCGAGCTTATCATGCCATCTTACAGGTAATGAAACCATAGGATTGGGTGCTGTAGGGGAGTGTTTCCTTAGGATCTCAAATTTTACTGTGCATATGGATTTAATATTTTCCCTTAGGAAAATAGCACTATCAAAAATGCAGAACTTGGGACGCCTGGGTGGCTCAGTTGGTTAAGTGTCTGCCCTTTAGCTCAGGTCATGATCCCAGGGTCCTGGGATCGAGTCCTGTGTCGGGCTCATTGTTCAGCGGGGAGCCTGTTTCCCCTTCTGCCTGCCAGTCCCCCTGCTTGTGCTCTCTCTCCCCTCTCTCTCTGACAAATAACTAAATAAATCTCTTTAAAAAGGCCATGCTTATTTTTGCTCATAAAAGGATGTGAGTTACGCACATAACTGCGCTTACATTTTCAACCTTGATGTGCTCCATCTGTGGCTGGTCCAGAGCCCTGTCTTGGGTGCTCCTCTTCTACACCCTGCTGCTTTCTGAGACCTCCTAAATGTCCCAGGTGTCCCCGTGACTGTTCCCCAGCGCCTTGACATACACGCGTCGCAGACCGAGCTCCCTGTCTGCCCCTGTACCCCCCCAGGCTGTACTTGTTTATAGCTCCAGCCTTATTATCTCTTAATCCTTCTCTGGAATTGTATGTTTCAGTCTTGCTAAATCTCTTTGTTGTCCAAATTCAGCACGTCTTCCCTAACCTCTTGACTTTCACACACTGTTCCTCCTGCTCTACACGCTGCCATTCCCTCTTTGCCCACCTAATTTCTGCTGGTTTTAAATTTTATCTGGAAGGCACCTATCTGTGGGGCCCACCCCCCAATACTGAATTATATGCCCCTCTTTTGTGCTTTCTTAGAATACCTGCTTCCCCTGCCTTCCCCCCCTTTTTTAATGATTTTATTATATTATTATTATTATTTTAAAGATTTTATTTGTCAGAGAGAGAGAGAGAATACAAGCAGGCAGAGTGGCAGGCAGAAGTAGAGGGAGAAGCAGGCTCCCTGCTGAGCAAGGAGCCTGATGCGGGACTTGATCCCAGGACCCTGGGATCATGACCTGAGCTGAAGGCAGCTGCTTAACCAACTGAGTCATCCGGGCATCCCATTTGTTTTTTTTTGGGGGGTGGTGGTAGTCTTTATACCCAACATGGGGCTAGAACCCACAATCCCTAGATCAGGAGTCATGCCCTCTGCTGACTGAGCCGGTCAAGCACCCCCCATGCTTCCCATTTTGAAGCCTTTATCACCTTAGATATTTGTCTGGGGCCCTTGGCTGTCTCTGCTCCTTAAACCCAAGAGCTGTGTTTTCTTCCCTTTTGTCTCTCTAGAACCTGGCATAGTGTCTAAAACATAGTAGGCACTCCCTAAATAAATGAATTATACTCAATTTGACTTCATTTAGTCCAATAATACTAAAAGATGTAGTTTGTGAATTTTGAAATTAGAAAATTTGGGGTCAGTGAGATAATAAAAATTAAAAAAATAAAAATAAAATATTGGAAAAAAAAATTGGGGGTCAGTGTGGGAATATACGAACAGTTAACAATATAAGGAAATGACTAACCAGCCTTTGTTCCAAGCTTAAAATTCAGTTTTAAGGATGATAGAAAAAAATCTGCTGGTGCTTAATTTATGGCCCAGAATAGGATTTTCATGGAGTCTCAGGAAGTATGGTGTTATGCTTAAAGGTAATACCTGTCCTGAAAGATGGGAGTGGAGGACACGGTTGGGAAGAAATGACTCAGCATCTTAGCATCCGTGTTCTCGTCTTAAAACTTTGCTGCAGTATACTTTATTGAGTCTAGGATTTTTAAACAGTGCTGCATCTTCAGAGGTTCTGACTCATTACAACTGAGTAGGGGACCAGGAGTTCCCGTGTTTACCAAGCTGTCCAAGGGCATTTTAACATAGTCTATCAACCACACCACCATGTTTTAGATGGTTCCCCAAACTGCACTGGAATTCACATTTTGAAGATGTCCTTTTAGAACCCTTGTGCCCTTTGTCTCAGTTTCCACACATTTTTGTTCCAGGTGGCATCTGGGCCCTTGGTTTTGGGCAGGTGCATGAGGGAATGTGTATTACTCATATATACCCTTAACCAGTTACGGTTTTTATTCGAGAAGAGTGAGATCGAGATTGCGAGTCAGAGTATGCACTTTTTCTCACATCTGTTTGCCTCAAAGTGATTTTACAGTGCTTTCCTCAGCAAACGTTTATGGTCCACCTTTCACTGGCCAGGTCTGTGCCGTGCGTGCGGGATACGAAGGAGAATGAAGCACTCCTTGCTCTCTGCGAGCTCCCGGTCCAGTGCGGGAGACTGACATGTCCCCAGCAGTTTTAATGCAACATCTTTGAGGCCTTCAGGGAGGTTGTACAAAGTACTATGGGTGCTTGGAGAGAGAAGGCAGGAATAGCTCCTCCTCCTGCAGCATGAACTAAGGATTTTATTTAGCTCTTAGCATAAGGAAGGCTAAATCGAACAGAATGATGGTATAACTCATGCAGATGACTTGCAATTGATTAAAAAAAACAAAACAAAACCCTCCACAGTTATTTTTTATAATAAGAGCTACCATTTATTGAACGTCTAGTGTGTGCCCAACATTTAACGTGTATTATTTCAATGAATCTTTACAGTAACCCTTTGAAGTGAGTGTCGTTAAGCCCACATATGGGGGGATTCCAGACAAAAAAGCAGGGTTAGCTAGGAAAGTAAAACAATGGTGCAAAACCCAACAGTCACAACTGTCGGGCCCCTGGGAAAGGAACTGGGACTTCCCCTGGATTTGTCTGTCCCCAGAACCTCAGCCTTTTCCGCTGCGGCACGCCCTTTCCCTGGCGCTGTCATTAGTCTTAACAACCAATCATGCAAATTGGTTTACTTTTTAAAGGATGGATCTATTTACAAAAAGCCGACTGAGTATTTTTAGTAATGCAGGTCAATTATTCTGCCTTTCTACTGTTGTAGGTGCTAGTGTGCCTCTTTGCTTATTTATCATTTAAAACCCTTTTTACTTTGGATCTCTCCGTTCCGCTGAGAATTGGTGACAATAGAAATGAAACTCAAAGTATAGACTCTAAGATTTTTGCTATCATTTAAAAGTGCAGGAAAGCTTTTTAGGGAATCACTATTATTTGAAAGCACACTGATGCATTTTTAATTATTTGAATTTTTTAAAAAATGAGCCCACACATTTAAACCGAATTTATGGTATCTTAGAAGAATTAGAGCAACTGCCAGACTCTTGTCTATATCAAGAATTTCTGTCCTGTAGGATCCTTCTTCTATACAAGAGTTACAGTCACTTCCATCTGGTGCTAGACATATTTTGTAGCATTGAACCAGAGGATCATTTAGAGGAGGCATGTTTTATTCAGCTAAGCGTAGGAGACACGTTGAAAGATACACTCTACATTATTTCCTGGAGGTTGATTATGATGTGAATAAGTCTGAGATCTGATCAGCCCTGGTGGCCTTAGCTTGGGCATCTGCTTCCAGCCTTATCTTATTTGTCCACGAGAACGTGGGAATTTGAATTTTAAGCGTATCAATGTGGTTGACATGGAGAGGTATTTGGCTTTCTTCCCATTAAGATGGAAAATGCAGACAGATAGCAGTTGAGTGACAGTTCGGAGCCTATTTTGGTAAGGAGGCCTCTGCAGCCATCTTTGCCTTGGTGCCCTATGGGATGCCGAGCTGGTTAATGTCTCCAGTCTTTGCGGAAGGCCTCTTGTGAATATGACCTCAACCTGGAGAGAGGACTTAGAGATCAGGTTGACTGCGGACGTTTGCTTCTTGAGTGGGTCAGCTGGCTGTAAAATAATCTGAAATCAAAACCAGGGTCAGGAATCGCGACCCCCGGGTATATTCTCTCTGACCATTTATAGGAGTTGTTTGTTCTTAACGTCTACATGTTTGGAGCTAGGTGAAATTGCTCACTGTAATCAGCAAGCTACTGGTCATGTAGACTGGAGATTTAAAAAAGAAGTAATAAGGATAGATAAATAATTGGAATCTACTGGCAAGCCCCAAATCTCAATTCAGGTGATCATTTCGGCCTTTTCCCTCCCAGTGAGTGCTTTTCCCCCTTAACCACAGAGGCTGAGGTGACAGAGAGGGGGGCCACTGGGACCAACACACAGAGACTCGGGGACAGAGTGAGTCTGAATAAATAGCCTCACATGGACTGGGTGGAAAGGGGGAGAGAGACATTCCAGAAGAGAGGATTGAGAGGAGCGAGAGACTTTGGAAGAAGGAATAAGAAGTACACTTAGCTACGTCGATGGTTGTACTGGCTTCCGGCTCTAGGAGATAGTAGAAACTACGCCTCCTCGACAGGCTGCGCGTGTACTGAGCTCTTTTGATTTTTGGTTTATTTCTAAGCAGGTTTCGAACCTTTTCATTTCCCCTGCGTATCCTTTTTGGATAAAACGTTTGGAAAAACATTATGGCAAGTAAGTTTCCTAGGAGTAAAGGGGCCTAATTTAAGAAACATAACGAGTAGGGATAGGCAAGAAACACTATTTTCTAGTTTCAGTAACCCTCCCCCTGGGAGGTCAATATCAGTGTTAGTAAGTATTAGTATTCATGTCTTGCCAGTTTGTTCACCTCTGATACCGTGCTCCAGGAGACAGAGGGGAGAACGAAAGGGCCAGGATTCTACCTTTGAAAACACGGAGATGGGGACAGAGATGAGTGAAGTAAATGGAAATGATGAAGGATGTGACTAGGTTGCCCATCAGATCTCGAGTGTCTGAGCTGGTCCCCCCCAGGGCACGGTGGGCTAGAAGTGGCGCTAAGTACAAGGACCCTCAGACTGATCAACCGTCTCTGCCTTCAGTGGGCTCGCAGGCTGGTGTAACTGAGAACTCATATATATTCACGAGAGATCATTTCATAAGAAGACAATAAAGGGAGGAGGGATTTTGTTGTTGTTATTAACAACAAACCTGGTACGGTAGCTATGTGTTACCAGGCACAATACTAAATAGACACTTTTCCACACATGCCATTAGCGTGCTGCTCTAATGGCATGAGAGACTTGTTAACTACATTTTACAAATGAGGAAATTGAAGTGTAGAGAGATGAAGTAACCTGTCCGAATTTACACAGCAAGTAAGTGGAAATGGCCTTAGATCAAGGTGTTCTGATTCCAGAGCCCACGTCCTTAACCCGGCAAGCTGTATTGCTTCCCTCGCTACAGTTCATATGGAGATATACGTTTCTTCTGTGGAACTTACCTTGAGACTCTACTTTTCATTTTATTTTATTATTAATTTTTAAGTAAGCTCTACACCCAGCATGGGGCTTGAACTCACAACCCTGAGATAGAGAGCGGACGCTCTACTGATGGAGCCAGACAGGAGCCCCCAGACCTTAGAATTCTAAAATCAGTAAGAGAAGGACAACCGGTAGAGAAATGGACACATGGGGGCGCCCGGGTGGCACAGGGGGTGAGTGTCGGGCTCCTGGTTTCAGCTCAGGTCGGGATCTCAGGGTCCTGGGGTGGAGCTCTGTGTTAGGCTGCGTGCTCAGCGCAGAGTCTGCGTTTCTTTCTCCCTCTCCCCCTGCTCCTCCTCTTGGCACACGCTCTCTCTCCCTCAAATAAATAAATAAATCTTTAAAAAGAAAAAAAAAATGGACACAGTAGGAAATCTAAGAGTCAATAAACATTTGAAAAGCGTTTCAATCTCATTGATAAACAGTGAAATGAAAATTAAAACCATAATAAACAGTGCTTCTCACTTGCCAGAATAGTAAAAATTCATAGTCTGACAACTCCAAATGTTGGTGAGAATGTGGAGTAGCTAGAACTTTTATTTTCACTAAAGAGAATGTAAGCTGCACAACCACTTGTGAAAATGGTGTGGTATCTCACTCAGTAACACAATACACAGTAAGTTCTCCTCCAATATCAGGCTCATCAATAAACCAGTATTTTCCTTCCTTCCTCCCTCCCTCCCATCCTTTCTTCTTCCTTTCTGGGTTTTATTTATCCATTTGAGAGAGAGAGCGCAAACGAGCGGTCAGGGGGCAGAGCGAGAGGGAGAAGCAGACTCCCCACTGAGTGGGGAGCCCGATGTGGTGTTTGATTCCAGGACTCTGAGATCATGACCTGAGCTGAAATCAACAGTCAGACACTTAACTGATTGAGCCACCCAGGCGCCCCCAAACCAGTATTCTAAGTATATTTAAATAATGTAATAACTGATAGACTAGAGGGGAAAGGACCTGATCAAAATAATCCCGAGTGTAAAAAAATAGATCGGAAAATAAATATCTGAAGGTCTTGGTCTTAAAGGGGTGATAGTAGCTATAGTTTTATTGTGTGTAGAAGTTGTAAACTATGGTATCAACTTTAATAAATTCAAGAAATAAAAATGTAATGTGCAGATGTTTGAGAATAACTTTGGTTATATATAACCCGAATCTTAAGTGTTATAAGATCATCCTCATTTTCTACCGTTTGTTACAGTCCTGGTGCCCAGACTCCAATCTTGCGTTAGTGTCCAGTAAAATTATCAGCTGCTGACAGAGGCAGATAATTATGATGAAGCGTTTTTGTTTTGGTTTGTTTTTAACGGGACCTATGGAATTCAAATCTGCTTTTAATCCGCTATCCCAAAATGAAGTGCTATGCACTAAATTCCCCAAATCTACAGCTGCTCCAGGATAAACTTCTTTGGAGGGTGATGAAATACCTGAGTGGTGATGTGATTATCTCTCCTCACACGTTCTTTTTTAATAATCTGACATCTCATTAGGAACACTGGAGGCCAACGGGGAAAGGCTACATCAGTTATCCGTGTTTACCAAGAGATGTTAACGTAGTTTCTGCCATGGAGCTTGCACGCTGATTTATGCTGTGTGTCCTGCAGGGCAGAACAGGAGAGCTGGACTTGCAGTTGAAACATGGGAAAGAAGGACCGGAGGAGGTGGAGTACAAAAAAGGCACAGCCTGGCTCTGGTAAGGGGATGGAGTCCCGCCCGGCTCATTGCTCCTCACGGGGAAACAAACGATGGGGGGAGGGGCCCACTGTTTAAAGGCCTATGCGGGGGGATTGTAACTTACATACATGGCCGGAGATGAGGAGACTGAAGATCTGATAGGTGGATTTTCCAGCTCTAATAAGTAGAGCTTTATTCATAAATTTTAATTATTTTTAAAATGGTTTTCTAAAGCAGCGTGAAAATGGGTTGCTTTTCCCTTTTCCCCCCCCATAACTGATTATTTCATATGCTTTCAAAAGAAAAATTCTGTTTTCCCACTCAATTCATTGCCTTCCTAGCAACTCCCATTTCATCAAGGAATACCCTTCCACTCCCGTGCTCCCCCCCGCCCCTTTCCCCAAGACATCTTCATTATTAGGAACAACTTTAAGGCATCAGGGTTTTAATTTCTTTGGCAGACATCCCCAAGTGAATTCCCACTATATTAGCTAGAAATGTGTAAGTGCTGGCACATTAAAAGCAATTTAAATTGTTACATGGGTTAGGAAGAATACCTTGTCAGATTAATGTGGCAGCAACCTAAATCTAGGTAAAGTACCTAGAATCTAAATTACTTTACCTGCAGCCACCAGCTTACTTGAAACTAAAAATCTATTCAAAGCTTACTGGAGTTTAGGTTTTGGTTTACTGATAATGGCATTTGTAGAAAAATTCTACAAATTGGCATTTGTAGAAAAGCAGAAGCTGTGTGTGTGTGTATGTTTAAGGAATTCTAAGTTACATTTTCTAGATTAACTTTCAAAATGGCGACACAGTTTAACACATTAGGACGTCGAATTTAAGATTGGAGGTTAAGAATTTGGATTTCGCTTCCTCTTTGCGATTCTCTCTTACATATAGTTTGAGGTTCATCTTCTAAAAATTTGGTGGGGTTGTGTATGGGCTGTGTTCTCCAAAATACACAGAGATGGAATGAAGAAAGTGACAGAAAGATGGGTGTCCAGATAACTCCAAGATTTTGGCTGTGAATAACTAAAAGTGTGAACTTCCCATTTACTAGCTGGGGAAGGCAATAGAAAAGCAGGTCTGTGTAGGGTAGGAATCAGGTTTGGCTCTTGCTAATTAGACCTCCAATTAGGAAATACCAGGTGGGTCGTTGCCCATATGAGTGTAGAGTTTGGGGATAGGATCAGGGCTGAAAATTTATCTTTAGGAATTATCAACATATCAACTGCTTTTAAAATCATGATGCTGGATAAGATCACCTAAGGAGTAAGTAAAGATAGAGGAAAGGGCAGAGGACAGAGCTCCAGAGCAGTTCAACATTTAGACATGGGGCGGATAAAGAGGGAATCAATAAAGCACCGGGAAAAGTAGTGGTCAGTGATATGGGAAGAAAACCAAGAATGGAATCTGAAACCGAGGGAAGAAAGTAGTTTGAGAAAGGAGAAACCAATTGTGTTAAAGGTTGCTATGAGGCTGCCAAAGGTGGAGACTGAGAATCGGGAAAGACTTGGCCTCTTGAAAGTCCTTGACGGCCATGACAGGAGCTGTTTTAAGTGGAGCTGTGGGGACAAAAGCAAGATTACAGAAGAGTCCAGAAAGAGTGGATGGAGATGAACCATTTAAAATGAGTTCTGAGGTATGAGAAGCAGCAAAATGGGGCAATCACTGGAGAGTTTTTTTTCTTCCTTGAAGATGGTAGATATTACAGTGTGTTCACCTGCTAAGGAGAGTTACACAAGTAGAGAAGGAACAGTTGGTGGTGCAGCAGCCAGAAGCAGGCAGTAAGAGGTGAGAACTAGCCCACACATAGAAGGTTTGGCCTAGCACAGAACTATAGGCAGGTCATCATTTGTAAATATTCCACATTGACCATTGAAAAAAAAATCCCACACTCTGAATGCAGAGTACTCCATTTAGGAAGATTGAGATAGGAAAATAAATAAATAAATAAATAAATAAATAAATATATATAAATAAATATAAAGATTTATTTATTAAGATTATTTATTAATTTGAGAGAGAGAGAGAGAGGGAGGGAGAGAGCAGAGAGGGAGAGGGAGAAGCAGGTTCCCTGCTGAGTGAGGAGCCGGACATGGGGCTCCATCCCAGGGGCCTGAGATCATGACCTGAGCTGAAGGCAGCCGCTAAACTGACTGAGCCACCCAGGCGCCCCCTAGGACAATATATTTTAGAGAAATTTATTGTCAAATAGTTTTATAGTCTGCAGGAACGAGTTTACAGTCTGCAGGAACAGTGTTTGCAACTGTTGGAAAAACTTGGCTCTGAAGATGGAGTCATTCTCAGAGAGTGCTGATGGCTAGATTTTTAAATATTTCTAATGAAAATAATGCAGCTAGCTATAACATTTGCAAAATTTTATATTTATAAAAAGTTTGAATTTATGAAACTTAAGGTGTGTAGTGAAAATACCTATGATTGCTTCTTCAAAATGTAAATATGGCAGTCCATGGGTGTTCTTGATCTGAAGGCTTTTATGTTGAAAAGAAATTTTATCTGGTGAATATCTGAATTGAGTATGCTATCTTCCAATCCATGTGTGTAATTATTTTCTTTCGGCTCCAGAGTGATTTTAGAACCATTTTTAATTTTATTTTCTATACATCGATAGTGACGATTCCATTATCTACAATTTGGACATAGTACACTGCTATTTTAGTGAGCTCTTCTGCAAAAAACGAGAGAAAGTCTTATTCAGTTTAGGCTGCTGTAACTGAAATACCATAGTCTGGATGGATGGCTTAACCAACAGAAATTTATTTCTCACAGTTCTAGAGGCTGGGAAATGCAGATCGAGGTACCAGGAGATGTGCTGGGGAGGGCCTGCTTCCTGGTTTGTGAGTGGCTGCCTTCTCCTTGTGTGTTCATAGGAGAGAGAGAGCAAGCACTGTGTCTCTTAACAAGGACACTCATCCCACTCACGGGTGCTCCACCCCCCACGACCTCCCTGAGGCCTCACCTCCAAACCCTCTACATGGGGTGTGAAGATTTTAACCTATGAATTTTGGGGGAACACAAGCTTGGAGCCCGTAGCAGAATAAAACATAAAGGACACCTGTATAGCTGCCGCCCAGTTTAAGAGGTGACACCGTAATGACACTGCCTGCGTGTCCCTCCTTGGTTACAGTCCCCTCCTTCCCCGCCTCCAGGAAGCGACCTAAGGAATAGGCAGGGGGAAGTCCTTGAAGGAAAGCTCCCATTACAGTTTTTTTTCACCTTACACTAAAGTTCCACATACATCGTTTTAGGATCTTGAGTCATTGCCAGAGTTTCTTACTAATTGACAGGTAAGCAAAAAGATTGGGTTCTTATTCCAACATAAACTCCTGCACCTATTTTCAACCTTCATTGCAGGGTCCGAGACATGTTGACGGAGGAGATCACCAAGGCGGCAGCCAAGTAAGATCCGTTTATTCTCTTGCCAAAAATTTTATTTAAACTTTTTTTTTCCCCTGGCAGGTGCATACCATTTCTCCCTTTAGGGTATGTCCTAACGTTAAGGATTTTAAAGGATTTTTTTCTTTTTTTCCTTTTTTAAAAAATAAGTTGTTATTCTTTCTTGCGTTAATTCTTAAGTTAATGTCTTTTTGTGAGAATACAGAGGAATCAATACAAACATGACTTCGACATCAAGAGTCACTGAGGCCGTGCCCTTGTCGTACACCTAACAAAGTGCCCCGTGCTTTGACTTAGATTTAAAGGATTCTCACTGGGTTTGGGGCAGGGGTGGGGGCTGCTGAGGGAAGGAGAAATTCTTGCTAATGTGAATTATGTGGGTTCTACAAATAGGTCATTAAATCTCAACTGTGAGCCAGGAAATAAATCAGAGTAGTACTGCCTTTCATTCCCTTTGCGTTACTGGGTCCAGGGTATCTAAAAATTGAAATTTTAAAATACCAAAAACGAGCATAAAGACCCATGAAAGTGGCAGTTTCAATCATATCCTTATGGTTGTTTTAACAAAAATAACGAGTATTACCACCTTGAGGCTTTTTATTTATCTTAAGCCAACTCTCAACAGAAAATTACACCCTAATGAACTTGCTGGAACAATCTCTTCAGGTTCCTTAGCTAACAAGCTGAGTAATTGTTTCTGGCAGTAAGTTCCATGTCAGTTACCGCTGCTTCTCCCTTCCACCATCACCTTTAGCTGCTGCCCTTTCTGTAGGACTTCCTTTTTCTCTTATCCACCAAATAACATGGATTGACCTTTGACCTAGAGGATTTCATGTGTCCGCATTATCTAGACATATTTAATTGCAGTATAGTTTAGCCCTGTCATGTCCCAGAACCTTCCATGGCTAAATAGGTTTGGCCTTAAAAAACAAAAACAAAGCACATGATACCTTAGAGTTCACTTTCTACCGGTAATTTCTTAAGCAGGCGTGTATCGGTGAAGTCTGATCACAGTACATGATCACTACTCAGCCTCATGTCTTCTGAATAAAGGGAGATAGAAGTGGTGATCCTCCCCTGCTCTCAGTTCTGTGGGAGGCACTGGGAAGTATCTGTTGACAAAGTGAAAACTAAAGTACAGAGAGGCTTCGCTAGGGACTCATTTGTGTCTGCTTATCCAGTTTGGTGAATTGCAGACACAGTGGGGGAGCACTCAGCTGCGCATTGGAGGGGAGGGGGTGCTGGGTCGGGGGCTGTCTTTGACCTTTACCTTTCATAGTTTGTTCCATTATGTAGCCTACTTATATCCTGTTAAAAACAGCGCTCTGACATTTGCAGCAAAAACGGAGAACGCTGAAGAATCTAGCAGCTTTCTATTAGACTGTAATTTTGCCTCTCTAGTAGCTTTTGCATTTTCCATTCTAAAATTTTATTTCAACAAGATTTTAATCTTCAGATTTGCAAAGCATCGTTTCATGACTAATACCTAAGAAGTGTGTGTTCACAATCTCAGTGGTAGGGAATAAAAATAATTCATGTTCTCATGGTGCTAAACCTTTTCATCAAAAATTTCAAAGTATTTTATAGAACTTATCTTATTAAAGCAATGCTGACAATAGTAGGTATGACAGCAAGTGAGGTTCAGAGGCTGAGAGATTAATGACAGTGCAGGGGGGAAAATTACTCTGCTGCCCTCTCTTTACTTTTTCCCACTGGCTTCCTCCGGCCATGGGAGGACCCCATCACCACCTGCTGCCAGCTTAGCCTTTCCTTTCTTGGATCATGGCTGCCACAGGCTGGTCTGGACCATTGTAAGTCTCACTTTGTTCTGAGCCGTAAGGTAAATGCTGGAAGTAAAACAGCAGTCACAGGATTAGAGTGATTTGCTCATTTAAAAGCAGTTTTAAAGCATCAAGGATAGGGCTGAGGGAGAATCAGAACACAGATAAACCCCAATGATTGATGTAAGTTTATTTTCATTGTTATTAATGAAATAGATCTGAACCCAAAGATGAAAATCCCCAAAGGACCGGATCACTTTACTAATATATAATGTAATACTTTGTCCCTAAGAAAGCATCCTTGTAGCTCATCCTTCCCTGTGCTTTTTAATTAGGTTAATGGCATCAGTTTGTTCCAAAGGACAGTTTAATTAAAATGCTAGTGGTGTTGCCTAGATAAATACTGTACTGATGCTGACATGTTATTATGCAAATTAGTTACTACTGCTCGACCAGTAGGGGATAGTTATTTGATCCATAAGCTGATGAGTTTTTGCTGAGCCCGGTTGTAGATTTCACCTGGCCGGCTCCTCCATGAATTTATTTCACTAAATATGTATCGGATGTCTCCCCTCACTGTGCTAGTCACGCAGGGAATGCAGAGCTGACCAAGAGCTGGTCACAGCACCTTGGTGAAGTGTGTAGCTTGGCCCGAGCATTCACTGTGTGGGCTGTGATACACTTTTTTCTAGTCAAAGATTAATGCCCAAATATTCATGTAGTCTGAAGAACAACGGTCTGATTACTAGTGGCTTTAAATACATTTTTCTCCATTTTGACAAGAACAATACATGTTTTGGAATGTCGAGACTGGTGGAACTTCTGAAACAAAATCATTTGGGGGCTCTTCTGTTTTGAAACGGAGGCTAAATGTTCTTCTGGAATTTCAGGGTTACAGAAGGACTTTTCATGTCATCTTGTCTAATATCCTTGAGTCGTTTTTTTTTTAAGTATTTAAGCAATTTAAGTATTGCTTTTGTTTTTAAAGTATCTATTTATTTATTTGACAAAGAGAGAGAGAGAGGGAGGGAGGGAGAGCGCGCACAAGCAGGGGGAGCGGCAGGCAGAGGGAGAAGCAGGCTCCCCACTGAGCAGGGAGCCGGGATGTGGGACTCCATCCCAGGACCCTGGAATCATCACCTGAGCCACCCAGGCACCCCTAATATCCTCGTTTTAAGTGATTTGATACCCAGTGCTGGTGACCATCTGAGTTTTTCTATAGGGTAATCAAAACCAGGGATCGAACTGTGAGATCACTGGGTATTTGAAACTTTTTTTTTTTTAATGTAACTTTAGAGACTGATGGCCATTTTGTAGCAGGGCAGGCTTCAGGATATTCTCAGCTAAAGGAAAGAGATCATATTAGAAATAGAAGATTTAATTTAGTTCTGTTGAGTGATGTTATGGCTCAGGTGCCTTCGATGTGCCTTGTCCTGCTTCCTGGTGCTTTATTATTATCTACATTCCAGTGATCCTCACTGCAGAACTCTAGCACGACCTAGGTTGAAGGCATCTGCTTAGCCTTCAGCTCTTCCTCCTATTTTCTCCCCTCACCCCACCCCCCAATATAAACATCGTTGTATTATCGAATTGACAAGCCTCGTAGAGGACTGAATTAAGCAGGATTGAACAGAATGAGCAAGTGTGCAAAGGAAGCCTTCACTGAGTTTAATCACCCCAAGCGGGGAGAGGGAGAAGGTGGGAGGGATTCCATGAATAGGTAGGTGGAGGAACTTGATCATGGCAAGTCCTCAATCCTATTCTTACCCAATGGAAGCAAAAATTGAAGAACGTGTGTGTTTACTCACCTTTGAATACCCGTGACTCACAGGTTCCCTCATGACCATGGCCTGGGATTGGAGGTCCTTCACTTGCGTGGGGAGCAGGGCCGGCAGTCTCCTCACCCCACAGCTCTGTTCTGTTCCTGCAGTGGGGTGAGCGGGAGTCATTCTAGCATGTACCCACAGGTTCCTGTTCAGGTCTGAAGTCCAGGTTTTGGGAAACAGTCTCTGTATGTAGGGGAACCCCCAACCTGGACAGAACAGAACCGTCCAAGGGCTTGGGTGCTCTGTTGCCCGAATTCTGTTAGGACGGAGGTGGCCAGCCAAGAGCCTCTCATCAGTGTCCCACTGAAGATTTTCTTCTATAGAATCATGTTGGAATAATGGAATAATATTAAGTGCTCATGTTCAGGTGGTAAGTAGATTTAAAAAGGTTCAGTTTTCTTGATACTAAATCCAGAAGTCACATTTAAGATTGTGTTGCTATTCATAGAGAAACCACCATGTGGATAATAGGAGAGGGCAACTCTCCATCCAGATAGTTTAAAAACAGCCCCCCCCCCCCGCATCTTATCTAGGGTCTCTAGGTTATTATCACAAACCGCCTTTAAGATTGCTGGCTTTGGCATCTTGAAGGAGAGGAAGGGAGGATAATAATGATAATAATTATAGTATCCAGCATGGCAGGTTGCTGGTAAAGGGTGCTGTCCACACACCAGCACCTGAGAACAGCCAGAGGTCCGTTGCATTCTGCTGTACTCATTCACCCAACTGTCTCTGCTCGTGTTTTCCGCACAGATCGATACATTAATATTGGCCTAAGACGACACGGAAAGACATAGTTTATGAAACGCCGCGTCCAACGATGAAATAAAAACTTTAGAAAGAACATAGATACATGAGCTTAGATTTGTAGGTCACAAAAAAATTCATAAAAACAAAACAAAACAAAACAAAAAACCCACAAAAAACTGGATGAGCGTGTCCGTAAAGTGGGAAATCTGCGCCAGCGTCCGAAGAAGGCAGAAACCTCAGGGCAGACGCATGTGGGTGCAGCTCCGGGAGGGAGTGGAAGGGCTTTTTGACCTCCTCTGCCTTCTCCGTATTAATGCCTTCTCTCCTCCGGGTTAATGCCCCCAAATCCTCTCGCGGAATTTTTTTCTTCTTAAACAGGGAGAGCCCAGTGGTCAAGGGCAACGCGCTGTTAGCCTTGAGCAGCCTCGCTGTGGTCGTAGCCAGACACGAAGCCAGCCTCTCCTCAGACTCGGAGGGGGTCCCGGAGGTGAGTTAAGGGTGATTTGAACCAGTGGGGCACTGTTTGAAAAGTGAGAAGCCTCTTTAAGCCTGGCCCTGAATTTATGAGGTTTGAGCCCGTGCCTGCGGCAGCACCGAGTTCCACTACTGCGTGGGTCTTTACACGGCCAGCTTGAGGGGCTCCTCAGACACTTTTCTTTGCTGCTTTTCTGTTTTGCTTTCTCCATCACAGTTAAGTGGTCATTTCCATTTGAAGGTACCAATTTTATGCAACAGGGGTTGTCTTTCTGTGATTACATCAGCGGTAACCAATCTTAGGAGGTTAACTAGGCTTACTGAAAGGGAACAATGCTGTCAAAAAATGATAAATAAGCAGTGTTTACTGACTGAAAAAAATTGTACTTTGCATTTTAATTGTAGATGTCAATGACAAAGTGCCTATTCATTTTTGCAAGGCATTTATTTCTTAATTAAACATGTGGCGAGCTGGCCAATGTTCATTTCCAATGTACTTTTTCAGATAATTCATATCTGTCAAAATAAAAAGGCATGGATTTATTCTTCCTTTAAGCCCCATTATCTAGTAGCTATCATTATCTGGAGACAATGTAGCCAAGTGGTTAAAAAACATCAGCTTTGAAGTAGGAGAGTCCTGTACTTAAATCCCAGTACTTGCACTTACTATCTCTGTGGTCTGTGGGTAACTCACCCTTGGAAAGCCCGTTCCCCCATCTGTAAAGTGGGGATAGAGGTACTCAACAGACAGGATTGCTGTGAGGATCAAATGAATGAATATATGTAGAGCTCAATGGCTGGTAGATACTAAGCATTCCATAACAGTAACCATCATCTGACTTCTTGCTGCAAAAACCAGGCTTTATTCAACACCATTCAGCCTGTCTCTGTTCCCTCAGTGTGTCTTGGGGGCCATCTGTACTTTTTTCATAGTGGAGTTTTTTGGTTGCAAGCAAAGGAACCAAGTCTCATCTTTAAAAAAAAGCCAAAAAACAAAAAACAAAAAGATAGGGCATCTGGAAGCCCATGGAATTGAAGGCAAAGCTTAAAACTGGGTTTGGGGAAGAGTATTAGGCACAGGAAGTGATGTGAGAACCATCACAGACTACCACCCCTGGGATGGATCAGCTCTGGTCCTGTCCCGTGTTTTTGTCACTCAAGATTTAGGGTCCCGTGGGTCTCGTGCCCACCCCTTGGGGAGGTCGGATGGGCAGCTTCACTGAGCATATAACCAAGCTTCAAGTCGTGGAGGAGGGAACCCTCCAAAGGGTGCCACTACCGGTAAACCAGAGAACAGAGGCAAAAGCTACATCTGTATATTACCTGGGGGGAAGGGAAAGAGACCAAGCAATTATTGCATGAAGGATAAAAGTGTAGTTACCATAGGAAAATTTAACTTTAAATGCAGAATCTTACTTTAATGTTGAGAAAGACATTTTATATCCTTGAAAGGGCCATGGAGTACTTTAGCAGAGAGAACATGCGAAGTAGACTCTCTAACCTCAAAAGTTAACGAGCCTTTCTAGGATCCCTGATTTTGGGCGGCCTTGAGCAGATAATTTGTCCCAGTGATAACCAGGGGTTGAGGTCCGAGTCTGAGTTCCAGGCAGTCTTACTCTGTATTTCCACACTCTTTGTTCTGTGCTCAAACACATACTACACAAAACACCGAGAAGCCACAGAACCTGGGGCTCTGTTTTTAGTCTTCGTCACCTTGTCTTTGGTTGTTAGTACAAACTCAGTCATTATTGGATTAACGTTGAGGTTTTCAAACTTTGTTCGAATCTGCATATGACTGACAGCCAATGAGCCTAGGAAGAAGGCCTTCCTTGAATCAAGGCACCAATTCCAAGGATGCTTTACATGGCATTGACCTTTGTCGTTCTCATCACGTGGGTGTGACCATGTGAGTTAAAGGGTGCTTTTGACATCCACAGTCATGAATGATTTTTAAAACCAAGGTCTCTTTTTAATGAGTTGGGTTTTGTTGTTGTTTTGGTTTTTTGCATTCTCTTTCCTTTTCTTTTCCCAACTGAAGATCATTTGTGCTTTCATACCTAATTAGCTAGGCAAATGTTGTGATGATTCAGAATGATAAATCTGTGGCGATAGTAAGCAGAAATGCCAAAGATGGTGATGAGAATTTTGTAGGCTGCTTTATTGCCTCCTTTGTGAAATGGCAAGTCAGAGAAATGAGACATTTTGAGTTTCTTTCTATGCATGTCTCTCCTTTAACTCCCACGTCACCCTCACTCAACACAGGCAGGCGGTGGAGAGCTCTGGGACCAGGTCTATTTTGCAGTCCCTGCCCTCTCATCTCTGCTTGTCTTGTATAAAAGGTAAATCTTATACCTTTTGTGGCACATACTGAGGATGTGTATTTGTCAAATATCTATCTGCCTCCTAATGTCCTGGCGGGTGAAGGTTACTTTTTGATAATAGCACTGTACTCTTTTTTTTTTTTTAAAGATTTTATTTTTTTATTTGACAGAGAGAGAGAGAGAGAGAGAGAGAGAGAGAGATTACAAGTCGGCAGAGAGAGAGAGAGAGAGGAGGAAGCAGGCTCTCCACCCAGGAGGCTGCCGGATGCGGGACTCGATCCCAGGACCCTGAGATCATGACCTGAGCCGAAGGCAGAGGCCTTAACCCACTGAGCCACCCAGGCGCCCCAACTGTACTCTTTAATACAGAAGGGGGTTGTGCCCCGGATCTAGAAATAATATTTAGGTTTTCTTTTTTTCCCATTATCATTTCATGTCGCCGCCCCCCCTTTTTAAGATTTATTTACTTATTTGAGAGAGAGCAAAAGTGAGCAAGGGAAGGGGCAGAGGGGGAGTGAGAGAGAATCCTCAAGCAGACTCTGCTGAGCATTGAGCCCGATGATGTGGGGCAAGATCCCAGGACCCCGAGATCATGACCTGAGTCAAAATCAAGAGTCTGGACACTTAACTGACTGAGCCACCCAGGCGCCCCTCACTTTGTGTTTTTCTTCATCTGCAGGTTCAGCCTAATTTCCTTTCAATGAAGGCATGGGTTTCCATGGTGTCTGATACTCTCCTGGTCATTGTGGATAGCCATTACCGACCCAGAGGACAAGTTTTCTCCTCGTTTTATTATGTAAGTCTGGGAAAGAAAATTTAAAAAATGATGGGAAACGTCAAGGGTTGAGGCTACTCATATTATTTGTTCACATGAAAGCCATACTCTAGTGTCATTATTCTCAGTCTTAGCTTTACATTGGAATCACCTGAGACGCCTGACGTGTCTGTGTGTGTGCGTGCACGCACGTGGATATGTTTAAAATCTCTGTATAGGTAGAAAAAAGAAATACTGACCTGCAGCCCTCTCCTCTGATTTAATTGCTTAGGGGGTGGGCCCTGGGCGTCATCAGTGTTTTGAAAGGTCTGTAGATTATTCCCACGTGTAGTCAGAGGCAAGAGCTACAGTTGTGAAAACAAATGCTGGTTAAAGATTGGGAGCCCTGCGTTTCTAGTCCTAGTTTTTTTGAATTCCGGGGTATGTGACCATGGGCAGTTCATAGAAGTCTCTTTGGACCTTTGTGTCCTTACGTGTAAAATGAGGCAATTGAACAATATCATGCATGGCAATTGTCACCCCAGCTCCCATTATTGGTTTTGTGACTGTTGACCTGATACTTAACCCATCATTTTATTTTCCTTATCTGTACAATGAAGGTAAAAATTAATGCCTTGCCAACTTTATGAAAGATTTGCGAGAATCACGTGATATAACTTTTGGGAAGATGTTTTGAAAAGTTGCACCTGTCACTTAGTCACTCTTTTTCTTCATGCTAATATCCTAAGATTTGAAACAAACTGAAAACATACTTTTTTTGTTTAGGTTTTATTTCCCCTTCATTGGCTGTACTGCATACTTTATTTCTGTATCTGCCCAGAATTATTTTGGTTTTGCCTTATCACTCTCCACTGCTTAGGGAATTATAGTGATCATGGGACAATCAGCTGAGTGGCAGAGGATTATAGTCGATTTGAATAAAAATATAGCTCAGGTCGTGAACTGTTGCTAAGATCATGAACTGAGCCCAAAACTCCATTGCCTTGTCTTCTCTGTACAGCGTTCTGCGTGCCTCTCTCCTCCTGCTTTTGGGAGGCCCTGGTACGTATTCATCCGGGCCTTAGGGTCTGGAACTAGGATTTTTAACTATACTTGGGGACAAAGAAATGACTTGTAGATAATACAGAATTAAATTGGAAGGTAGATTTTCATCAAAGAAGCCATTGCGTTATGGCCATTTGTTTGCTGTCAGAAGTATTCTTACTCCTTTAATGACGGACGAAGAACTAGTTTATGTAGAGCTCTTTGCAGTAGTTCTCTGGTTCAGATATTCAGCAGGCCAGGATATTCCATGAGGTTTCTAATCATGCTGCTTAGTTCTTGCAAACCAATAAAAATAATCTCCCTGGTAGCCAGCTCCGGGTTGCCTCTTACCTTTGTGATTTTTGCATTATTCTATTTCTTCAAAGCACTGATTCGAAAGCCACTTTCTTGACTTCCAGTGTTGGAGCAGCTGGGTCATTTTGAATAGTATTGTCATTACAATAATGCTATATTAACTTAAAGAATACCTTCACACATGTTTGATTTTTGTCCTTGAAGTACTAAAGCTTAGAGAGCAAATGGGTACAGAATTAAACATACTTTTTAATGTGCTTTGATTGCAAGGGACAGAACGGCCTTTATGGCGTGTCTGAAAATTTGAAGTGGATAATAGTGCGGAATGATAAACGGGCTTTCTTCCCCACTTGAGACATATTTATAAATGTATATAATGCCGGTTGGAGCTCCCTAACATGGGATTCTTGAACAGAAGCTGTTCATACTCAGCTGCCCTGCCATTTTATTGGGGCTGTTATTCATTTCTTTTCCCATAATTACATATAGGAAGGAGCATATAGAGCTCTCCATTTCGTTTTGAATAGCTGGTTATTGCTTTGTATCCAGAGGCTTTTAGGATTTCAACTTCCTTTTTAATTAAAAGGAATTAACCCCCTGTAGGAAATAATCCATCTACTGGGAAGCGTTCCCACCAAAACTTTTGGGAGATCTGCCAATAGATCCCTGTGCTAAACTTACACTTCTTCCTTCGTACTGAACTTTAACAATCCCCCACCCCCACTCCACCCCGCACACACTCTTTCTCTCCTGGAAAACTGGCTTTCTGGGCATTTATCAATATGACTTGGTGCTTTCTCCAAGCTTGGATAACTTCTTTTTGGTTCTTTTTGTTGTTGTTGTTGTTGTTTTGTTTTGTTTTTTAGTAAACACACGTGGGCTTTCAAACACTGAATTTTTTTCAGGCTTTATAGTGAGGGAATTCATACCCTTTCAAAGAAGACACCGATTTTTTTTTTTCCAAATTTAAAAGGACATTACTAATCAACTGCTTAGTAGCAAATTGTTTCAGTAAGGAAGAGTGAAAAGGGAACCTACTACCTAGACGAACAGAGAAACAGATGATTTTAAGGGATGTTTTTGATTGGCGGGGGGCGGCTCTAAGAGCCGCGGATCTTGTCGTGTGGTGCCGCTGTGACAGGTGTGCTTCCTTCATGTTTTAAACAAAAGGCCAACCCCTGTTTTCTTCCTTTGGCATGTCCTAGAAATCCTATTCTGGTGAGAACACAGCTAGCGCGATCGCCCGCTCCGCTGCCGCCACGGCTTTGTCTCTCCTTGTGCCAGTTTTCATTATTTCCTGCAAAGAGAAGGTTGAGGAAATCCTGAACATGCTGACTGCCAGGTTACCTGGGAAACCAAGAGCTGATGAGTCTCAAGCCGTGCAAATCCACATGGGCCTGGCTTTGGGGATGTTTCTCTCTCGCCTGTGTGAGGAGAAACTCAGGTACAGTTGATGAAAATATTCCTCCTTTTCGTCTCTGGGATGAGGTAGGCAGCCTCGTGGGCACGCACGTTCGCGAACGTTCTGTCTGAGCGATGATGGTGGTGGCTAAACTTTTTGAAATGGGCACGTCAACGCTTTCTTCTCCTTGATGAGTGCGTCCGCCTTCCCCAAGTGCCATCACAAAGCTATTAGTGTGTTTTGGGGGTTGCTCTTATGCAGGTGATGGTGACTTGAACATCATTCCGTGCTTAGCTGAAAGGTCTGCATAGATCCATGTGATAGATACAAGGGAAAGTGGGCTAAAAATAAAAAGCTGCTTTTCCCCCTGGCTTCCAAGGGTGAAAATAATTATTGATTACTGATGTCGCTCTAAAATGGGAGGAAAGCCTGGAGGGTCACTGCAGCCTGAGGGCGATGGGAATCACCCGGATCACCTGAGAACTGCATGTACCCAGTTTTAAAGGTTGCTTTTATCCCGAGCCCTGGCTACATTTTTATAATCCTTCAAGAGTCTTAATCGGTGCATATTATACTGTGTGCTTTATTCCGTTTGCTCAGTTTTGGACTGCTAGCTTTACCCTTGAGTGGAGCTAACCAAGTAGCAAAGACCCAGGTGGAAAATTCCACGAGATGGGACAGTTTTCTTGTGCATGAATCTACTTTGGTTGTGTTGTCCTTTCTACTTATTCTTTATTTTGAAACAAGTCTTAGGATTTTATATACCCAGGTTGATTGCAGTGTGGTACAACGCGAATACTTGAATATCATGAATATTTAGATGTGCACTGACTTGGAATTCAGCCCCATTTTCTCCGCACTGGAAATAGGATAGCTGGGAGAGGCATCCTGTTGTGACGTTCGATGTCCTTAAACCCCCCCAGTTGGCAGAAATTAACGGTCTGTCCGAAGCCAAGAGATGGTGTCGATGTGGGTAAACTGGATGACATTATGCTATATTTAGATTTCAGTTTGAAACCAGTGGTAAAGTTTGCATTTGTAATTTACATAGCTTTGTGCAAACACCATTATGTGAAACCTTTATGAGAACTGCTATTGATCTAGGGAAATACTGTCTTTCAGATGATCATTTTCAGCTCTTGGAAACATCTGTCAGATGATTGGGAAGATTGGCTTCATCTCTGTGATCATAAATGAAAACGTTTCTAGAATGTTCATTTTGTTCTGTTGACCAGCATTCGTATTTATAAGCCTGGTTCTGGACATGAACACAAGGCTGCCCTTTGCATGTGAATTGACTGTTCCCTATCTCGTGTGTGTGCGTGACAGAACGCAACATGTTTTTTTAAAGACTTAAAACTTGAAAGTGATTTTTTTCTCTCTTTGCTACTATTGCTACAAATGGCAGTTTCTTCACCATCTGTGTTCATGCTCTTTCTTCAGTATCTTTCAAGCAACACGTTCTACAACTAAAAATGAGCCATGGCAGTTTAATTCCAGGCAACTCATTTCATCCTATCTTGGCTCTGGCTCCCCTCGTCATTAGTTTAGGAGGAGATACTGCTGGTTTTAGGGCTTGACAAGTTTGCGCTTGTGGTTAATTTAATCATGCTACCTGGAGAAACCCGAAGGATTCATGCCAGTTCCTAGATTACCTTCCACCCCTGTCTCTCTCACTCGACTTTGCACCTGCAGGAGAGTCTGGGAAAGGACACTACTAGGAAGCTCTTCCCAAGGCCGAATGCCTCAGAACCAGCGCAAAATTTCAGTTTGCTCTCATGATCTGTTTGGACAGCGTCCTTCCTTTTTCGGCCTGTGTGTGAGCACTGTAGCCACCAGCGTAATTATTCATGGTCCCTCCCTTCCTAATGTCTCTGAGCAGAGGAATCTGAAATATTTGCCTTTCAGTGCTGATGACTATTTTACTAGATAATGACAATGTCACTAGATAATGACATTTTTGGAGGAAGTTTCCATTTTTCTAAAATTAAGGTTATCGTTTCGAGGGCTGTTGACTCTGAGCCAGTGACATCCAGTAAGTGGCCCAGCATGACCCCCTCAGGGGTACAGGATTAGGCTCAGGAATGAAAAGTCACCTCGTAGAAGAGAATCCTGACAATCCATTTTTTTGCCATGGCTCATGAAAAAGTCACCTGAATTTCAGTTCTGGTCTAGAATTTATTCAGAAAAGCATACTATTCCCAAGCTTGCTTCTGTCATCAACTCCCAGAGGATACTAGTAGGATCTCTTCAGCATTTGTTTAGGATGGTTAAGTATATTTTACTCCAGAGAACAACTATAATAGGACTTAGTCAAGGCTATTAAAATTGTGTGTGTGTGCGCGCATGTGCGCTCACTGCAGACTGTAATTCTTCACCTCAGACAAAACCACCGTATTCTTGGTGGGCGTCCCGGGGCTGCATTCCACTGAGCGTGGTCCGAGGGAGCAGCGTGACAGTTGATGTGTTAGGAGCCCCTTCACAGCCAGATGTTGGTGACGAAGCCCACAACTCTGCCTGAAAAAACAGCCATAGAACCACCTTTTAAGTTTTCTTTTACTAGAGAAGTCCTAGTTCTCACCAAGACCATTGCAAAACCACATCAATGACTCTCTAAAGGCAGAAAAATACATGGCTGGGTTTCCTCCCCCGCTTCTGAAAAAAACCAAATGTACGAGAAAGGACAAGAACAGCCTTCACAATTGAGACATGAAATCAGAAGTAACAGTCTTTGCAAGAAAGAGATTTGGAATGATTATTGTTAATTCCGGCTTCACGGGTTGTTAAATATTCCAAAGAAAATCTTGTCAGCATTCTCAGAAATGTTTCTGGAATTCTGATTTTAGTTTTTGTTTTTCAGTGCTTTAAAATCTGAATGGGGTGAGGAAATACAAAAGCAGCAGTTTTTGAGTTTATTGGTTTACAAGTGATTATACTGTTCAGGAATTCAATTATTAAATAAATTCTCTGACTCGGTTTCTCTGCCCTGCAAAATAAGTATATGCAAATCATCAATATTATTGTTACTTTGATTTTTAATGAAACGAGTGTTCAGTAAAATGTTAAGAGGAAATAGTATATAGTATTTTGGATATTTAAATGATTTTAAGTAATTGACTTTTTCCTCTTGGTCTTTGCCCAGTGATGTATCTGGCCAGCAGATGAACCTTCTTCTGATGAAGTCTCTGGATGCCCTGGAAAATTGCTGCTTTGATCCTAGTCTTGAATATAAGTATGTTGGTTCCATTTCCTCTCTGATACTTGGAGATTGAATCTTTCTCTGCCATAAACTTTGCCTCCAATTGTGAAATATTCGTAGGACTGGATCTTGAATTCCTTTGCAAAGAGTTTTCAGTAATAATCAGAACCTGTAGTTAAAGGTACTTGTTCTAAAAACCATATTTCAGCAATAGACCATTTGCTTCAGAACAAAGTAACGAAAGTCATTTCATGGCTGTCATTAAGTTATTAATACCTTACTTCTGTCTTGTACTTCTCATACAAGGCATGTATCTGGAGACTTATGTGCATAACTTAACCTTTTTAAGTAGTTGAAACTACTCTTTGAATTTGATTGGACAAAGAGAACCTTTGACCCATGATTTAGATTTCCTTTGTGAAATCCAGCGACTGAAGAATCAAAACGGAAACAAATATAGGTTATGTCCAGGGTTCCCAAACTCCTCAATTTTAATCGTTTCTTCCCGCCCCACCGCAGACTTCATGCTTTTTAAAGATTTTGTCTATTAGACTAAATACTTTGAAATTTATTATTCTGGTCGTGAAAGGTAACCAAAACAAAAAGGAGTAATTAGAAAAGAATATCTTGCACCTCGCTGGCTCAGTCGGTAGAGCACGCGACTCTTAATCCGGGGGTTTTGAGTTCAAGTCCCACGTTCAGTGTAGATATTACTTAAAAATAAAATCTTTAAAAAGGAAAGAAAAGAAAAGCATACCTCAAAAAACTGTTGAACTTACTCATTTAGTTTTCTAAATGTTTTCTTTGGTCTGTGACTTGTGTGGGAGAATATAGCGTTATTAGGCTCCCTGAAGTACTAATGCACTCAAGGACTTAGGCTATATCTTTTTGGACTTGCACGTGTTTTGGAACCTCCAGTTTAGATCCTGTGGTGTTCACTGTTACTAAAAACCTCAACAAATTGTAAGCACTAAGCTCCAGTTTATTAGCTCATTTAGCTTTTGCTGTTACAGACACTGCTGCTCAAATGTGACTGCTTACGTTTGTGGCCTTTAGGAACTTACGATCTAAAGTTACTAACATTCATGTTATCTAGCCTGTTACGTTCAGACTGAGAAAAGAGTAAATAGTAGAAGTAACTGCATATCTCAGATATTTCATTATGAGTAGATAAAGTCAAATCTTCACTTAGTAGGTGGTAGTTAGAGGATCTTCTTTGAGGTGTAGCATAAGATTAGATAAGAATCATTGACATCCACCCAGTTTATCATGAAACACTTTAGAGATGAAATGAGATGTTTTAAGAGTGTGGTTTTGAATATGGGAAAAGAGAGTTCAGTGGCATGACTGAAGTCTCTTGAATGTAGAAAATGATTAATGGAAGGGATAGGGCCGTTCTGCTGTTGCCTTGTCTGGTGAAGAGTTGCTCTCTTGGAACCCAATCCATGTGTTGGTGGTGTTGCCTCTTACAGCCAAGGAGTAAGATAAATTTCTCTCCCCCTGCCCTGTCTTTCCCCAAAGGTATTCATCATGGCTATAGCGCAGGGCATTACAAAGTGGGGAACAAGTTTGTGGATCAACTTACTGCAGGCTTTCAGCCAGTTGGAACAATCAGGAGGGACTTGCATGTATTATCTCCACTAGTCTGCAGGAAGTTTGTTTGAATGAAGGAGAACCATAGAGGTAACTGAATTGTCCACGGGGTGGGTATTTATGCATATAAAAACCTCATATGTTGGTGCCTGGGTGGCTCAGTGGGTTAAAGCCTCTGCCTTCCGCTCAGGTCATGATCTCAGGGTCCACGGATGGAGGCTGCATCGGGCTCCCTGCTCAGCGGGGAGCCTGCTTCCTCCTCTCTCTGCCTGCCTCTCTGCCTACTTGTGATCTCTCTCTGCCAAATAAATAAATAAAATCTTAAAAAAAAACAAACCTCATATGTCTAAGGACATTTAACTTTACCATTAACTTTCCACATGGAGAAGATTCTTATTTCTTCATTATTCTTTCTTGCTTCTTACCTCTGTAGTAATCAGCTGTGTTTGGGAGAAGAAAGCGTGGGCCCAGATCAGGTCTAATCCTGCAGAATTAAGTAGAATAGGGTCATCAGAAATTTCCGGTCCATTTAGTAAAGTCTTGCCCGTCTCTCAGAACTCAATTAAAAGCCCAGATCCTTCAAGAAACTCTTCATCTTCTTCAAACTCTCGTTCTTTCTACAGTTACTGAAGTTGAGTGTTTTGTCCTTCCTAATGCTTTGTGGCTTGTAGTGCTTAGGTGGCTCTGTCTCTGGTTTCAGTTTAGCTAATACCACGTGGCCACGTACTGTGCTAGGCATTTTCACATCCGTTTCCCCTGTCATTCAGTCCCAGTGGCAATCTAAATATTGATACTAAAACAGGAACACTCATCTCTTTGGTTTACAGATTAAGAAAATGAGTCTCAGGCGGGAGACTGGTTCAAGGTCACACAAGTAGCAGCTGGGGGAGAAGCCTAGGTTGTCTGCCTTCAAAGCCATGTTTCTGTCTCTTACATAGTTTGGTGGGGAGAGCACATTTCAGTAGAAAGAAAGCAGTTTGACAGCTGACAATATGGTGTTTACTACTTTTTTTGACATGTGGGTGTATCTCTGTTAAAAAGACAGAAAGACACTCACACTAGGCGAGGCATAAAGTATTCCCCAGACTAATGAGATTCAGGAGTCTAGGGCAGTCTACCCTCAAGTGAAATAGTGGAAGCATTACCAGGAGGTAGTTAATAGACCTAGGAGCTTGCTACCTCAAGTGATAGAATTCACCCAGAGCAAATTCACCACGCTTCCGTGATTTAATGGACAGGTCCCTGCTGAGAGGACCTGGCACCTGGGCTGGTGGGGGTGTGTGGCCTGATCACTTACATTCTGCTGCCATCTAGTGGTACTTTTTGTGCCATTGCAGTCCTCACAGCCTTAAACTAGTCCTGCCATCCATCAATGACCTGAGCGTTGGTTAATTACTATTGAGCTTTTACAAATACGATAACATCTGTATAGCATTTTGTAAAGGGCAAAGCACTATACAAATGTTAACTGTTATTAGAACTAATTATTAGACGGCCTCATACTTAATCTGCAGGGTTGTCCACAATAAAGTCAGGAATTGAAGATTCATATCTGGTTAATTTTAGAAACAATTTATCATTACATCTCAGTTGATAAAGCAACACACAGAGCAGAATTGCCAGCTTTTAAAAGTCGTAGATATTTTTTTCACCAGGGATATTTTAATATACTTTTGGATAAGAGATTCAAATAAGTAAAGACATAATAGGGCATATAATTTTAAAACTCACATTCTCTTTGTCATTTGTTAGTATTCTTTGAGATTCATGTTAGTAATTCCAAAACCTGAAATTTATACCTAATATTATAATTTGGTTTTATTTCATCTCTCTGAGACACCACCATGGAACTCCTTTTTGTTTTCAGGGGAGAGAAAGATGTAGAAGCTACTTCTGCCCAAGCTATTCTTGGTTGGTTTAGAGCTGGCAAACATATCAAAGGGGAGCTAAGATGAAGTAAACGCATAGCAGTGCTGACCTAAGCACCTAGGAAGATCTTTAAGACTTAGGACCAAAAAAAAAAAAAAAAAAAAAAAAAANACTTGGAAATCAGAAGAAAATATCAGGAATAAAGCTTCAGGACTACCTTCTTCTTGGAGCATGCTGGAAAAACGAGATAGAGTAGGAGTTTAGGTCAATAGACACATACACTCTAGCATATTTACATTGGCACACGTATATCCATAGTTAGATTATATATTAATATATGACAACAGTCACTGATCATTGTAGCAATGAAATAGAATCATTAGTGAATGGTAACCTTGCCCATGAGTAATTATGCTGTGATAGTGAACTAGAAACCAGTTTGTCTTTTTCTAAGCCTTTGTGTCTGTATGCCTTGGGACAGTGAAAGAGGAGTTTTAGTCCAGGAGATAAAGATTTTTGCATGCCCAGAATAGCCCCCAAAATGCCCGACCTGGGATACCTGCTCTTTATTGAGAAAGGTGAACCCTGATACTTACGTGAGCTTTGAGAGGCCGCCTTTTCCCACATGAAATCTGACACTCCTCTTTCTTAAATTAGTCTAGCAAAAAATGGAAATTGAGTTTTCTTGATTGAACCTTGGATAATATATTCAGTGTATTTTAGCCCTGGTAAATTTTGCCTCCACCTGAATAGAAGAATCCAGTCTTGTTTTTGTTGTTATTTTTCTTGTAGATGTTCTCTCCACTTTAGACTCTCTTGAAACCCTGCATTGGGTCAGTTCTTCAGCATTCAATATTGATGGAACTCTGTCCCTGTCAAAGCAGCATATGTGGTGAGGGAAAATCAGAAAACGTACCTAGCCTCATGGAGCTTGCAGACTAGCGAAGGACATGGGCAGAAATCAAACAATCCTTCAAATAATCCTCATCAGAATTTATAATTAAGGGGCGCCTGGGTGGCTCAGTTGGTTAAGCATCTGCTCTCAGCTCAGGTTATGGTCCCAGGGTCCTGGGATGGAGCCCTTTGTCTGGATCCTTGCTCAGTGGGGAGTCTGCTTCTCCTTCTCCCTCCGCTCCTCCCCAACTCCCTCATACTGTCTCTCTCGCTCTCTCAAATAAATAAATAAATAAAATCTTTTTTTTAAAGAATTTATCATTAAAATTGTCCGAATTAAATTAGTATGGGGTGTTATGGGAGAGTCCTGCAGAGTTTCCCTCCTGGGCCAGGGAAGGTGTCCCTCAGGAAGTAACATTTGAAATCTTAATCGAAAGTAGCAGTTAAATAGTCAAGAGGGAGCAAAAGTCAAATTTTTCAAAGTATTAATCACATTTTGTCTAACTCTATCTTTGGTTCTAATTTTGTCAAATTTTTATGTGCACCCAGGATAGAAAGAGCCAGAAAATCCAAAACAAAACAAAAACAACAAAACCCGAAAAACAAACAAAAAAAACCCTTCCCTGTAGATTCTAAATGGGAACAAAGACATTAAATTCATACTAATGAAGAGCGACTTCCCTCCTTCAGAAATGTGATTGGTCTCAAAAGCATGCCGTGTTCAGATGGTAGATGCTGATTTAACTGGTTGGAAATGCATTATGCTAGTCGAGGTTGTTGTTAAGTTCCTGTGAGCTGTAACAGCAGTTCTGCCTGGCTAATGATCGATTATTACTGCAGTGGCTTCTTTACAGAGGCTTTCCTAATGCCAGATAGTTATGCAATAGAACCTAGAAAAACATGCTCGAGACACGGTACCTTCTCATAAGCATTTCATCAGGACATCCCGACGGGGCCCTGAGAGGGGCCTGGGGCTTGGCAGATGGAGCAGAAGGTTGGGAATCAGAAGCCTCTGTCTCCTGGCCGTGCTAGGCTGGAAACTCTCCATATGACCTTGAACAAATCTTGTAGCCTCTCCATTCTTTCGGGTGTCTGTTATCCATTGTGGAGCCTTCGTTTGCAAGAGGGGTTTGAGGAAAGGAACTACCACATTCAGAAAACGCTGTGAAGGTTCTTGGCGCCAGCCAAGAACATAGATACTATAGACGTGGGAAATGACATAACCGACGGACATCGAAATGCATTACTGGAGAAATGCCCTGGAACGGAGTCTCCAGCGCCAGGTGTCGTGCCAGGCAAGCCAAACCAGAGCCGGGATGATTTCTCAAAAACAGCTCCACATTTTCTCCATTCAGAACACAACAATGATGACAAAACCTTTTTTTTAAAACTAGAAAATCACCCTACAGCTGCATTATATTACCATCCTAACTAGAAGTTTTCTGGGAGACCCCCTTTTTTTCCTCTTAAATGGATATGTATTCTTTCCCGAGATCTGGGGCACAAAGCCTCAGATTCCAATTGAAGTGTCACATGGGGTAACTTTTGACAAGCCTGTCATTTGTCCATTTTCTCTTCTGACCCAGTGGTGCTCTGAGGGATCAGAGGGGAGAAGAGGATTAATGTCATTGTACGCAGACAAATACAGTTTCTTTAAGAAATTCCACTTGTGGAAGTCGACTAGGAAACACGAAGCACTTAGCAGTGCCTCATCGTCATGGCTTGCGACGTAGCCCCCCGTCATCAGTCAGATGTCCTCAGCTCATATTCTGAAATGAGTCTTCTCTCGTGCAGTTCGTCGTAGCGCCGTCCACGTGCAGACTATGGGGGCATGCGCTGGAGGACCACGGCTTCTCCCAGTGCAGGGGTAGAGCTGGTTTGACTTGACCTTTTATCCGTCCTCCTCCCTCACCATAGAGTTTAAGTCAAATCTACTTCATATTTTCATCTGTTCTTCCCTGGTGGGTCCAAAGCACTAACATGGGCCAGAGACACCTGTTCTGATAGAAGGTTTTCCGTTTGAGGTTGCGGGGGCAGAGGGGGGCATTGGGTGCGCCTGTGGTGGTTCATGGGACACACTTCTATGCCAGGCAGCAGACTGAGAATCCAGCCATCTCATCTCACGTCCAAGAGCAGGATAAACTCCCATGAAGAGTGATAATGTGGATTTCTGTTCTTTTTTTTTTTTAATTGGCATATACTGTATTATTTGCTTTGGGGGTACAGTTCTGTGAATCATCAGTCTTTTTTTTTTTTTTTTTTGCATCCAAGCACGGGCTGTATACTGGGAGTTGGACTCGTTCTGTCTCTCATGAGCCACAGCAGCCAAACAGAGTCCCGAGTTCACGTGGCGGCATCGCTTCGGAAGCTCTCAACGTACCTAGATGACAGTGGGAGCCAAAGCAGAACATTTCAGGAGGTAGGAGCGGGAGGTGACGGCTTTCTTCCCTCTGTTGTCTTTTGTTTTCCTGTGGCCACTGATTTTCTACTTCTCATATTTTGGTAACACTGAAATTAAATTCTTCCTCAGTCTCAACTGGCAGAAGGAGAAAAATCTGAGTGGCAAGCAACCTATATTAGATCATAAGGTTTTCAAACTGTGCAGCTGTTTAAATCAACTCAGACTTAAATGTGGCCTTTAAGATAAGAGCATTTAGCGCATGCAAAAAAACTAAGTCAGCATCGCTAGGAGGCACTTTCTAAGAAGAGCTGTGATTTCCGGAGGAAGGTTCAATGGAGATTTTTAGAATCCCACTCCAGCCCAATGTAACTTTCAGAGACGGCTGAGAACAAGCTTAAGAAACTGTGGACCGAAAAGGGCATTTTCTTTTCTTTTCTTTTCTTTTCTTTTTTTTCTTTTTTAATGTCAGCCAGCACGAAAAATCATTGAGGAAGTTCCCTTCACCACACTTAATGAACAGGTTTTCTGTTACGGTGCAACAACACGCAGAATCGCGGTTCCGGGACACAGCTCTTTGTGTCGACCGCGCACAGAGGGCGCGCCAGAGGTGTGTGTCTCTGCCAGGTGAAGCCGGACGGCCTGGGCCGCGTCTTGGGGAGGCCCCGGGGCGACCTTTTGGCCTGGCCGGATTCCCCGTCTCATTAGAGCAGATTCTGTTTGCCCGGGCCTGCCCGCGAGCTATTGATGGGGGCATAATGGCTGCTTGTTCCCGCTCGGCCCCTCCGCTTTCAGCAATAGGACTTGTCGAATCCGTGAATTTCTTTGGGGCACCGAGGGTTGCAGTTTTGTTCTGATACGCGCACCACATTTCCATTTTTAAAGCAGTTGCGGAGCACAGTTGAAGAGGACGTATCTTTTTAAGCAAAGGGAGAACATTTTGCCACCGAGGGGCCGTTTGATTAATAAACGAAAGCAGGGTTTGTAGAGCCGATGCTCCGGTCTGCCTTGATGTTTTGATTTACGAGGCCTCGAGCAGGCACTTTGGTGTTTTTCCTCCCCTCTGATGTGTTATGATCCATTCCACTTCGCCTTAGCAGCATCTCTGTGAAGGAGGGCTTCGTGAGGAAAACGTGAGGCAGCGGGGAGGGGCTGATTCATCAGCCTTTGCAAAAATGGAGGCCCAAGTCGATTGAGGGATGTGCCCTGAAGTTTCTGAGCCCGTCGGTGGTCAATGTGGGACGTAAACCTGCGTGGGCCGTCTCGACTCCCAACATTCTCTTTTATTTATAATTTGCTCATGTATTCATCTGTTCATTTATTAATTAGCACACCAGTGCTCTGACGTAAGGAATATTACCTCTATTTTACACAATTTTTGTAACTCTAAAACCCACATGCCTGGCCACTATGCCCCACTCCTTCTAAGAGGGTATCTTAATGCAGCCCTGGGTCACATCTTTGAATTTCCTCTCCAGCTTGGCCTGGGATTCCAGCCCATGCTGCTAGTAGCATTCACTAGAGATGAAAATCTAGCCTCTGCTGTCGATAGATCTGGTGTTCTGATGTGAGATGGTGAGGGAACTTTCTGATTTTGAGTCTAAAGACCTGGGCTTGAATCTTGCCTCTGTCACTGGCAAGCTATATGTCGTTGGACCTCAACATCCCTCCCCGTAAAATGGGAATTCTGACCCACAGGCAGCGAAGCAGTGCGTGGTTTGTGGTAGGCATACTTGAACCCAGTCCTTATCCCGGGGAGAAGTTGGACAGAACACTGGTGTCCACTAAATCGTGTTCTTTTGTTTTTCCTCTTGAAGAAACATCTCCTGCCCTCTCTTCTTCTAGGTCTTGGCCTATACCCTCAGCTGTGTATGTACCTCAGCGTTCAGTACCGGGATCATTGAGGCTGCGGAGGCCGAAGATACCATGAACAAACTTCAGATGTTGGTAGAAAACAACCAACAGGTTGGAATGGGTGCCTTGATCACTCCTCTCTTTAGGTCTCATGTTGCTGCTGAGTCCTAATTTTGACTCACTCTGATTAGACTATTATCAGGATGTTTCTGTGCACAGAACTGGGGAACATCTTTTTTTTTTTTAAGATTTAAAAAAAAATTTACTTGACAGAGAGCATGCATGGGGGTTGGGGGAGCACAGGGAAAGGGAGAAGCAGACTCCCCACTGAACAGCGAGCCCAGTGTGGAACTCCATCCCAGGACCCTGGGATCACGACTTGATCTGAAGGCAGATGCTTAACCAACGGAGCTACACAGGCACCCCCAGAACTGAAAAACTTCTACCTTTTCCCACTACTGTAGCCAATGGTTACAGATGTCTTTTTTCTCTCCTTATGCTTTATCTTTTGTAGGTACTTCTTTTTCTTTGCCAGAGGGGGTATGAAAGGCTTTTCTCTCTCTCCACCTGTATTTAAAAACCTTGAAACATGTAGCTAGGGAACGTAAGGCTAGTGATAACAATTTGTAAAGATGGGAATACCTGATGGACTCTGATAAGGTCAAACCTCAGCAAATTCAAAGCAGAGAATATCTGCTCATGACCGAATATGCATGGGACAATTTAAATACCTATAAGTTAATTTAAACACCTTTAAAATGTTCTCTCTGAAATATTATTCAGCCTTAAAAAGGAAGGAAATTCAAACACATGCTACAACATGGATGGATCTTGAGGACATGATGCTAAATGAAACAGACCAATCACAAAAAGACAAGTACTGTATGATTCTATTGATAGGAGACACTTGGAGTGGTCAAAAGCTTAGAGACAGAAAGCAGAAAGGTGGTCACTGGGAGTTTGGGGAGGGACGATGGGGAGTTATTGTTTAAGGGGTATAAGGTTTGCACTTGCAAGATGAAAGAGTTCTGGAGATGGGTGGTGGTGATGGTTGCACAACAGTGTGAGTGTGTTTAATGCTGCTGAAAAGTGGTGAAGATGGAAAATTGTATGTTATGTATATTTTAAGACAATTACTCTGATTACACATGTTATAAAATTGCCGATCTGGATTTTGTTTTTCTCCAAAATCTCAATATTGGCCATGGTGGATTATTGTAGGATTCACTGGTTATTAGCTAATATTGTTACTATTTTATGGCTCTGTGACTGCTCACTTAAATTCAGAATAGTTTTTGCAGTACCAAGATGTGGAAGTTTGCATATGCTGTGCTCATTGTGGGACTTTTTCTCCTCTTGTCTGGTTGTTGACTAAGCCTGTGTGATCTACCTCAGTATTTTCACCCTATAATTCCTTCTGAAAATTTAGATTGTTGGAATCAAGTCTCGTAATGATCCAGTATTATTTTCCTAAAATAAACCATTCAGTGCAGCTGAATTCCTTATAGTTAGACTGCAGTTTCTGTTGCAAACCAAAGTCCTGCTTTTTTTTTTTTTTTAAGATATTTTCAGTTGCTGGGAGATGAGATAGATGTGTCTTCTTATTTTTTTTTTTAAGATTTTATTTATTTGTCAGAGAGCACAAACAGAGGGAGCAGCAGGCAGGAGAAGAAGCAGTCTCCCTGCTGAGCAAGGAACCTGAGGCCAGACTCAATCCCAGAACCCTAGGATCATGACCTGAGCCAAAGGCAGACACTTAACTGACAGAGCCACCAGGCATCCCCAAAGTCTTGATTTAAAAAAAAAAAAAATCTGCAAATTGCTGATTTTCAGATGGCAGAAGAACCTGTCAGTAGGGAAGGGAGCCCCTCGAAGTGCTTAGAAGTGCTTAGTCTATAAAATTCTGTGCCATCTGCACTCTTCTTCTTCTTTTTTTTTTTACCCTTTGTTTTTATTTGTTTATAACAGACTTCAGGTTTTGCCCTGGCATTGGGAAACCTAGTTCATGGTTTGTCTGTGTGCGGACATGGAAAAGCTGAGGACTTGGGCCACAGACTGCTCCCCGCCTGGATCAGAATTGTTCTAGCACAGGTAGGAGGTCATGTCCTAGCATGTGATTTTATATTTTTATAAAGGATAAAAAGAGCAACTTTACTGGACTATTTATAGGTGCTGCTATGATATACAGCCTAACAATAAAAGAATAGGCAATTTCAAATGAAAGAGATGCAGGAACTTTAAATCCCTTATAAATGATACATTCTGTCAACCATTATAGCTTTTTTTTTTTTTTAAACAGGCTACTTTCTCAGTCTTTTAGTTTTCAAACAGAATGGTGGTTTCGAAAAATACAGAGCAAAAACAATGCCATCTCTGATTGAATAACATCAACCTATTACTGTATTCAAGTTGGCTGCCATTTTTGGTTCAACGATCAAGGTTATGTTGACTCTAGAGATGTAGTACCATTTTGACCGGTGTTTGTCTAGGATATAATAAGTTTTATAGTATTCAAACCCCAGGACTGTTTGCCTTTTGACACACCGGATGCTTTGTTTTCAGGGTACTCCTACAATGCTTTGTTTGGCGGCGCTTCACGGCATGGTGGCCTTGGTAGGCTCTGAAGGGGATGTAATGCAGGTAAAAAAACAAACAAACAAAGCACGAAGAAAAGCACGGGGAAATCTGTATGTTTACATAGCCACCGCAAGAGGAGAACACCCAGTTTCTCAGTATGCTAAGAACAGAATATGTGCTCGTAGTAATGGTTATACTGGGCTTTTTGATGCCTTGATATATAGAAAATTGCTCTTGGCAGAGCATTCATTTTTAGAGACTTGTTCCTTCTTTTATTTGGTTCATAAGAATTAGACCTAGTTGGCCTGTGTACTTCCTACAAAGTTCCCTGCCTGAGAAAAGTGACTGAATCATAAGAAATTTCAAAAGTTGTTCGTAAGAACCTCCATTTTTTTCTGTCATGTTTAAGTTTATATCTAGGTAGTTGTCCTTTTGCTTTTAAATGTTTCCCATGTTGGACGTACATATGTTCCAGTTTACAAGTAATGGCAAGGAGCACCTGTGTTCACACAGTGAAGGTCTCCTCAGTGAGTCCTGCTCGCTGCACTGAACCCGTGATAGGAAATCATGATAAACACGGCATGGGCCCTGCCCTCATGGAGCCCAGAGCTGGCTCCTTGTTGTTTCTGAAATGTAAGAACGTAATGGTAAATGATACCATAGCTTAGAAGATGATAGCTCATCTGCTGGGAACATCATTATTTGCTTTTTGGGGATGTTGGGGTGGATATTTCTCCTCTTTCTTTCAGCTGAAGTCAGAAGCCATCCAGTCCTCTCATTTTCAAGCCAGACTCAATGAAGTCATTAAAACTGTAACTCAGGTGAGAAGAGGAATTTAAAATCCTTGGATGGGAAAACAGATAATTCCCCCCACTTTTTTTTGGAGAGAGAGAAAGAGAGTGAGAGAAAGAGCATGCATGTGTGTGTGAGCAGGTAGAGGGGCGGTGGGAGAGGGAGAGAGACAATCTTAAGCAGGCTCCATGCCCAGTGTGGAGCCTGATGCAGGGCTCGATCTCACAACCTTGAGATCATGACCTGAGCTGAAAGCAAGAGTTGGACACTTAACTGCCTGAGCCACCCCAGCGCCCCTCAGCTACTTCCTTTTACTGCCTTTCTCTTTCATGGTACAAACTGTTTTACTTGGAAAACGAGGCAATCTCTGGTTATTCACATTCAGTCCAGTTCACCGACAAACACGCACTGCCTCTGGGGAAAAAAAGCTGGCATTGTTAAGTTAACTGAAGTTGGCTTGGTTTCCTTTAAAAATGAAAACCTGACCCTGGAAGGGATATTAGGTCCTCAGGACAAAGTAAAGTGGAAGGTGATCAAAGGGCAGGACAGATATCTAAGAAGTGCTAGTACACATGTCAGGGATTAAAGTATTTGGGTAAATTATTATCAGCATTTTTGGCTAGACGGTAAGTATGTTCATCTGCTGAGAAATGATTTTATATTTTAAGATTTTTATTTTTAAAAATTTACTAGTTTCACTGCATTAAACATGAAAGCACAGAATGAAGGAAGTTGAAAAAATACTATTGATGGTCCTCACAACTTGAAGCAAGTGTTCATAATAATTGCCCCTATTTCTTTTTAAGCATTCTTATTTTCTTTGCACAATTGGTATTCTTACTATATATAGAACTGTGTAGATGGTCTTTTCACTTAGTCTTTTCATTTAGTATACTTTTTTCTTCGTGTGAATACAGCTGATTATTACACCTACCACATAAACAAGTTTTAGTAATTCATGCTTAGAAAAGCAAACATAAATCTCTGAACAGAAGAAACTCTCTTTTGCATGTAGGAATGTGACTCTCAGAAAAAGAATTATACCAAAACTTAAGTGGCTATAACTCGGGAGAAAAAAATCTATAAATGAAAACTTATTTAAGAAAATCCATATTATGAGTGATAATGAGTAATAGAACATTACTTAAAGAAGAGAACAAAATAATATCTCTTTGCATTTTTAGAGGTATTTTATTCTTAAATAACTAGCACTTTTTTTTTTACTTTTGGATTTTTTTCCCCGTTTTAAAAAAAAAAAAAATTCCTTTGAGACCCGTCAGACTCATTGAAACCTAAGACAATGAGTACTACCTTCTGTCATGATCGATTGATTGATTCATCCATTCATTTCTTCAGAAACAGTTGTTGATCACCTATGTGTCCAGGATTTAGTATACTAGACACGTGATGTTATGTCTTGTCAAAGAACTTGTCATTAGCAGATAAGCCTCCACCTCATATAAGATAAATGATTTCCTCTGAGTGACCTTTTATTAAATGGAGTTTGGATCTTGCCCAATCATTGAACTGTTACGCTTTCCTCTATAGGTCATCAGTGTGTCTGGGGTGATTGGTCTTCAGTCAAATGCTCTCTGGCTTCTAGGACATCTTCATCTGTCTACTCTATCCTCAAGTCAGAGCAGAACTTCTGGTAAGATCAGAATCTCGGAACACTGGGGCTGGAAGGAGGGATTGCTACTGGGGCCATGTACTTGGTTAAGGGCATTAATCTTTGCAACCACCTTAAGTGGTAGATGTTACCATCCCTCTTTTTCATCAGAAGAAGGAAACGCTGTGGAGAGCCTTCCTGACTTGCCCAAATACCATCTCTCTTTTACGTCAGAAGAAGAGGGGCTGCGAAGAGCTTTCCTGACTTGCCCAGGGTCATGTGGCCGCAGGTGGTGGACACACAGTTGAACTTACCTCTGTCAGCCTCCAAAGCCCATGCTCTTTTCATGATTCCTCCCTGCCTCCCTCAGAGGACAGATGAGGCAGTCTAACCCCATATTTCACAAATGAAGACAATGAGACTTAGAAAGATGACATGACTTACATGTACAGTTAGTTTAGCGACAAATCCAGAAGGTAGGAACAGGTCCTTGAAGCTCGGAAGAGAGTTCTTTTTATTTTCCTACATGGCATTATAGTTTGTATAATTCTCATATTTCATTAAAAGTCTCTTCCTATATGACTGGATTTCTTTGGGCCCCTGCTTTTGAGAAAAGAAAATTTGCAGATATGCACATACTTGACATTGAAATTAAAATCCTAGGTCTTACCATCACAAGGCCTTTTCTATTTCCACATTTTTGATAAAAAGCAGTAAAAAATACTTGCAATTCCCACATGCTTAATTTAAGTTTTTACTTGGAGATTTTCTGCAGAAGACATCCCTGGAATACACGGGGACCTGAATCTGCTCTTTGCTTTTTTTTTTTTTTTTTTTTAAATTTTTTTTTTTTTTTTT
>LNAC01000168.1:118026-253188 GCA_002007465.1 Ailurus styani | reverse complement strand
GAGAAAGGGGAAAGCAGGCTTCCTGCTGAGCAGAGAGCCCAGTGTGGGGCTCGATCGCAGGACTCTGGGATCATGACCTGAACCGAAGGCAGAGGCCCGACCCACTGAGCCACCCAGGCACCCCTGCTCTTTGCTCTTTATCGAATTTTGACCCACTGTCTCTCTTGGACCCAGGCCAGGAAGGTTTAGGTACCAAAGCTTTAAAAAACCTTTAAAAGTTTCGCATTATTAAAGTCATTAAAAGTTTTGCATATCCCCTGACAGGTAGTCCGTGGGCAGCATTACTGTGAAGACGTAGCACCGTAATTACTGTTCCCCTCACTTTCAGTCACTCCGTAGCTGGAGAAACAGGACATTGTTCCACAGCGTTCCCAACGTCATGAACTTGAGACAGCTGGAAGCCGTCATGTTAAAATGGGGAAAAGAAAAAAAAAAAAACCCACCAAACTTAGTCATAGAGGAAACCTTAAGTAATGTTAGTTTGAAAGGGCAGTGGGCTCCTAAAGTAAGGTCCTGGTAGAATAACAATTTGATGTCAGGCTTTTGGCTTTTGCATAGATTTTTAATCATTAATGCTCTGGGTTACACGGTCTGGCCCACGTGTACTCAAGTCAGGCGGTCGTGAACCATCTCACACCAGCTTCGTTGGAACACAATGCTTGTTATGTCTGGAAAAGTACAGCTCCTTGTTTCTCTTGGAATTTTCCAGTTGAGCCATTTGTTGCGGCAAAAAGCATCTCATGAAGCAATTCTGGGGGACTGGGGAGGAAAAGAATCTTGGAAACTCCCCAGACTCGCCTCGCCTCCATGTCGCTGCCTCGGTGTTCCAGGTCAACAGCCAGACCTGGTAATTTGGAATGCTGGTCACTGAGAGGTCCCCGCCTTCTGAAGTAACAGGCCGGCTGCTATTATTACTGATCGTTGATTTCCCTGGTCCATAGATCTGGCACGGGATGTCCTTAGGTCACCCCTAGAATGG
Organism: Ailurus styani; assembly: GCA_002007465.1. Classification (NCBI taxonomy): domain Eukaryota; kingdom Metazoa; phylum Chordata; class Mammalia; order Carnivora; family Ailuridae; genus Ailurus; species Ailurus styani. The sequence goes on along the minus strand of LNAC01000168.1, from coordinate 252,209 downwards.
TGGTCTCAGCCCAGAGGCCAATGGACTCCTTGCGGACACCGAAGGTCACTGGACTGGGGCGTATTGATGTGACAGCATGGAAAGAACTTGCTTGTTTTTTTTAACCACTTTAGTAAAGTTTCCATCCCCTGTGATTTTGCAGAATCTGCTAGGTTTACCACGATTTTAGCTTTGCTTGCATAGCCTAAGTGATTCCTTCAAGGCCAGTCACTTAATCTAATGGAATTAGTTGCCACCACAGAGTATTGTGCTAGATTAATGGCGTAAACATCCCTGCTTTGTCTCTAGGTTGATATGGCAGCAGGAGATCATTATCTTTCCTTCATTAGTCCCGCCAAGTTCACTGGTTAATTTGATCATTTTCTGTCTCCACAGTTCCTACTGACTATAGCTATTTGCCTGAGAGCAGTTTTATTAGAGCGGCCATTGGCTTCTTCGTCACAGGAGGAAAAAAAGGCAAGTGAGCACATTTCTTGAATTTTATCATTCTTCTGCGCATTAGGGTTGGGTGCCCGAAGCTTGCGTCTATAGGATTAAACCATAATCCATCTGAGGGAATGAATATTTCCATCTGCTAGACCATCTTTGCCATAGGAATGACCGCGAGGCCAACACACTATGTCGTCTCTTGGAATCGTTGTATCTGACCTTGGGAGTGGTGGGGTTGCGGGGAGTGGTCCGGGGGGAATCTGTGAAGACCTTAATCTTTCATTTGACCTTTTCAAAAAGTATGAGCACGCATTTCTTTTCTTCTTAATGTTGAGTGGGTATTGACCATAAAAGAGAAAATGCAGCTGGGACCTGACTTGGAAGTAAGTTTTCTCCCTGAACCTCGAATGATCGCTCTCTGTTGTTGGAATCACTGGCTCTAGTTCTTAATTTTATCTTGTGTTTTTTTTTCTCTGCAAACATTTGTCCCTGTGGGATTCTTTGTTGCTGCCACCCACATCAGAGCACAAGCAACCTGAAGACAGATTGAATTGCCTTTTGTTTTTAACCAAAGTCAGAATAATGCCATATAAGTTTTTAAATAAATTCTCTACTGATAAACATCGACTATTCAGTGATGTGAGGGCAAAATGTATCCACCTTGAGGGCAAAATGTATCCCCCTTGAGGGCAAAATGTATCCCCCTTGAGAATTTCATAGCTCAGGAAATAGTTTCATTGTTATAATATTCTTTCATTGGTATTTGCTAGTTTCTTTCTTGCCTGGCTTGGTTAGGTCGATCTGGGCAAATCCAGTGCCTGTATTATGATAAGACCATCCCAGTTTGTTTTTTTTTTTTGGGGGGGGGTAGTTTTTAAACAAATTAAACTGAAGAAATCTGGAGAATGCAGGTTTGATTAATGAAAGTCATAAAAGAGTAAAATCTTACTCTTGGAAGGGACATTAAAGGTCATGTCATCTGATTTCCCATTGGATAATCCCTGCAGCTTCCAGATTATAAACTAGTTTCAGAGTTTGAAGATGAATTCCTTTAGCTCCTAGAGTTCTTGAAACTGTAGTATTTTTTTAGGGTCATGAGTTAGTGTGACTGCTTTTACATACTCTCAGTAAAAATGGACATATAGTTATGTCATTGTTGTACATAATATATTATATAAACGTAATATATTACATGTAATATAGAGTTAATTGTTTATATTGTCATATATTAAGTCTATAATAGTATCATAGTAGAGATGTCTTCATTAGTAAGAAGTTGAATTTTTTTACTGCAGGAGCATCTAAAATTTTCATAGCCAGGATAATTTTAGGAATATATATTTTGCTCCTTTTATTTTTAGCTTGCTCGTTGATATCTTACAGAAGTTTTAAATGATAACGTGAGCTATTTCCATGAGAATTAAAATAAAAATTCTTCAGACAAAATGAAAGATACTTTTTCTTTTCCTGTGAATAAAATATATGGGGACTCCTCAGATCCCTGTTTCTTGGCAGACATGAATTTTCTCTGAATCCTGTGGGAAATTTTGGTTAAACATAACATTTTGATGATTACATAGTCGTGGCACAACAGGAAATGTTCTGCTCTAAAATTGAAAAATCAGGTGGAACTGGCCTCAGTGACATTACTTGCAATCTTCCTGAAAGCTAGTTTAAGACAGATAAATGAAGTATTAAAAATGCCATATTACCAATCAGATTTTTGGCATTTTCAGGTTGTGGGAGAGGGCTGCCTTCTTGTCAGTTTTGCTGACTAGATTCAGAGGAAAATCTATTCAGCCTTACACATTACTAATGATGACCCCAGAGGAGTGGGGGCCGTGGGAGGCTGACCTCCGCCTCCGAAGCCCATTTACAAAAACAAAACCAGACCCTGCTCTATGGGTCTAAATGGGATGGCCGAATGCGGAGGTGTGCATGCAAACGAGTGTTTTCTTCTTCAATATGCCCAGCTCATTTGAATTTTAATAACTCCCTTCTGAAGCAGCTTTTGAGTTTAAATGTCTGGATGTCACTCACTAGAGCCCAGTGGGGCTACCCATAGGAAGGATGACGACGTTGGTGAGCTCTTTTGAGGAAGAAATGGCTTCAGAGAATAAAAATCCTGCGTGGCATAGGCAGGAGAGAGGAGACTTTAGGCGTGGTATGGCTTCATTGCCTCTGTGTGCTGTTTCCTAGCTCGTGAGAGGAAGAAAATTGTGATGAGTTATCCCTGACCCACACTTAGGCTGGGACAAGCTAGGGCATCGTCATGTTTAGCCAATCAGATTTGAGCTCATGAATACATGGCTCTGGTGTCTGATGCTTAGGGCTTTTCTCCCCTTGAATCCTCATTTTAATATTCGGATGATAGAACACACAGGACGTTCAGAACATCCATTCCTTCACACAGGTTTCCATTTGAAAACCCAACAGATGAAAATCCTTCTAGTTTTTAAAGACTTCAGTTAATAGCTTTGAATATAACTGGTTTTTTGTTCTGCCCCTGACATTCTCCTTTCTTCCCTGATGACCATGACCTCTAATGGCAGATGTCATCATCATCATCATTATTTATTCCCATGGACATTTCTTCTTGATGCTAGGTTTCAAATATGCTCGGAATCTATCTCTTCCTATCATGGAATTATTTTTTTTCCCCTTAAGAGACTCTCAGTTTTGACCCCTAGTTTTGCTTCTTTTTAATTCATTTATTCTTTTTTCTGATCTTTGTTTTTCCTCAACCTCATAGCCATATTCAGATTTCATCAAGATTTTATCTATTTCTTTCATAAAATATTTAAAGTGAATCAAAAGCACTTAATAAAAGCAATGGTTCATTTTTGGTGCTAACACCAGGTATTTCTACCTGATGACCGAGGATTATTTTTTCTTATCATTCTGTTGCTGGGAAATGTGACTAGCTTTCTAAGCCTGTGTTATTCTGTTAAGCTTTAAAGTTCACAATAAGAACTATTATTTGAGGAAAGTGTATTTAAATCCTTGTAATAAAATCTTTATGAATAGCATTTCCTTCTTGATCTGAATTTATTGGTCACTGATGTATGTGCTAAGTGCCGGACTCTTGTATAAACTATAGGAGTACTTGTATATAACACTAAGTTCAAAAATGGTTTCAATGTCCTATAATCTCACCAGCCAGAGATAGCCACATAGATATTCCAGCATAGGCCCTTCTAGGTGATACTGAATCGTAAAATTTATTTTATTTTGTTGCCTGGTTTTTAAAAATTTAACAACTCTTCATGTAAATGGACATAATCACCACTCATCTCCTCCAAAAGGAGGTTTGGGAGAAAGTACAAAACGAATCCTTGCATCACTTCCTAGACATTTGTTAATGGGATATGTTTTGGGAGTATTTGATGGCTATTTTGGGTTGTAAATACCATGAAAAATATTTAAAAGGAAAAAAGTCACTGATTATCCCATGACTTTCTAACTGCTGATGTCATTTTTTAAAATTTTCTTTTTAATTTGTTTTTATGCACATGCAGTTTTTACTTATACTTTGAATCTTTTAACTTATTAACGTTTCCCTACCTTTCATTATATCTCCATAGTTATCATTTTTTAATGACTGTAGAATATTCCATCAAGTTGGTGGGTCATAGTTTAGCCATTTTTCCATTGGTCACTTAAAAAATTTGCATTATGGGGAACATCTCTATGCATGTAGCTTTTGCTTTTCTGCCTATAGGTTTCCTTAAGATACATTCTCAGCAACTTATTAGTGGGCAAGAGGATTTGGTGACTCTGGGGATGGCTTGGCCTCATTGTCCTTTGAAAGGGTTGTGCAGGATTTGGGTACCTCAGCCCAGGATGTATATGCAAAGCATGGGAGCAGAGGTAAAAGGCATGGGAGTCAGGCTGCTGGGACTCACACCCTGCTTCCACCACAGGCAGGCTATGTAGTTTCAGACAAGCGGCTTAAGTCCCGAAGCCCCAGTTGCTTCTGTAAAGTGGAGAAAATAATTGAATCTTCTTTATAGAGTTTTTGTAAAGATTATGAGTCACTTTATGTCACCGTGCTTGGAAAACAAAATGAGAAACCCTTTTGAGCTATCATACTACAAACCAAGCGAACATATAGATGAACAGATGATTACAATAAAAATCCATCAGGTATAAAATGATACCTTAACACTGCTTTAATTTACATTTCATTGCCAGAAGGAACGAACACTTTTGCATGTATTTACTATTTGAGAAGTTTATTTTTAAGTTAAATTTTAGACTACTTTTTTTTTTTTTTTAAATTCAGCCTCCTCCCCCTTTGTTTTGAAGTAAGCTCTGCAGCCAAAGTGGGGCTGCGGGGCTTGAACTCATAGCCGTGAGATCGAGAGTTGCACACTCTACCAACTGAGCTAGCCAGGCACCTCCAAAATTTGTACCCCTTTTCCTTATTTTTTGTTTTGAAATAGTTCCAGACTTATAAAAAAGTAAAAACAGCCAGAGAACCCTATTCAGATTTCACCGACTATCCAAGTGATGTCTTTAGCAGAGAATGAATTTAATCCAGAATGTTGCACTGCACTACCTGTCCTATCTCTTCAGTCTCCTTCAGTCTGAAACAGTTCCTCGGTTGTTCTTTACCTTTCAAAACTTGAGCATGCTTTTTTGTTCTTTGTTTTTGTTTCTTTTTTTTAGGGTTTTGTTTTGAGAGAGACAGCATGAGTGGGGGCGGGGAGAGGCAGAGAAAGAGAATTTTTTTTTTTTAAAGATTTATTTTTTTTATTTTAGAGAGAGAGAATCGTCAAGCAGACTCCCTGCTGAGCAGGGAGCCGGACATGGGTCTTGATCCCAGGACCCTGAAACCATGACCTGAACAGAAACCAAGAGTCAGACACTCAGCCGACTGAGCCACCCAGGCGCCCCCAGATTTGAACATGTTTTAAGATTAGAAGCCAGTTAGTTTCTGGAACGGTTTTCTGTTTGGACTTGGCCGGTTTGCCTGCTGTTGCTCATGTGGGAGGCCGGTCAGTCATCTTTGGCAGGACTAGCACAGATGTGGAGCGAGACTTCTCTCACAGCATCGCACCAGGTGGCACATGGTGTCTCTCTCCCTCCATCAGGATGTGAATTCTGATCTCTTTCATGGCCAAGGTGGTATCATCCAGGCCTCTCCGCTCTAGAGTTCTCTTTTCCCTTTATCATCAGTAATATTCTGTGTGGAGGTCTTTTGAGACTTCATGATTATCCAGTTTTACGTTTGTTTTGCCCATGAGTTTCAGTATCCATTAATGTTTTCTTGCCTGAGTTGGTTATTACTATGACGAGTCTTAAAGGTGATGATTCAAAAAATGATTCTTCCGTTATTCCATTTACGTTTCTCAGTAGGCACATTCTGTTGTATGGAAGAGCTGCCTTTCCTTCCCTCCCTCTCACTCTTTACTGGGATGGACCACAAAAATTTTATTTCATGGGATTATTTGTTATTCAATTATTCATTATTTCAACCTTCATATTGTTCCATATTGGATCGGTGAGAGCCTCTTTAAATTGGCTGTGTGTCCCTTTGACACAACCCCGTCATTCTGTGAGTACATTGTTTCGTTGTGGCTCATCTCCTGTTATCCTCAGCTCTGTAACAGCCAGGTAGTTCAGGTTCCTTTTAGTGGGGAATGATACTTAGAAGCAAAGATCTGGGTACAAATTCTCCTTGTTCCTGAGGTGATCACTGTTCCCAGGGTCTCTCGGTGAGCAGTTGTTAGGAAATAGACACACACACTCTCTCTCTTCCTCATTCTCATATCTACATTCATTTCTGTATCTCGCTGTGTATATTGAAAGTTATGAGTTTATATCAATATCTCCAATTCCAGTTCAACACCGCAGGGTTCACTGTACTTTTCCCCTCTTTTCGTATTTGTAAGTTTCTTCCCTGAGAGGGAGAAACCCGGCGCCATTTTTCTCCATGTATCTGCTCCAGGCAAACAGTCTGCTGTCCCCACTGGGCCACAGCCCCGCGGAAGCTGCCTTCCCCTCTTGGGTCCTGATCCCTGAGGAGCAGCCACCCTGCTTGGCAGCCTTCCTGGTGTGAAGGGGCCTAGAGATGTTTTTATTCTGTTAATTTTGAATGTTGTTGAAGTACTTCTACAGAGCATCCTACCAAGTCTTAGTATCTGACCTCTCAGAATCTTCAGCTGTTTCTAACTGCCATCTGGATTTAGAGTAGTTTCTGGCAGGGGGCGAAGCATCTCTCGTCTCCGCAACTAAGCCCTGCTGTCATTATCTCTACCTGTGTGTTCTAAGGTCTTTGTCTAGAAAAATCCCAGGGACCCTTTCCATCTTGGTTTGAACATCCTTTCCTCATTCAGTGTTTCCAGACTAGTTCGGATTTCTTATGTTACATTTTCCGATATGTTTTTCATAGTACTCGACATAGGAGCGGTTATTTTCTTAATTAGTTGTGGCTCTTTGTTTAAAGTCCGTCTTTCCCATTAGACTGTAATTTCCTCAAGGGCAGGAAGAACATAGGTGTTTTATCCTAAATGCTTTGAGAACAGAGTACTTGGCATTTAATCGTTTTCAAATATTGGTTGATCTACAGCTCCGTGTGTGTGTGCGTGCGCGCCTGCATGCATTAAATAATTCTAAGCTAAGTTGCTTCTAAACAATGCTGAAGATGGAGAAAATAAAGACACGTCCACGCTACGCGAGTAACACTCTATGATGGGGAATAGACATGCCACCGGCTGTCAGCTGACTGCTTGTTACCAGACTTTTCCTGGAGGGGTTAACACATGTGCATCGTGGCATTGAGATGTGATCCTCTGTGTAGCTAAAGAATGTGTGATAATGGGGCCCGTTGTAATGCATTATGTTCAGATATGCCATTTATATCAAGGTTCTTTGAGGCTGTCAACTGGATGAGAGATTTAAAGCAACTTTGTATCTGGATTTTAAAACATCTGGATCCTGTTAACAAGGACTGTTAGGCCTTGTCAGTTCCAAAGCCATTGTCTCTAAAGCATTCCAGTATTTCTTTTTATCTAAGGCGCTTGCTTGAAAGACAAAGCACTGCTAAGAAGGGAGCTAATCATTCCCGTTGCTTAGACTTGGATTCCTATGTCCAGCGCTGAAGATCTCTGGGGAGCAAACCGCGTGACTCCATTCTCCTGTTTGGGGACTTCCTCTCTTTCCACAACACCCCCACCCCCCACCTGCCACCACCCAACCACCACGTGCTTGGAACTGCCAAGTATTTTCTCTGTTCCTAACAGTTACTATAATTCCTTTCATTCCAGTTAGTGTCGGAATTAGTTCCCTGCAAATACAGCGGAAAATTTTGTGTCATTCTAGTTACGCCTCTCAGTACCAGTGCTCTGCCCTTTTTTAAAAGGGGAAGATTTATCGTGTCATAGCGCTTACTTGATTTCAAGCCTGTGTTCCCTGTTACAAGGTCTTGTTTCTGACCTTTGCTTGTATATCAGGTCAATTCTAGAGAGTGGAGAAGAAAGGTGCAAAGTGTATAGTAAAGTGTGGTTATGTGTAGTTACATATAGAGCAAGTTATTGGTGCAAGAATTTGTTGTGTTAGCAATAAAATAGGGTGTGGTTTTGTGTGCCCGTGTGTGAAATGGTCATATTTTGCACTGGGTCCCGGTGTTAGAGGACAGGGTGACTGTCTTTCCTGATTCCCTAGATCCTGTGGAAACTGCAAAATTTCTGTAGAAAATTCTATAGAAAGACCTGGAATAAAATGTTATGTAATTTTGAAAAAACGTGATCTGAGAAAAAAAATTTAGAGGCATTTGCTAATGAATCAGTGACTTCCAATATAAAACTGGCTTCATGCCCTTAATAGGAGAGAAAAGCAGTTCTATGCACAGATTTTCGTATACTGTCTGCCAGTTCATCAGGCTGTTCCTGAGAATCACACACCAAAATGACCCCAAAATGCGGCTTCATTTTCTGTGTCTGAAGTCAGAGACTCTAATGTGCTGCCTTCATGGTATAGGGACAGTTGCCCCATGTGTGTAATCAGGATGGAGTTCTATGAATGGCCAACCAGTTAATTCCTAGCACAGCATTTTAATTTTTATCACGCCTGATTTTTCCTTGTCCGTGTGTCTGTCCTCTCGCTAGAATATAAGCTCCATTAGCGAAGCTACCTGTTCTGTCTTGTTGAACACTCTTGTTCACATCTGACACAGTGCATGGCACCTACTAGATACTCAGTAATTGAATGAATGATTTTTTTTTTATGAGTATGTTTACTTTTTTTGGTCAGAAATTCTTCTCTTTGTAATAACAACGGTAAATTCCCTGATAATACTTCCTGTGCTCCTAGTATTATATCTTCGGATGGAATAGAAATAAGGCTTCAGTTATTGCCACCTAGAAGGGTGGCAGATGTGTTGAGCTTTTAACATTTTCAGAAAGCGAAGAAGCACTTGTCGGAGGGGAGAAAAACATCACTGGAAGGTACTACTAGCTTTCCCTTTCCAAGTTGGCAGAGGCAAAGGTAAGGAGGAGGTAGGGTAGTTGATGACTAGTCTAAGAAAACATACTGATTTTTGGGGTCCTGAGATGGAGCCCTACTTTAGCTCCCTGCTCAGTGGGGAGTCTGCTTCTCCCTCTGCCTCTGCCCCTCCCCCTGTGCTCTCTCTCTCTCTCTGTCTTTCGATCAAATAAATAAAATCTTTAAAAAAAAAAAAAGAGAGAGAACATGCTGATTTTTGAGATGGTTCTAGCCGGAAATGAGAATGTAAAATATCAGGAAAGGCCTGGATGAGCAGTGTGGATTTACTCGTCGTCAGTATATGAATAGGGAGTCTGCTCCTCCCTCTGCCCCTCTGACGCTCAAGCTCTCCCTCTGTCTCTGTCTCTCTCTTTGAGAAGAAGGAGCAGATTCCCTGCTCAGCAGGGAGCCGACATGGGGCTCGATCCCAGGGCCCTGAGATTATGACCTGAGCCAAAAGCAGATGCTTAACCTACTGAGCCACCCAGGCGCCCCCTCGTTTTAACCATTTTAAAGTGTTCAATTCAGTGGCATTTAGTGGATTCACAGTGTTATAGTTGGTTCCCCATTTCCCCCAGCCCCTAGCAACCATTAATCTGCCTTCTGTCTCTGTAGATGTGCCTGTTCTATATGCTTTCTTTGAATGAAATCGTACACTGTATGGCATTTTGTGACTGGCATCTTTCACTTTGCATAATGTTTTCAAGGTTCACCCATGTTCTAGTGAGCGTCGGAATTGTGTTCCTCTTTACAGCTGAGTAATATTCCATTGTGTGGATATGTACTTTATTCATTCATCAGCTGATGGACATTTGGGTTGTTTCTGTCTTTTGGTTATTATGAGTGGTGCTGCTATGAAGGTTTGTGTGCAAGTCTTTGTTTAAACACCTATTTTCAATTCTTTTGGACATATATGAGTGGAATTGCTCAATCATATAGTAATCCTGTATAATTTTTCAAGAAACTGCCAAACTGTTTTTCCATAGTGACCGTCCCATGTTATATTCCTACTAGCAATATATGAGGGTTTCAATTTCTCTACATCCTTGCCAACATTTGTTTTTTCCCGTTATTATTATTGTTGTTATTAATTTATTACTGTTGTTTAATCCTGTTGAATGTGAAGCACTATCATTTTGGTTTTGATTTCCCTAATAACTAACGGTGTTGAGCATCTTTTCAAGTACTTGTTGGCCATTTGTGTATCTCTTCTTGGGAGAATTATCTGTTCAAGTCCTTGGACCATTTTAAAAATTAGATTGTTTTTTTGTTGTTGAGTTGTAAGAGTTCTTTGTATATTCTGGTTAGTAGACTATTATTAGATACACAATCTGGAAATATTTTCTTATATTCTTAGTCTGTCTTTTCACTTTGTTGATAATACCTTTGATGCACAGAAGTTTTTAACTTCAACAAATCCAGTATGTCTATTTTTTTCTTTTGTTGCTTATGTTTTTGGCATCATATCTAAGAATCAATCCATTACCAAATCAAAGGTCATGAAGATTGACCCCTATGTTTTCTTCCAAGAGTTTTATGGTTTAATTCCTATAGTTAGGTCCTACATCTATTTTGAGTTAATTTTTATATACGGGATTAGGTTGGGGTCCTACTTCCTTATTTGCATGTGGATATCCAGTTGTCCTGGGACCCCTTGCTGAAAAGAATATTCTTTTCCCATTGAATGGTCTTAGCACTCTTGTTAAAAATCAGTTGACCAAGCGCACCTGGGTGGCTCAGTTGAGTGGCCGACTCTTGATTTGGACTCAGGTCATGATCTTGGGGTCATGAGATAGAGCTCCACATTGGGCTTTGTGCTTAGCACTGGATCTGCTTGAGATTCTCTCTCTCCCTCTCCCTCTGCTGCCCCCCACCCCCCTGCCGTGTGCTCGCTCACTCTCTCTCTCCATCTCTTAAAAAAAAAAGTCAGTTGACTGTAAATGTATGGGATTATTTTTGGCTTCTCAATTTTATTTCATTTGTTTATATGTCTATCCTTACATTTAGCAATACCACACTGTTTTGATTACTGTAGCTGTGTAGTAAATTTTGAAATTGGTATATATGAGTTCTTCAGATTTTTCTTTTCCAAGATCGTTTTGGCTATTTGGAACCCCTTACAATTTCATATGAATTTGAGAACCAGCTTTTCCATTTCTGGTAGCAGGGGGAGGCCACTGAAATTTTGGTAGGGATTATGCTGAATCTGTAGATAGCTTTGGATAGTGTTATCACCTTTACATAAGTAATCCATGAACATAAGATGTCTTTCCATTTATTTAGATCTTTAATTTCTTTCAGCAATGTTTGTCCTTTTCAGTATATGTCTCTTTCATCTGAGTTAAATTTATTTCCAGGTATTTTATTCTTTTGAATACCACAGGTATTGTTTCTTAATTTCCTTTTCAGATTAGGCATTGCTGGGATATAAAAACACATCTAAATTTTGTGTGTTCATCTTAAACCCTGCAACTTTACTGAACTGTTTTTCTATATCTAGAAACGTGTCATCTGCAAATAGAGGTAGTTTTACTTCTTTCCAATTTGGATTCCTTTTATTTCTTTTTCTTGCCTAATGGCTCTGGCTAGAAGGTGCAATACAAAAGGGTGAAAGTGGCATTCTTGTCTTATTTCTTATTGTAAAGGTAAAGCTTTTAGTCTTTGACCATTGAAGATAGTGTTCACTGTGGATTTTTTACAGATGCCCTTTATCATGTTAAGCTAATTCCATTCTATTCCTAATTTACTGAGTATTTTTATCATGAAAGGGTGTTGGATTTTATCAAAAGCTTTATGTGTCATTTGAAATTATCATGTGTTTTTCCCCCTTCATTCTATTAATGTAGTAAATTACATTGACTTATTTCTTATGTTGAATGATGCTTGGATTCCTGGGATAAATCTTGTGTGGTCATCATGAATAATCCTTTTAATATGATGTTGGATTCAGTTTACCAGTGTTTTGCTGAGTTTTCACATCTATATTTGTAAGAAATATTGGTCTGTAATTTTGTTTTGTTTTGTTCTTAATTGTGGTGTCTTTACTTTTGGTGTCAGGTTAATGCTGGTCTCATAGGATGATTTAATTTGTACAGTTGACCTTTGAACAACATGGGTTTGAAATGCATGTGTCCACTTAAGTGCTGAATTTTTTTCATTAATTACAGTATAGTGCTGTAAGTGTATTTTCTCTTTTCCATTATTTTATTTCCTCTAGCTTAACATACAAAATATGTACTAATCAACTGTTTGTTATTGGGAAGGCTTTCAGTTCATATTAGGCTATTAGTAGTTAAGTTTTGGGGAAGGGTAAAAAGTAACGTGCAGAGTTTTTACTGTAAAGTGGGTCAGCATCTCTAACCCCATGTTGTTCAAGAATTAACTATATTTCCTGTTTTTTGAGGGGGAAGAAATTAAGGATTAATGTTAATTCTTCTTTAACCGTTTGATAGAATTCACCAGTGAAATCATCTGGTCCTGGACTTTTCTTTGATGGGAGGTTTTTGTTTCAATGTCTTTCTTTGTCATAGGACTGTTTGTATTTTCTGTTTATTCTTGAATCAGTTTTAGTAACTTGTATGTTTCTGGGATTTTGTTCATTCGTCTAGATTATCTAATTTGTTGCTACACAGTTTCTCATAGTTTTCTGTTATAATCCTTTTCATATCTGTAAGGTTGGTAGTAATGTCTTCACTTTTATTTCTGATTTTAGTTATTTCCTCTTCCTTCCCAATCAGTATCACTTTTATTTCCTTTTCTTATCTTTTTGCTTAAGTAGGAAGTCTTATTGCATAGGACTTTTTTTTTTTTTGAGAGAAAGAGAGAGAGAGAGAGAGGGAAAGAGCATGATCAGTGGGGAGACAGGAAGGGGGGGGAGAGAGGATTTAAGCACTCTCCATGCTCAGCGTGGAGCCTGACAGGGGGCTCAATCTCACAACCTTTAGATCCTGGCGTGCTCCAAAATCAAGTCAGATGCTTAATCAACTGAACCACCCAGGTGCCCCTATGAATTCAGTTTTTAAGTAGATATAGTCCTATACAGATTGTCTTTTTCTTCTAGAGTTTTGGCAGATTGTGTCTTTCAAAAAATTAGTCCATTTCATTTATATTGTCAGATTTGTGGGCCTAGAATTTTACACAGAGGCTTTGTGTAGTTCAGGTTTTCCTATCCCAACACTTGTTCCTGCAGTGTTTTCTGCTCATGAGCCTCTGCTCTGGTAAACCATCACACCCTCCATTCATCTGGCTCTTTCTCCAGTCACCAGGGCAGTAATTTGCCAAGTATTCTTCCCTCTGTTGCAGAACCCAGAATTGATTTTTCAGTCTGTTCAGTTTTTTACTTGTTATCAGGACTGAGTGGCAACTTTCAAGCTACTTACATGCAGAACTGGACACAAGAAGTCATTCCTTTTTTTTTAACTTTCTTTAATTGTAAAAAAAACACAACATAAAATTGACCATCTTAACCATTTTTAAGTATATGGTTCAGTAATGTTACATATATTCACATTGATGTAAAAACCAATCTCCAAATGTTTTTCATCATGCAGAACTGAAACTCTGTACCCACTAAATAATGCCTACCCTTTCTCCTGCCCCATTACCCCCGGCAGCCATCATTCTGTTTTCTGTTTCTATTAATTTGACCATTTAAATACCTGATATAAAGAGAATCGTACAGTATTTGTCTTGTTGTGACTGTGTTATTTCACTCAGCATAGTGTCTCCGGGATTCATTTATGTTGTAGCATATCACAGGATTTCCTTTCTTTTTAATGTTGAATACTATTTCATATGTGTATCAATCACATTTTGTTTCTCCATGTATCCATTGATTGATGTTTGGGTTGCTTCTACTTCTTGGCCATTGTGAATAGTACTGCTGTGAACAGTGATGTATGACATCTCATCAAGATTCTGCTTGCAATTCTTTCAAATATATGCTCAGAAATGGGATTTCTGAATCATATGGCAGTTCTATTTTTAGTTTTTTTGAGGAGCCGCCATACCGTTTTTCCATAGCAGTTCTACCATTTTATAATCCCACCAACAGTACACAAGGGTTCCAGTTTCTCCAGTTTCTCCACATCTTTACCAACACGTGTTATTTATTTTCTTTTTCTTTCCTTTTTAAAAAAATAGTAGCTGTCCTAATGGATGTGAGATATTACCTCATTGTGGTTTGATTTGGTTTTCTCTACTGATTAGTGATGTTGAGCATCTTTTCAAATAATTATTGGTCATTTGCGTATCATCTCTAGAAAAACTCTACCCCTGCTTCTCCTTCTCCATATGCACCACCTGCTGATTCTGCTACTCTTCTTGCTGATTTAACCTCTGCTTCTCCTCTTGCCCTATGTGTCTCCTTTCTGCAGCTGTTTATCCTTTGGCAGACCTTGCCCCAGCTCTGCTTTCCCTCTTTCCGGGGTCTGCTGATTCTGCTGACTTTTCTGCCTCAGCTTCTTCTTCTCCTGTGCTTCTCCTTTCTGCAGTGTTTGTCCTTTTGCTGATTCAACCCACCTCAGCTTCCCCCTTTGTTCAGTGCCTGCTCATTTTGCTGCCTCTTCTGCCTCAGCTTCTCCCTTTTCTTGTGCTTTTCCTTTCTACAGCTATTGTTCCCTTTACAGATTCTCTCTACCTCAGCTTCTCCCTTTTCCTGTGCTTCTCCTTTCCACAGCTGTTGTTCCTTTCACTGACTCTGCCCCCGCCTCTGCTTCTTCCTTGTTCAGTGCCTGCTGATCGTGCTGCCTCTTCTACCTCAGCTTCTCCCTTTCCTGTGCTTCTCCTTTCTGCAGCTGTTTTCCCCTTTACAGATTCTGTCCCCACCTCAGCTTCCCTCTTATGCAGTCCCTGCTGACCATGCAGCCTCTTCTGCCTCAGCTTCTCCTTTTGTGCTTCTCTTTTCTACAGCTGTTGTTCCCTTTATGGATTCTGTTCCCAACTCAGCTTCCCTCTTATTCAGTCCCTGCTGACTGTGCTGCCTCTTCTGCCTCAGCTTCTCCTTTCTGCAGCTGTTGTTCCCTTTATGGATTCTGTCCTCACCTCAGCTTCCCCCTTGTTCAGTCCCTGCTGATCGTGCTGCCTCTTCTGCTTCAGCTTCTCCCTTTTCCTGTGCTTCTCCTTTCTGCAGCTGTTGTTCCTTTCAGTGACTGCCCTCCGCCTCTGCTTCCTCCTTGTTCAGTGCCTGCTGATCATACTGCCTCAGCTTCTCTTTTTGTGCTTCTCCTTTCCGCAGCTGTTGTTCCCTTTTCAGATTCTGTCCTCACCTCAGCTTTCCCCTTGTTCAATCCCTGCTGACTGTGCTGCCTCTTCTGCCTCAGCTTCTCCTTTTGTGCTTCTCCTTTCTGCAGCTGTTGTTCCCTTTACGGATTCTGTCCCCACCTCAGCTTCCCCCTTGTTCAGTCCCTGCTGACTGTGCTGCCTCTTCTGCTTCAGCTTCTCCCTTTTCCTGTGCTTCTCCTTTCTGCAGCTGTTGTTCCCCTTATGGATTCTGTCCCCACCTCAGCTTCCTCCTTGTTCAGTCCCTGCTGACTGTGCTGCCTCTTCTGCCTCAGCTTTTCCTTTTGTGCTTCTCCTTTCTGCAGCTGTTGTTCCCTTTACGGATTCTGTCCCCACCTCAGCTTCCCCCTTGTTCAGTCCCTGCTGATCGTGCTGCCTCTTCTGCTTCAGCTTCTCCCTTTTCCTGTGCTTCTCCTTTCTGCAGCTGTTGTTCCTTTTACAGATTCTGCCCCCACTTCAGCTTCCCCCTTGTTCAGTCCCTGCTGATTGTGCTGCCTCAGCTTCTCCCTTTACCTGTGCTTCTCCTTTCTGCAGCTGTTGCTCCTTTCACTGACTCTGCCCCTGCCTCTGCTTCCTCCTTGTTCAGTGCCTGCTAATTGTGCTGCCTTTTCTGCCTCAGCTGCTTCTTCTCTTGTGCTTGTCCTTTCTGCAGCTGTTGCTGCTTTTCCTGACTCCACCCCTTTGCTTCCTCCTCTTTCAGTGGCTGCTGATTCTGCTGCTTATCTGCTGATCCTGCCCCTGGTTTTCCTTTTCCTACTGATGCTTTTCCTGAGTCTGCTGCTCTTTCTGCTGATGTTGATTTCCCTTCTGCCACATATGTTGATCCAGCCGCTCTTGCTTCTCCTTGCTGTTTTACTTTGTTACACATCATTTCTGTCTCCCTTTGAACTTCACTTTTACAGGGCCCTCAGTGGCTACTCAAACCCTGACTCTGCCTTATGGCTCCACTCATAATTGCTCTAGTGTCACATCATATCATTTTTAAATTAGCCACCTCCTAAAAAATATTATGTTAAAGCCATATACTATGTCGTGGCTAGCTGAATAGCCTGGGGATTAGCTGTACTGTAGGTGCTGACCTCTGGAGCGGCCAGCCATGGCCCAGGCTGCAGAGTCTAACCTTGGGGGGTGGGGGGTGCAGGCACTGAGGGACTTCACGGTCATTTGTGCCTGTGGCCTGTGGGACTGTGCCTGAGTAGGCAATAGTTACCTCCTTTTCTGGAAGCGGATGGAGGAGTGAGTGAGTGAGTAATGAGGCAATAGTGTAGACCCGTTACTCTTTTTAGAAAGTTGGATGAAGTGTCTACAGGAGAGGATGGACGGTTCAGTAGTAATGTGGAATATTACTAATGATATTACGAATAAGAAAGAGAAGAACAGAGGGAGCAAGCTTTTGCAACAAATGGGGCTGAGATTGAGAGCAGAGAATTGAAGGCCTGACTACAGTTGGTGTGCTACCAAATCGTCTGCAACCGGAAAAAGGGAAAGTTGGCATTTCCCCTCCCACGATGCTGTCAAGGTGTTTCATTAATTTGTTTCCTTCCTGTTGCAGGTCCCGAGTCTGTGCCTCCTCCCCTTCTCAAGGTTGTGATGAAACCCATCGCAGCTGTCGGAGAAAGTTACCAGTATCCTCCTGTGAACTGGGCCGCACTCCTCTCTCCACTTATGAGGCTAAACTTTGGTAAATATCAAGTGTTTTTAGGCCTTTAGACCCTGCATTTAGGATGTGACCTGAATAGAAAAATAGATTCTGGGTCACAGTCGGCAGTGACTGGAGAGACCTTTGGGATCTTGAGGTTTGTCTTGTTGGACGGAACAGCTGGGTTACTTCCACTGAGTCACTTTCTAGATCTCTGAGGCCAAGGAGGAGGAGGTCTGAAGACACGGACCAGATGCGCTCATCAAAACAGTACTTGGCTGACGTGTGCCTCTTGCTGCCTGTGCGGTGCAGGTCCCAGAAAGCCCGGTTTGATGGTCATCAAACTGCACAGTGACAGCTCTAGGATTCAAGGAAGTACCCTGTTATGGGATGGAGCATTGGTTTTCTATTGCTGCTGGAACACGTTACCGCAGACTTGGTGGCTTGAAGCGATGCAAATTTATCAGTTTATGGCTCTGTCAATCAGAAGTCCAGCATGGTTCTTGGCCAAGGTATCAGCAGGGCATCAGTCTTTCCTAGATGGCCTGAGGAGTGCTATGGTTTGAGTGCTTTTGTCCCCCCACAATTCATATGTTGAAATCCTAGTCCCTGGTATGTTGGTATGTGGGGCCTTTGGGAGGTGATTAGGTCATGAGTGTGGAGCCCTCATGAGTGATGGGAGCTCTCTAAGGCCCCCAGAAGCTCCTTCGCCCCTCCCACAGTGTGAGGACACAGCGAGAGTTGGCAGTCTCTCACTGGGGACACAGGGTTCCACCAGAACCCGACCGTGCTGGCGCCCTGATCTTAGACTTCCAGCTACCAGAACGATGAGAGGCACATGTCTGTTGTTATAAACCAGCCGGCCTATGATATTTTGTTAGAACAGCTTGAGCAGACGAAGGCAGGGAGAATCCATGTCTCTCCCTCTCCCAGCTCCTAGAGGCTGCCCACATTCCTTGGCTTGTGTCCCCCTTTCTTCATCTTCAAAGCCTGCAACAGAGAGCCGAAACCTTCTCACACTGTCCTCTTTCTGGTTCTCTACAACCAGGGAAGGTTTTCCACATTAAAGATTCATGTGATGCATGGGTCCATTTGAATAATCCAAAATAATCTCCCCATCTCAGTGGTCCTTAACCTGAATCACGTCTGAGCAGTTCCTCTGCCAAGCAAGGTAGCATAACATATTCACAGTTCCAGGCATTCGGTTGTCGGCATCTTTGAGGGCCATGGTTCTCTTTACCACAGATACTTTGTGATGAGACACGGAGGGAACTCGCCCCTCTCATTCATCTACCGCGACCTCTTTTATGATTGTTAGCGTATGCAGATTTAATCCCATGTACTTGCCCCACCCCCCCCGCCTCAAGAAAAAGAGTGGGGAGAGCAATTTTAACAGTGCTATATTACTGTGTGTGTGTGTGTGTATTTGCAGCGAGTGCTCTATTATTTACAGTGTGGTGCTCACATACGATATGCAGAAAGATTTGTAAACTATAATTTATGTACAATTGAAAGGATAATCAAAGGTGATTTTGACTATACAGTTTTTTCACTTAAATGCTTTCATTTGAATCTAGTACCTGTGTAAGGTACAATGTCACCATACCATGTTTCTGGAGATTTCATTTGGAAAGTATGTTCTCCTGAGCCTCCCCTGTTTTTATGCGGTGTATTAAAAATGTTTGTGTTTTAGTAAAAACCCTTATAAAAAAGAAGAAAAGGTCTGGTTGGGAAAATATGCCTGCTGATGGGAATCAGGCTAGAAAAAGGCTGGATCACAAGAGAATGTGGCTACATTTTTAAGTCCTTCTGGACATAAACAGATTTCTTTGTCTGCAGAATGCAAGGTGGAGAGGAGGGGAAAACAGAGATAGTTTATCTAGAATTTTCTCAAGTTTTTGATAGCATTCGTTTCTTTAGATTTCTCAGGACATCACAGGGAAGTTTCCTGAGCAAGATCACGGCCCTTGCCAGCTCCAGGACTTTCCCCTCTCTGCCGGTGGGTACATTCTTTGCTTCACAGTGGAAAGGTCACTTGACATATCTTCTGGTTCTTTCAGGTTCTGTTACTGGGAGAAGTCACATCAGCAGATGCTTTGATCTGAGACATGGAAGCCTGAAAATGAGTCCAAGAAGCAGCTGTATTACCCGTATTCTTGTCTTCTCTTGTAGGGGAAGAGATCCAGCAGCTGTGCCTTGAAATTATGGTGACACAGGCGCAGTCATCCCAGAGTGGAGCTGCGCTCTTGGGACTATGGGTGATGCCACCACTGATCCACGGTCTGAGTGTATGTCCCGTGTAAGGGTGTTGGGCGGATACGGTTCTTTTGAGGGAGAGGAGCGCTCACTTGGGTGTATGTTCTCAAAGTCAAGAGCGGACAGGTGTGATTTTGTAAAACCTGGGGGCTTGGCAGTAGCCGGCCAGCAGACTGGGAGGTTGTGTGATTCAGACTCTGCCCTAGCTGTCGGCGTTCACGCTTTCGGCTCCCTTGGATTATGAGAAAAGAAAATGATGGTCAGAGATATTAAAGTTCCTTTCTCCAGATCACACAGCTAGAAAATTGTGGAGTTATTGAAACCTCGGTTTATTTATATGATATACAATATGTTGGTTCTGTAGGTATTACGAGAATGGCAAATCCATATATGATCTCTCCCTTTCACAGAACAGGCAGCAATTCAGGTGGGCCCTGAAGGCTTCGTAGGGTTTTGTTAGGCATCAAGTTAGAGGCATGGATGTAGGTGAAGAGAGTGGAACATCTCTGCTAGGGTGTTTGGCTTGAGCAAAACACTGAGGAAGAAGTGACGTAGCCCAATACTTATGGTAGAAGGAGCCAGCACCTTCCAGGGTATGGGCTACGGGTAAGTAGGAAGAATGGGGTAAGATTGTTTAAAAATGCAAAATTAGGGCGTCTGGTGGCTCAGTGGGTTAAAGCCGCTGCCTTCGGCTCAGGTCATGATCCCAGGGTCCTGGGATCGAGGCCCGCATCGGGCTCTCTGCTCAGTGGGGAGCCTGCTTCTCCCTACTCTCTTTCTGCCGGCCTCTGCCTATTTGTGATCTCTCTCTCTTTCTCTCTCTGTCAAATAAATAAAATCTTTAAAAAAAATGCAAAATTAGCAAATTGTGTAATTTTGAATATATTCCAAGCTAGGACCAAACCAAACCAAACAAAAACCACACTCCATGATTCCTTAGAGGTTTACCAGTTGATTATAAATGAAATGATCTTGTTGTTGCTCTTCAGGAAGCTTTAATTCCTTGAAAGTAGTGCAGAGTTCTCATATACATTCCTCAGTCTTTTTACTTCAGTTCCTATCCTGTCCTTTTTTCTTGTAAGCCCTGCTACATATTCTAGTGCTCTTTAATTGAAGGGGGACGTGACTGAGGACTGCGTCCTCTCTGTCAGCAGTTACCGTGAGCCGTCTGCCCTGAGCACCTCCCATCTAGCTGCCAGTACCCAGTACTTGCTAGGTACCTGCTACTGGTAAGCGCTCAGTGAGCACCTTCAGGCATCAGACTGAATCTCTCTTCAATTCTGGCGGATGTGTTTTTCAACCTTGAGTTATAATTTATATTCCATAAAATATGGCTGTGTTAAGCATATAATTTGATGAGTTCCAGTACGTTTATACATTTTCATCCATCACCAGTGATATTTCCATGACCCCCCAAAAAGTCGTGTTGTGCCAACACAGAGACCATCCCCACTCCCAGCCTCCGTCCAGGCTACGTCGCTCTGCTCTGCTTTTGGTCTCTATAATTTTTCCTCTTTTTAGAGAACTTCCCTAATAAATTTCAATTTCATATAAGCTTTAGAAATTCTTTAGCAAGGAATCATACAACATGAAGTCTTTTGTGCCCGGCTTATCTCACGTCTGAGAAGATTTTTTGTTTCCATTTTACAGGTTGATAAACTGAGGCACATTGCAATTAAACAAAGTTTATATTGCTAATAAACAGGAGCGAGTCAGGCTGACTCCACAGTCTGTGTCTAAGACACTGTTCTATGAACACTACTTCCTTTTGAGTCGGGTATACCTCGAACAGCCTGTTTTGTTTACCTCAAAAATCTTTCTAAAATTTAGTTATCCTTATACTCCCTTGTTACTTTTTTGGCATTTGTCCGTGATTGTGGACTCTCTTACGATGTATGTTAACGAACAAATGAAGTTTGTGAATTCATTTTCTTAATTATATACCTTCTCATTCACAAAAATCAGGAATGGCACGTCCATTCCAGTGAACTGTTTGGCTAACTCATGCAACCATGCTGATACTTTTTTGAAATTTACTGGGCCGTGTCGGGTTTTATTTTTTTTTTTTTTCAGACCGCTGCTTTTCAACTCGCTGTTCCTTTGGTAGCATACCTATGTTTTGAAGAACTTCTCAGCCTCTTCTCTTAACATGTCTGGCACATAATTATTTCGAACCGTGCCCCCTTTTCAGCTCTCATGACCTCCAGGAAGCCAAGGTCATGTCCACATTTCTGTGGTCAGCAATGGTCCTGGCATGCCAGTTCTTTTTGATTTTCTTATGCTTCCTAGAAGAAGAAATTAATAATATCAGGTATTCTGGTGAGTCGATTTCCTGCAGATGAGCCTTTCATCTTCAGGATTTTGTTTCCTGCCAGAGAATGTGACCTTTTAAGACTGAATAGCAACTGTCATGTGCATTGAGAAGTAGCATAGTATTCTCCCTGTAAAGACCCACCGCTGAAGCGGAGTAGTTCACGGATGGGTTGGCAGATGCCATCTATGCACACAAGTCACTGTGGATCACAGTTCCTTGCAGCACAGCCAAAATTGCGTGCATCGGTGGCTCATTGGACCACACGAGGCTGGGAGACTTGAGGGGTGAGGAAGTAACTCGAACCTTTCTTCTCTCCTTTTTTTTTTTTTTAAGATTTGTTTTTTGTTATTATTTATTTGACAGAGAGAGAGAGATCACAAGTAGGCAGAGAGGCAGGCAGAGAGAGAGGAGGAAGCAGGTTCCCTGCCGAGCAGGGAGCGCGATGTGGGCCTTGATCCCAGGACCCTGAGATCATGACCTGAGCCGAAGGCAGAGGCTTTAACCCACTGAGCCACCCAGGAGCCCTTCTTCTCTCCTTCTACCCTCAAACACAGTGATGACCTTGAGGTTTTTGAGCCCACGAGCCCAGACTTGCCTGTTTCTGACCTCTTTTCTTTTGCTTCTAGGTGAATATCAAGAAGTACCTCCTAGTGTCTATACCTCTGTGGGTAAAACATGTCTCTGACGAACAGATCCGGGGCTTTGTTGAAAATGTAATGGTGCCAGTTTTTAAAGCAGCTCCCCCACCTTCACAGCCTGAGTTATGTGCAAGTGCCCTGCAGGGGCTGAGTCAGGCCATGAAACTGCCCAGCCCTACCCACCACCTCTGGAGTCTGTTCTCTGAAGCTACTGAAAAAATTTTTGACCTTCTGCCAAATAAGATTCGGGTGAGGAACAAAAATATTTACATTCTTGACAATTTATGTTTGGGATTTTTGAAAGCCTTTTGGCAAAGCAGGGAGGTGTATGTTTTAAGAATGTGGTGGGAAGGCTAGGAAGAAATAACCACATTTTTCACTAAGAATGTGTTTGATTCCAAGATCTAAATTGAGGTTGAATATTTAGAACCAAAGTTTGGAGCAAGCTTAGACGCGGGGTTACCCAGGGCTGCACCAGGAAATACACTCTCGGTCCTTTTACCAAATGCAGAAGATGAACAAGCTCAGAAATGCTTCCACGTTGCACCTGGAGACTCCTTGGGCACAATGTCCAGTGTTTTACTTACATCAAGTGATGTAATCCAGCCGTTCCCCTCCCCCAACAGATTCCCGAAGTGTACTTTTACAAAGAAATTAAAACATCTCTTTGGAACGATGGATTCTGATAAGAGGAAAAAAGTAGAGCCACACAAATAAACAAGTACAGCCAAACAAATAAAATAGTAGGAAAGGTGGTTTTTGTTTTGTTTTAAGTAAGCTCTCTGCCCAACTTGGGGCTTGAACTCATGACCCTGAAATCAAGGGTCGCCTGTTCTACTGACTGAGCCAGCCAGGCGCCCCATAAAGATGGTTTTTTTAGTGATAAAATCTGGCTATATATTTGGTTTGATTAAAATCTCATAAGCTGCTCTTCATGGAAATAAGTAAATCTAATAATTCGTCAGAACATTGAGACTATATCTGTTATGTTACATTGTGTTTTGACATACTTGTGATTTTCTTTGCCAGAGAAATGATCTAGAGCTGTATGTCAGTGTAGCAAAATGCCTTTCAGAAATGACAGATGATGAAGCCCATCGGGTTGCCCAGATTACGGAGGTAAGAACATATCTATATATTTATTTCCATTATTGGAGTGGGGGTTACTATTGAAGAGATGACTGCAGTAGCCTTTTGACCGAAGGTAGTTTTGCTTCATATTTGTTAGTGGATGATTTGAGGAAACTCTCTGTTTTCGCTGTGGGATCTCACGTTCAGGCTAGTGGTATGGATGGGTAGGCGGATGAACAACTTTTTAGCCTAATTCCACTTTATCAAGAACACTTTTAGTGTCACCTGTGGACAAACATAAGTACAGGACAACATCTTCAATAAAAATCCCTAAGAAGGGGGGCGCCTGGGTGGCTCAGTGGGTTAAAGCCTCTGCTTTCGGCTCAGGTCATGATCTCAGCGTCCTGGGATCGAGGCCCGAATCGGGCTCTCTGCTCAGCGGGGAGACTGCTTCCTCCTCTCCCTGTCTCTCTGCCTACTTGTAATCTCTCTCTCTCTGTGTCAAATAAATAAATAAAATCTTTAAAAAAAAAATCCCTAAGAAGGGGAATATTCTGGCTGAAGAACTTTCTGGTGCATGGAAGGCATAAATAAGTACTTAAATTTATTTTCTTTCACCTGGTACTTATTATCCTTTTGTAATGAAGAAAGGTGGCTATTTGAAAAACAAACAATATTAGCCCAGACACAAGATAATTAACAGGTACTCCTTTTTTTTTTTTTTAAGATTTTATTTATTTATTTGTCAGAGATAGAGAGAGCACAAGCAGGGGGGAGCAGTAGGGAGAGGGAGAAGCAGGCTCCCCACTGAGCAAGGAGTCCACTGTGGGACCTGATCCCAGGACCCTGGGATCATAACCTGAGCCACAGGCAAACGCTTAACCAACTGAGCCACCCAGGCGTCCCAACAAGTAGTCCTTATACCCACACCCAAAGGATGAATGAGTAACATACCAGTAAAGTTGCACATTTAGCTAGTATAATACATGTCTTGTTAGCTTTGAGTTGCCTATAAACAGTGAATGATGGTTGGGGGTTTTTTTATGTAAGTATATCCCAATGAACATACTTATACAAATGGCAACCCTACATTCCAGATATAGCAAAGGTCTAGAGAACTATTAGCCCTCACCCAGCTGGACCTGTTAGCATTTATTTCACCTGATGACAGGTGTGCCTATTCAGTTGAATCCTTGAATTTCTGCATTGTGTGGCAGTGATTCTCAAATTGTGTTCCCTGGGCCAGCAGCATAAGCAAGGTGACTGATTAGAAATGAAAGTTCTGGATTTCCCCCTTCATGTCTATTGAGTCAGAGGTGGGGCCCAGGAGTCTGTGTTTTAACAGCCCCTCCAGGTGATTGTGGTGCGTCCTGAGGTTTGAGAACCCCTATTAGAGTATTGGGAATATCAGCATTTTGGAGATTAGTTTGTTTTAAGCAAAGACAGGCAGTCTAAGGAAATGCTTAAGAGAATGGACTATGCTGGGGTTTGAAATCCAGCTCTGTGATTTACTAGCAATGTGATCTTGGTTACATTTCATAACTTCTGTCTGCCTCAGTTTCCTTATCTGTCGAGGGGAGATATTAACACCTACCTCCCAAAGTTGTTTTGAGAGTTATAGTGACTTAATACGTGGTAAGTTCTTGGAAAAGTACCTGACATAAGGCTAGTTAGTACTCAGTAATTATTATCCTTATGATCACATTCATGTAATTTATTATATCCTGTTATTACTATATTCATGTAATATCATTGGGAGTAATGCATATAATTTCCTCCGTGGTACCTGGAGCTGAAGGTTGCTGTGTTACTCACCTGGGTCCTTAAAGTACCACTTAGAACATTTTCTCTAGAACTTATTGAATAGTGTTCTTATGCTCCCAAAAGAGTTAGTGTGTTTTACTGAGGTCAGTGTCTTCTGTTCTTTTCTGGAAAGAATAAGGTAGTAAAAGGCTCAGACTCACTGAGTTTCAGTTCTTACTCTGCCACCTGGAGCCATGTGACCGTAAGCAGGTTACTTAACCTCTGCGCTTACGACTTTCCTCTACAAAGGAAGGAGCATGGTCGTAATCTGCATAGGGTGGTGTGAAAATTCAGTGGTTCCTACAGGACTTCTCACACTTTTTGGTCTCAGGACTACTTCAGTGTCTTAAAAATTGTTGAGGGTTCCTAAAGACTTTAATTTAAACATATCTTTCAATGTTTATCATATTAGAAAATAAAACTGGGAAACTTAAAAAATATTTACTTTAATAATAAACCTATTGCATCTTAACACAAATAAGAAAAAATTTTGAAAAAATAAATAGGAAAGTGGCATTGTTTTCCATTTTTGCAAATCTCTTTAATGTCTGTCTTAATGGAAATCTCTTTAGTGTTGAATTCTCATAGCTGCTGCTTCATTCAGTCTGCTGTGCTGTTATTTTGGTGAAGTATGTGGGCAAGATCCAGCCTCATACAAATATGTCAGTAGAAAAGGGAAGTGTGTTGATAGTTTCAGATAATTATGGGTATCTTTTTTTTTTTTTTAATGTTGCAACAGAACTCCCCAAACCGTGTTTCCTTCAGGGTAGTTGGCAGTATGTGGAGTCTGAGTCCCTATCAGTGAACCTCACATAGTCTGTTGTATTAAAATCCATTGGTCCAACTTGCGCTCCGGGTATATCACAAAATCATTTGGAGAATACTGAATCACTGAGTTTTGAAAATCTTCCAAATGTTGATGCGTTTCATTATACAATATCAAAACATCACATTTGTTAAAATCATCAGAAAAATCTTTTATGTATTGGGAAGCTGCCAACTCATAGTAGCAAATACAAATCTTTTCCAAAAGTCTAATTTTCACTTGAAAGCTCAGATTTTACCATTGGCAACAAATGCTGTCAAGTATTCCCTTGAAGTGACGGTCTCACTTTCTTCTATTAAAAAGAAAAAAACAAGTCTATCAGATACTCAGTTTGAATAACCATGGTTGGTCCATCAATCATTCTTCCAAGTAGATGGTGTCCCATAAAACATGGCTGTTTCACTTCACAGCCCAGACTTACGAGTGTTTCTCCTCGAGACAACCGTACTACTTGGCCGTGCAGCAGAAGCCCTTATGCACACTTGCCGTTTTATCAACCCTGCTGCTAAAAAGATGTGTACTCAAGGGTGAAGGCTTAATGAAACTAATAATTTTTACTGTTTATAAGGGTGTTTTAAATGTCATTTAAAAAAAAATTGCAGTGGCCGTGAAAAAAACAGTGACTCGCACTGTGGTCTTGGTGCTATTGTGAATATACTTTGACCTCACAGAGCCTCTAAAAGGGTCTTGGGGTCCCTTGGAGGTCTGTGTACTGCACTTTGCGAACTGCTGAATTAATATGTGTTAAGTGCTTAGAATGGTGCCTGGCACATAAGTACTGTTTTTTTTTTAGTCATCATCATCATCATCATTATTTGTGTATTTGTACAAAATATCATCACCAATTAACCCCTGAAATCACTGACGGTTTTTCGGAGAAAGTAGGAGGTGACATTATAACCCTCTATCTCTGTATGTTCATTTTAAAATACTTCACGCAGACAGGTCACACGCTGAAGGAAATGAGCAGTTTTAGCATTTGGAATAATAATCAACTTTCAACTCATCCTTTCTGTTTTGCCCTTGCCCCGAGGTTTTACAATGACTTCAGCTAATTTAATAGTAACCGAACAATTTGCTTTTTTGCAGAGCAGCCTAGAAAAGGCTGCCTTTGTCAGACTGTACTTGGTCTCTCAAGGACGTTTCCCCTTGATGGGCTTGCTGGAGATCCTCAGCGTGGCTGGCCAGCTCCGGGAAAAAGACACACTGGCCTGGATGGTACTGCACAGCCTCTACCAGGCGCGGATTGTGAGCCACGCCAACACAGGTGAGGCCGGCCTGGGGGCCCAGCAAGCCCAGAAGGATCTGTCTGCCATTCCTTTTGACCTGTAACTGTTTCCTCCACCACAAAAAGGAGTTTAGTGCTTTGTAATCCAGGAGAGCTCTTGTTACCCCAAACGAAAAGCACCTTAAATGAAAAGACCAGTTACAACTCATCGACCTCCACCCTGGAGACGGGAATGGATCCCGTTGGTGATTTTTATATTGTCTTTGGCTCTCCAGGCCCTCGAGTTCATAAATGAGTGAATCGGGTTGATTCTGCCCGCTTCCGTTTCCCAACCAGGACGTCCATCGATTCTGCCTGATGTTTTCAGGAAAATGACCTTGGTGCGGTTCCTTAACAAACAAATAAAGAGAGGAAAGCAGTGACAACAAAGTAAATTGTTACTCTGTAGGAGAACTTCTCAGGGGTGAGGGGAATAAAATTGGGGCTCCCTCACTACATCCTCAAGCCAGAAGCTCTAGGCCTGCTGCTCTGCTAATGAATCAAATGGCGGAACTTTAAGACCATCATAGACCTTTACACTTGAATAATATGAGCTGCGCCATTTCTCCTCCTTTGCCTTTGGTCACATTGCTTCTGGCCTACAGTCAGGTCCGAATGGCACCTGCTTCAATAGATGGGTTGTGGCAGGGAAGCCCTAGTAACCCCAGGCAAGTTACTCATATTTCTGGATTTTTTGTATTTTCCTCAGTTCTTGATGAAGAAAACTGGCAGACATAATTGTAATACCCTTTTCGGGACTAGGTAGAAAATTTTGATTTATTCTTGATCTCTGCATCAGTGCCTGCCCAGGAGAAATGAACCTATGATGAAAAAGTAGTTTGTTTTTTTTAAACTCTAAATCAAAAGTGTATTTATCAGGGAGAAATCTAGTAGGTATTCCCAAGGAAGCATGAAGACACGTGACGTAAACGGAAATAAATCTGGTTCTGCCTTTGGTTTTAACTAGCTGACCTTCTAATTTAGTTCCCGTTTTCCTCTGCCTCCCTGAAGTCTGACAGCTTCCCAAGTAAGCTTCACTGTGCTGGGAATCCTCGTTTTTAAAAATAAAAAAGGAAGACTCAGTATTTATGCCGATGTTTGTTCTCCAGTTACTGTATAATAGCTGGCTTTTGTTTTTCTTCTGGTGTCTTTGGGTAGATTTTCTCTTTGATTCTGGCGTACAATGGGAACACTTAAGTAAAGGAAGACCATAAAAACAACCAACTGTCCAAGAGTCAACATTACTGGCTAGCTGGCATGCCAGATTTCTCCTAGTGTGTTTAACCTTGAGAGAGAAACCCCAAAAAGTACATTTTATCACTAGCGGATGTGTAGTTTTGAAGAATAAGTTACCTTTTGAAAATAAAGGAAAATTACAGTCACCTGATGTGAATAGTGTCAGAACTCTCTCCTACAAAATCATAAGTCTCATTTGAGACTGTTTCATGGAATCCTCCCCAGATGTTCTGCTTTAGTCATGGTGGCTAGTACTGGTCTGTTGTACATTTCATAGGAAAACTGTGGTCTGGTAAGAAAATACCCCTTTTTGTTTCAGGTGTGTTGAAGAGAATGGAGTGGCTCTTGGAGCTGATGGGTTATATCAGAAATGTTGCGTACCAGTCAACATCTGTTCAGAACATGGCTCTTGATGAGGTACGGTCTAGAGGAGTCATTTGTGGCTCCCTTAAAATGTAGAACTTACGTTTGCTCCCCCAAAAGACAAAAAAAGTTGCTGCTTGCCTTTGTTTCCCCCCCTCCTTCCTTTTACTTTTGGGTAACGCTGGTGATAACTCTCAGACGTCATAAGGAAATGGATGTTCTTGCCCGTCTCTTGGAGACACCCAGGGCTGCCCTTGGAAAAATATTTTCAACAGAGTAAGTTCCTTGAAACGCAACATGCAAAGGACACTTGCTGATGAGGGAAGCCAGGGTTCTGTATACTTGCACTTGACCCCACAGAGGACATGAGGTACAGGACTCTGGCCTTCACACTGGCCCAGAGAATGTCTTCAAACATCTGGTTTGAAGAGTTTCCTGAAGTGTATGCAAGTAATCTGTGTTTGCACCAATACTTAGGTGCATGAGAGGAGTAAAATGATGTATGACCCCTCAGAAGTGTAAACTATTGATATTGGGTAAATTAGAAAAAGGTTAATAAACAAAAGGAAGCTAGCACTTCCCCACTCTTCTTATTTTCTTGACTTTGCTGCCCATTGTGCATTTTTCAGTAGAATTTTTTCTGTAGGCATGTTTCACAGGTATCCTGTTTACTCTGTGAGTGGAATTTGTGTAACCTGGGATGTCATTTGAAGTTCTGACCAGCTTTTCTGAAGAGTTACATGTATTTTTGAAATTTTAATTAGTGAGATTATGAATTTTAAGAAATTAAGGAGTACTTTTTAAACTTTTTTTTTAATGGAATCTGTCATCTTTTTCTTCTGATCTCCTAAGTTTTTGTTAACTTTGTTTTCTTACAAAAAAATCTTTTGAAACTTAGAAAATACAGATAAGCAGAAAGAAGTGTAATTTGAATCTCAGTAATCCAACAACTCAGAGGGGCCCCTTGTTACCACTATTTCTATAAGAGTGTAGATTAGTCTAAACTCTGAATGGATGGATCCTAGACAGAGTATTTAAAATGCATGTGGAGGGTGCCTGGGTTGCTCATTTGGTTAAGCAACTGCCTTTGGCTCAGGTCATGATCCTGGAGTGCCAGGATCGAGTTCTACATTGGGCTCCCTTCTCAGTGGGGAGTCATGTCCTACCCCTGTATGGTTTGTGGATTGGCCCAGTCACTGTGGTCTCAGAGGTAGTGTCACGTCCCCTCTCCTTGGTGCACAAACCTTGTGGGCTCTGCACACCTCACACCTGAGCACATTCCAGATCCGCCTCCTCTAGTGTGCTCTTGGCTAAAGCCCATTCAAACCGAAGCCACAAGCTGGAAAAGTGTACTAGCAACCTGGACAGGGACCAGCACCACTCCAAAGTGATTCCTATCCTGGGGAGAGAGAAATATAAGCACCACATTGGTCAGGCTGTGGCCCCTGAGATGGACCGAGGACAGACAATTCGTCTGATCGTGGGCCCTGCCCACCAATGAAGGCTTCTCGGGACAACACAAGGAAAGTGCTCTGCAGTTTGGTGCCATTGCATCTCTGCCAAACACTTGGTCTGACTCAACTCAAGCACAAGGCAGCACCAGACTGGCCCACTAACAACACAGGAGACTCCCATGAAGCGCCAGGTTCTGGTAAACAGGGGAAAGTGCCCTGAAGAGCACCACAGGACCTCTCTTCATAAAGCCACTACTTTCTTTTTTTTTTTTTTTAATTTTATTTTTTTTCTTTGCCCAAGGGGTACAGGTCTGTGAATCATCAGAAAGCCACTACTTTCAAGAGCAGGAGACATAGCTGACTTTCCTAACACACAGAAACAGAGGCAGAGACTTAGACAAAATGAGGAGATGGGAATATGTCCCACATGAAAGAACACGACAAAACCTCAGCAAGAGTCCTAAGCACAATGGAGATAAATAATGTGCCTGATAGAGAATTTAAAGCAATGATTATAAAGATACTTACTGAACTTGAGGAAAGAGTGGAGGACATCAGTGACACCCGTAACAAAGGGATAAGAATCAGCCATGGCTAAAAAAAACACAATAAATGAAATTAAAAATACACTTAGAATAAATAGTGGAGTAAGGAAGCAGAAGAATGAATCAGCAACCTGGAGGACAGAGTAATGGAAAGTAATCAAGCAGCAGAAAAGAGGAAAAAAAGTATGCAAAATGAGAATGGACTTAGGGAACTCAGACACTCCACCAAGTGTCATAACGTTTGCATTATAGGGATCCCAGAAGAAGAAGAAAGAGAAAAGTAAGAAGAAACTTAATTTGAAGAAATAATAGAAAACTTCCCACATCTGGAGAAGGAAACAGGAACTTAGATACAGGAGGCACAAAGATCTCCCAACAAAATCAGTCCAAGGAGGTCCACACCAAGACACATTCTAATCAAAATGGCAAAAAGTAGTGATAGAGAATTTTAAAA
Organism: Ailurus styani; assembly: GCA_002007465.1. NCBI lineage: Eukaryota > Metazoa > Chordata > Mammalia > Carnivora > Ailuridae > Ailurus > Ailurus styani. Next base: position 221,148 of record LNAC01000168.1, on the reverse strand, counting down.
AGCATCAAGAGAAAAGAAGACCACACAAGAGAAACCCCACAAGGCTATCAGCAGATTTTTCAGCAGAAACTTTACAGACCAGAAGAGAGTGGCATGATACTCAAAGTGCTAAAAGGGAAAAATCTGCAGCCAAGAATACTCTATCCAGCAAGTCTGTCATTCAGAATAGAAGGAAAGATAGTTTTCCAAACAGAAGTTAAAGGAATTCATGACCACTAAGCCAACTCTACAAGAAATATTAAAGGAGACTCTTTGAGTGAAAAGGAAAGACCATAAGTAAGAATAAGAAAATCAGGAAGCATAAAAGCAGTAAAAATAAATATTTCCATAAAAATTAAGCAAGGGATTCACAAAAGGTTGTAAAAGTATGACACCATATACCTAAAATGTGGCAGGGGAAGAGTAAAGAATGGGTTCAGGGCGCCTGGGTGGCTCAGTGGGTTAAAGCCGCTGCCTTCGGCTCAGGTCATGATCTCAGGGTCCTGGGATCGAGGCCCGCATCGGGCTCTCAGCTCAGCGGGGAGCCTGCTTCCTCCTCTCTCCTCTCTCTCTCTGCCTACTTGTAGTCTCTCTCTCTGTGTCAAATGAATAAATAAAATCTTAAAAAAAAAAAAATAAAGAATGGGTTCAAACTTAAGTGACCATTAACTTAAGAGAGACTGCTGTATGCAGAAGATGTTCTGTACAACCCTGACGGTAACCACACATCAAAAACCAGTAATAGATATGCAAAAAGTAAAGAGAAAGGATTCCAAGTACGAGACTAAAGAAAACCAACTTATGGTGAGAGAAGAGAGCAAGGGAAGAAAGGAACAGAGAAGAACTACAAAAACAACCATAAAACAAGTAACAAATGGCAATAAATACATACCTATCAGAAATTATTTTGAATGTGACTGGATTAAATTCTCCAATCAGAAGACATGGGATGACAGAATAGGTTAAAAAAAAAAAAACAAAAAACGACCCCATCTATATGCTGCCTAGAATACACGCATTTCAGACCTAAAGACACCTGCCAATTGAAAGGGAGAAGATAGAATTTATCATGCAAATGGAGGTGAAAACTGGGGTAACAATACTTCTATTGGACAAAATAGACTTTAAAAGAAAGACTGTAACAGGAGACAAAAAAGGACACTGTATAATCATAAAGCACACAATCCAACAAGAAGATATAACAGTTGTAACTATGTACTACATGGGAGCACTCAGATACATAAAACAGCTAATAATAAACATAAAGGAAGTAATGGATAGTAATACAATAATAGTAGGGGACTTTAACGTCACCCGACTTAACATCGATGGGCAGATCATCCAAATGAAAATTCAACATGGAAACAAGGCTTTGAATGACACACTGGACCAGATCGATTTAACAGACATATTCAGAACATTCCACCCTAAAAATAGCAGAATACACGTTCAAGTGCACATGGAACAGTCTCCAGAACAGATCTTGAAAGAAGGCCACAAAACAAGTCTCAGTAAATGTAAAAAAATTGAAGTCATACCAGACTGATTACCAGCAATGAAGTCGAATCAGTAATCAAAAAATTCCCAACAGACAAAAATCCAGGACCAGATGGCTTCACAGGTGAATTCCACCCAACATTTAAAGAAGAGTTAATACCTATTCTTCTCAAACTTTTTCAAAAAATAGAAGAGGAAGGAAAACTTCCAAATCCATTCTATGAGACCAGCATTATCCTGATACCAAAACCAGACAAGAGACACCACAAAAAGAGATTCTAGGCCAATCTCTCTGATGAACATAGATGTAAGGATCCTCAACAAAAATATTAGCAAACCAAATCCAACAATACACTAAAAATTCATTTACCACAATCAAGTGGGATTTATTCCTGGGATATAAGGGTTGTTCAGTATTTGCAAATCAAACAACGTGATACATCACATCAGTAAGAGAAAGGATAAAAACCATATGATCCTTTCAATAGATGCAGAAAAGCATTTGACAAAATACAATACCCGTTCATGATTAAACTCTCAACAGAATGGGTTTAGAGGAAACATACCTCAATGTAATAAAGCCGTACGTGAAAAACCCACAGCTAACATCAGCAGGGAGAAACAGAGTTTTTCCCCTAAGGTCAGAAAGAAGACAAGGATGTCCACCCTCACCACTTTTACTCAACACAGAACTGGAAGTCCTAGCCACAGCAGTCAGACAACAAAAAGAAAGAAAAGGCATCCAAATCGGTAAGGAAGAAGTAAAACTTCACTCTATGCAGTTGACACAATACTGTATATAGAAAACCTAAAACACTCTGCCAAAAAAAAAAAAAAAACCTGCTAGAATTGATCAGTGAATTCAGTAAAGTTGCAGGATAAAAAAATCAGTGTACAAAATCTGTTGCGTTTCTATACACTAATAAGCAACAGGAAGAGAAATTAAGAAACAATCCTGTTTGCAATTGCACCGAAGATAATAATAAAATACCTAGGAATAAACTTAACCAAGGAGGTGAAAGACTTGTACTCAAAAAACTACAAAGCATTGATGAAAAAAAATAAAGACGACACAAAGAAATGGAAAGACAGTCCCTGCTCATGGGTTGGAAGAACAAATATTGTTAAATGTCTATACCACCCAAAGCAATCTACAGATTTAATGCAATCCCTATCATAATACCAACAGCAGTTTCTACAGAACTAGAACAGTCCTAAAATTTGTTCGGAACCACAAAAGACCCTGAATAGCCAAAGCAGTCTTGGAAGAGAAATACAAAACCGGAGGCATCACAATTTCAGACTTCAAGTTATATTACAAAGCCGTAATTACAAAACAGTATGGTACTGACATGAAAATAGATACACAGATCAATGGAACAGAATAGAAAGCCCAGAAATAAACTCACAATTATATGGTCAATTAATCTGCAACAAAGGAGGCAAGAATATGCAATGGGAAAAAGACAGTCTCTTCAACAAATGATGTTGGGAAAACTGGACAGCTACATGCAAAAGAATGAAAATAGTCCACTTTCTTACACCAAATGCAAACATAAACTCAAAAATAGATTAAGGGGGCGCCTGGGTGGCTCAGTGGGTTAAAGCCGCTGCCTTCGGCTCAGGTCATGATCCCAGGGTCCTGGGATCGAGGCCCACATCGGGCTCTCTGCTCAGCAGGGAGCCTGCTTCCTTCTCTCTCCTCTCTCTCTGCCTGCCTCTCTGCCTACTTGTAATCTCTCTCTCTGTGTCAAATGAATAAATAAATAAAATCTTTAAAAAAAAAATAGATTAAGGACCTAAATGTGAGACCTGAAACCATTAAAATCCTGGAAGAGAGCACAGGCAGTAATTTCTCTCACATCAGCCATAGCATCATCTTTCTAGATATGTTTCCTGAGGCAAGGGAAACAAGCAAAAATGAACTCTTGGGACGATAACAAAATAAAAAGCATCTGCATAGCAAAGGAAACAATCAGCTAATGGACAATCTACTGAATGAGAGAACGTATTTGCAAATGACATATCTGATAAAAGGTTGGCGTCCAAAATATATGAAGAACTTCTACAACTCAACACCAGAAAAACCCCAAACAATCCAACTAAAAAATGGGCAGAAAACATGAACTAGCATTTCTCCAAAGAAGACATACGAATGGCCAACAGACACGTGAAAAGATTCTCAACATCACTCCTCGTTAGGGAAATGCAAATCAAACCCACAATGTGATATCACCTCACACCCATGAGAATGGCCCAAATCAAAAACTCAAGAAACGACAAATGTTGGTGAGGATGTGAAGAAAAGGGAACCCTTGCACACTGCGGTGGGAATGCAACCTGGTGTAGCTGCTGTGGAAGACAGTATGGCATGTCCTCAAAAAATTAAAAATAGAACTACCCTATGATCCGGTAATCGCATCACTGGGTATTTACCCAAAGATTTACAAAGACACTAATTCAAAGGGGTATATATATGCATGCCGATATTTATAGTAGCATTATCAACAATAGCCAAAATAGGGAAGCAACGCAGGTGTCCATTGATAGGTGAGTGAAAAAAAAAAGATGAGATACACACACACACATTATTCAGCCATAAAAAAGAATGAAACCTTGCTGTTTGCAGTGACATGGATGGAGCTAGAGAAGACAGTGCTAAGCAAAATAAGCCTGTCAGAGAAAGACAAATACCATATGATTTCACTCATATGTGGAATTTAAGAAACAAAACAAACAAAGAGGGGCGGGGGAAGGAGACAAACCAACAAAATAAAACAAAACAAAAAACCCAGACTCTTAACTGTAGACAGCAAGCAGATGATTACCAGAGGGGAGGTGGGGGGATGGGTGAAATAGGTGAAGGGAATTAAGACTACACTTATCTTGATGAACAAGTAATACATGGAATTGTTGAATCACTGTGTAATACACCTGAAACTAATAGTACACTGGAATTAAGATTTAAACAGATCCTTGGAATTATAGCTATAGGTCAGGAGCCAGACTCTGGTGAGTCTGTTTCAATTCACGGCAGAACATACCAAAAAAATTGTTTTAAAAAAAAAGCCTAATGATTTGTTGTGACTGACTCCCTTATTCCAAGAGTGCTTGTTTATAGTTTGTCTTCATGCTTACGTTTCAGCATTAATGGAACAAAATCAAGTGTTTGCCATCCAAATATTTAGATTAAATAATGAGAACAGAAAAAGAAAATGCCTGGGGAGAGTCATTTGTTCAAAAGTAGAATCAGACTTTACCTGTTTTTAAAAATCCATTTTGGCCACATAACAATAACTCTAAATATCCCTTTCCATATCATCCTAATGAATTCTTTCATCTCTTTGGAAACACCAAAACGGGAGTATCTGGATGTCAGTGTGCTTAGCAATGAAATAAGGTTTCTCTTGCATTATTAGAGCAATGATAACGAAACTGTTGGGCCTTCTGTCCTACAAAAGAGGACCCCTAAAACTTTCTGGAGCCCTGAAATGTCTATTCATCAAGTGTGGAAATGGAGTTTTCTGTTCAGTCCAGTTCCTCTTCTAGGGTGAAGGGGAGGGTAACATTGCATCATCCTGACGGGCTGTGTGTGTGAACATGTGTTACTCTGAATTGTTAAGACACACGACCTAACTTTGTTTCCATTTCCTTTGTAGGCTTTGGACTTCTTGTTGCTGCTGTTTGCAGCTGCAGTGGTGACATGGGCAGACCATGCTGCCCCTCTCCTCCTTGGCCTCAGTGCCAGCTGGTTGCCATGGCATCGGGAAAATGGCCCAACTGGGTCAGCTTCGAGCTTCCTTGGCCGGAGTCCAATGCACAAGGTCACTCTGCAGGAGGCCCTCACTCTCCTTCCCAGTAGCATGCCTCTCCTGCTGCAGAAAGAACCATGGAAGGAGCAGACCCAGAAGGTGAGGGCAGGCCACCATCTTCTCTTGAGCGATTTCTGCTGTAGAATTGAGGTTGGAAGTTAAGTGAAACTGGAATCACCCCACAGGCTCTCATCCTCAGCCCTGAATTGCAGCCAGATGCAGAGCCGCAGAAAGCGAGGCTAACTGCTGGCCAAAACCAACAATGACAACAGCAGCGACTTGCTTACAGTTGGAGGTGGGGCGGAAAGAAGAGCTTATACTTGCCCTGGGGTACTGAAGGCACATGTGGTCTTGATCCTGGGGGTGAACGGATGACTGAGGCTCCGAGTGCTCAAAATGTCAGAGTGAGGACAGGGAGGAGGGCAAGTTCCAGGCTGCAAGGTTGGGGACAGTCTGTCATGCCCGGGGGTAGGTCAGGAACGGGCGTCTGGGGCAGCCACATTCCTGTAGCCCAGTTCAGGTTCCTCGTTGCTCATGTGGTCCTGTAGCCACGTTCCGGGGGCCCGGCCTGTGCTCGATGACCTGGGGCAAGTAGGAGAGGTCACCACCCTGGCCCTCCAGAAAATCCAGACTGTAGGAGGCACCTTTTGGTTTTTAATGTTGAGTTTCCCCAGACAAGCAGCTGTTGTGCGGAGCACATGGAAATACGCTGCCTCTACTTCTCATTCCACGGCTCTGAACAGCCTTTAAGACAGTTGATTGAAAGATTCTTTTTGAATCCCATTTAATGAAAACTGGATTTTTATGAGGTCGAAAGCCTAAGGCCACCTTTTTGTGGCTTATTATTAAAATCCAAACATTAGTCTTTAAAAATATTTCTGAACTATGGACCCACGGGTTAGCCCTACAAACTCCACTAAGCTTCTCAATTAAAAGGCCTTTGTTTTCTTAAGCATTCATATTGTCCCAAGTCTTGTGTTTTCTGTCTCATTTTAAAATCAAAATCGATTCAAATATGGTATCTGCTTGTGTTTTTTCTGTCCTGGACACCATGATCACCGTGGACTACAGTGCAGACATCCTGTGTCTGTTACGTATTTGTAGTGCTTGATTTATTTACTTACAGTTGGATATTATAAAACAAAATGTAGTAAAAATTTTTTAAATTTAATCAAAACAGAGAATTAGCAATATTTTTTTTCTATCTGACTCTTTCTTGCAAGCCAGTCTCTGCATCCCAAGTTAAAATACCTAGTACCTATGACTAATGTATGTGTTTTTTAGTGAATCGAGATTGGCATCATTCAGTCATTAATGAAATTACCCTCTATCTAATTCAAAACCAATTCTGGCTGTACCCTGGGAGATCAGTCAAACTCCTGAGTTTCCACCTCATTTGTAGGATTTATTTGCAGTTAACACACTCGGCTCTACCTAGTAAATTACTTTATGCCTTTCTCTTGCATTCTAACTTCCTGTTTCAATTCCACTTGAGCACAGATTGTTCTCATCTACAGAATACCTGATTTTAGAAATAGGGGCTTATGTCTGATGTGTTTCCCTCTTTACCACCCACCCTGCGAGCCTGGGCCTAGGTGCCTGCAGTGTCAGGCAGCAGGAAGCAAGAAGGAGCACGAGGCTCTCAAGTCAGGTTGAAATCTGGACTCCGCCATTCCCTGGGAGTGGACTTGGGCAAGGTTCGTAACCTCTCTGGTGCTCTCGGAGTGATGAGAGAGGAATTTCATGGCACACTGGAGGCCCACTGGGCCCATGTCTGCCTCGCTGTTAAAATCTGTAGCAGGCTTAGGATATGTAGCTGGGAAAGGAGTTTTGACTTGGCTGGTGGTTGGCCTGAATGGGAGCTGTGTCCAGCTTCCCTGTCTCTTGGGCGTGGTCTTCTCTTCCCAGTCCGCCAGCCCTGTACGGAGGTGCATGTGTGCAGGCCCAAGGGCCTGCTTGCTCTTGTACTGAGAGTGGGCCTGTTTTCACTGATACTGCTCTTCCTTTCCACCCTAGTTCATTGACTGGCTCTTCAGCATCATGGAAAGCCCTAAAGAAGGCCTCTCAGCAAAATGCAGGGATCTGTTAAAAGGTATGACATCTGTGCTACATGCCCAACGAAGGCGAAAGCCCCCCATGGTTGCCTTTGCTACAGAAACTGCATTCTCGTGTATACCGGCTCCTGAAAGTGTTCATCTGAATTCAGTGTAGAGAAGTCATCTGGAGCTGTTGTTATGTGGCAGAAAATGGATTTAAAAAGAGTTCCATGCCTTTAAATTTAACTTTTATTTAAATAGCTTTTAAATGTTTTATTATGATGGCAAACTAAGATTTTAATTGAAATTTAGAAAATTCAGGAAAGAACAAAGAGGAATCCAGAGTCCCATTGCCCAGTGGCAGTTTTGATATTTTTTTCCTAAGAAGTTTTGGCCCCCTCTGCGTATGAGTGTTGTTCTAATATATTTATTAATCATTAAGCAACCGAAAGAATATACACAGATACTTTGAGCATGGCCTTTTTTATTTAAAAGTTATTTTAAAGCATTTTAACCTATTCCTATATTGGCTTCGTTAATAGTATTTGTAATAGCCGCGTGGTATTTTGCCAAGGGAACTGGACATTTCCCATGCTTTCAGGCGTTTGAATACTTTTTGTGTTTTTTATACTTCTCTATTGATTTATTGAACTATGACTATAGGAACCACAAACATAGAATATCTTCCTCTGAAAATTACGTACATTATTTTCCTCAAATCTGAGAAGTCCGTTGGGCGTTGGTTCTGTGGCCTGAGACTGCCTGTACTGTCATCTGTGTCTTAGGACTCAGGGGTCTGGTCCAATCAATGGCTGCTGTTGAGATGACCCCCAATATGCTGTAAGATAGTTCACTGAAAAGTCTCAGCTTGGGAAAATCACCTCTTGGCCTATACTTGTGATAATTTATCTGGCCAGCCTGGAGTCTTAGGACGACCATATTTTACTCTAAGTATGGTATGATTTGTTGGTTGCCAAACAAGTAGGAATTCCCTAACCAGTTGGTTCTGATCCTCTCCCTACCCCGCACATATCGAAGGGCATGTGTAGGAAGTGGATTGTGATCAAGCCCAGAACTTCACTGGGCATAAGGACAGTGGTCTAACATACGTTTACTTGATCCATCCCTAGAGACTTGCTAGGATTTTCTTCATTTGTTTGTCTCAGGAAGTTTGAACTCATTCTTAATGGCCACGGGTCTGTAATACCATTGGTTGCTCCAAACATGCACTGTTTTAGGTCATGAAGATAGCAAACAACTTGATACTGATGAGGAGAATAGTTATTTGGGTCAAGGAAATACACATTCACTTGATTAGATAGTCAAGGGCTTATTAGAGTCACACACAAGAATTGTGTAACTGGCTTCCCTACATTTCCTCCCTATTATATTTTAAATAACATCTCAATATATTTTTATTAATATCCTAAAATAAGATCTATAATAAGTGACCTAGAGGAATTACACATAGCTGCCCTACTTTAAATTGATCCCTGAGGGACCCGTGATGAATAAGAAAAGGTGTGGACTTGAGAGCACATAGTTGAATACAGATTAGCACAGTCATGCCTGCTCCATTGAGCCATGAAGACCTAATTTCATTGCAGGATCAGTTTTTTATTTTTGTTTTTTACCTTTTAATTAAACATCTAATGGAAAAATCATATTCATGTAGAAAAATACACAAATTGTTCAGCAGCTTTTTTTTACAAAGGGAACACACCTATGTCATCATCACCCAGATGTAGAAAAGGAAAAAAACCCAGCATCCCAGAAGTCAGTTTTTGTTAAACTGTGCAGGATCTCCTGTTAACGGGTTGCAGAATAATTTAACAACAAAGAAACCCTTTTCCCCAGATTTTATTAATCATGTTCTACTATTCAAATTCTGCCTCAGGCTTGATGGGAATTCTTAGTCTTGAAGATGAGCCAAGTAAGAAAAAGCCAAGTTCTGTTCTGACACGTTTTCCATCTAAACGACCTTTTCAAATGCAGTTTCACCAAATGCAACAGTGCACTTTACTTTTTTTTTTGTCCCCTTAGCCACCCTGCTGTCCTTGAGAGCTCTCCCAGAGTTTAAGAAGAAAGCTGTGTGGACCAGAGCCTGTGGTTGGTGAAGTTTTGGGGGTAGCCAGCAGCAGCCTCGGCTGGGCGAGGAAAACCGTAGAAATAGAAGAAGGTTTTCAGAATGCGTGCCTGGGATCATTGAGCCATGATGCAGAGGGTCAAGGGGCATGAAAAGGTGGACGCAAAACTGACCCCTTGACAGGTGCCTGCCGAGAGAAGGGGGCATTGCTTCGATGCCCAGGCCAGTTGGGATTGAAACTAGAACTTGAATTTTCTTTTATTTGGCTGGAGTTCAACCTGAAGATTTTCTTTGTGAAAACTTGACTACATTATCTTCTCCCCAGAAAGTCTAGTAAAATAATCTTGTAAATTTTGTGCACGTCACTTCTTTGTTTTAAGGCATGGGTAAGGTTTTGCTGGCAAAGCCAAACTGCAGTGCTGCCAGTGCCATCATGATCGATTTCCCATGAAGTTTCTAGAGGACATTCGCTGACTCAGTGTTTTCTTATGCTTATGGATGAGGCACTGTCTTGGAACTGCTGTCCACATTTAAATAATAAGCATGGTGTGTGTTGAACAGTACCCAAATCAGATTCATTAGTGGTGACTATAATTTGCTTATGCTTGGGTCTCTTGAATGCAATTGAAAGTTCCCCAATTCAAAATAGCTTCAGCCAAGGAAGAGATTATTAGGTCACAGGCCCAGGAGTTCAAGAGTAGATCTGATCAGATCGGTCAGCCGCATCCAGTGAGTCAAACAGGGCCAGTGGGTCATAGACGGGATCACTCTGCGTAGTTGGTAAGATGGCGACCTTCCCTTTCCTTCAAAGGGAAGGAAAGGTGTCTTTGCTTGTGGGAATGGCAGAAGTAACGTGGAGAGGACGCTGGTTCTGCTGGGGGCGCATGAGAGTCCCTGCACAACTGTGTGGGCCTTGGGAGTTGGGGTGCTCTGATTGACCAGGCCTGGGTCCTACCTGAACCGGCTTTCCTCCAGGAGGAAGATATGCTGGGCAGATACCTTCTTGAAAGAACAATGTGTTTTATTATAAGTACACGTCTCTATCTTAAGCAGGTCAAGTAATGACGAGTAAATGAAGTCTGTGACAGTGTCCTCCAGGATAGCAGTTTACTCAAGGGCTTGAGCATCAGCCAGCATTCGGTCTGTTTGCTGCTTATTTTTCCATCATGCAGGCATTCATCGGGGCGGGCTTTAACCAACCATGTGAACGTACTGATGGGGCTGTATGTATATATAGGGTCTCTGGGAAGAAAGGTTGTGCCACTGGAATCATATACCTTTGTGTCTAGCAGGTCCTAGCAGTGCCTGGTCCTTAAAAGCGCCATAGAACCTTCGGTATTATTCCCACGTGACACGTACATTCATGTTGTCACTAAGTGAACCCACCAACCACTTAGGTTAAAATAGCTCTCCTAGTTTTATTTTCCATATATATGGATTTATGATTCCAGGTTTCAGATATTTGTGGGTCACTGTGTAATTCACACTCTGTTCTTTCTTTTGCTGAACTTCAGTACGGCGCCGAGGTGCTTACAGAAAGCGGGGGAGGGAGGCGAGCTTTCAGGCAGTAGTCACCTGCAGTGCCAACATTTCATTTTTATGACCTCCTCAGAGGCCGGGCTAGAGGGAAATGAATTTGAAGGAAGCAGCCGAACATGTTTGGGAGAAGCCAGCTTCTCTTTCTCACTGCATACACTTTGTTTTACTTCCTACCGAACAGTGATTGAAATTCATCTCACATTTATTGTTAGGTGCCAGACGGTAAGTTCACCAGAACTTTCACTTGTATTATCTTATTTCACTCCTACAACAAGACTGTGAAGAAGCATTTTCTATTTTAAAATGGAGAAAATACATCTCATGAGAGGCAGAGCTACAAAGAACAACAAAGCCTTAAAGCCCCAGATCTGACGCCCTTTCTGCTGCATCCGGGCATTTAGCGCCCATTTTCAGATGAAAAGTCCTATTAAAGATGAAGCCTCACACATGCCTCGTGTAGATTACTGTCATCAGATAAAAGAAAGAACCCCGAAGCACAGGAAAGAGTCAATAACATCGAAATAATGGTGGTGACGGATGGTGACTACACTTGACCATGGTGCATGTTGCATAATGTATAGAATTGTCAAACGTCTCTGTTGACCCCTGAAGCTAATAGAACATGGTATGTCAACTGCAAAACCCTAAATCAAAAAAGGATACTGCCTTGTGTTCATAAGCTGCTGGAACTGGGAAGTTGAGGAGTTGCAGTGTTAAGGAACAAGTCTTCGTGGGTTGAAGGACTTAAATTCCTGGGCCAGCTTGCAAACATTTGTGGCAAGAAAGAACAGTGAATGGGAAGTGGGTACTGAGGAGCCTGTCTGCACTTCTGCCCTCGTCAGCTGGCAGAGCTTGCTAGTGCTGGAGGAAGGGATGAAGAATCAGGCCCAGCTTCTAAACCCAGCCTGCCTTTTTCTCCTCAGCCTGCTTTCTCATTCAAACTTTGCCCCTGCTCCTGCCCTTGACAAGAAAACAGAAGAGTACAAAACAGAGGAAATAAAATACTTCTTTCCTACCCCCCCCACTTCCTCTTTTTGTTTTCAGGGGTCTTGAGCTTGAGATTTATAGAATTTTCCTATTCACTGTAACCTCTAAAAAGTCAAAAATGTAACATGCTAGGGGGGCCTGGGTGGCTCAGTTAAGTGACTGACTCAGTTTCTGCTCAGGTCATGATCTCAGGGTTGTGAGACTGAGCCCCAGGTAGGGCTCCACACTGGGCTTTCAGCTGCTTGAGATTTTTTTCTCTCCCTCTGCCCTCCTCCTGCTCATTCGCTTGCTCTTTTAAAAAAAAAAGGGGGGGGCGCCTGGGTGGCTCAGTGGGTTAAAGCCTCTGCTTTCAGCTCAGGTCATGATCTCAGGGTCCTGGGATCGAGGCCTGCATCAGGCTCTCTGCTCAGCAGGGAGCCTGCTTCCTCCTCTCTCCTCTCTCTCTGCCTGCCTCTCTGCCTACTTGTGATCTCTCTCTCTCTGTCAAATGAATAAATAAAATAAAAAAAATAAATTTAAAAAAGTAATATTTCTTTAAAAAAAATCTAAATTTCAAAACCTAAAGGTTCTAAAATCTAAACACAGATATTAGGTCACTGGAATAATAACACACTCTTTCTTGGCTCCCTTTGTGGCCTCAGATCAAAATTATTTCCTTGGGATGGCTCACCTTGTTCTCTAGAAACCAGAAATCTCTGCCTCTTTAGACCAGATGTTCCAAACTGTGTATGGAAACACTTCCTTCACAAGTCATCTTCCGTTGGATTTTGAAATCACAAGTTGCCAAGACAAAAAGCATGCTGGGATGTACTAACAAAAGAACGTGTGGGGTTAAAGCCTTATTATGCATCTCAGAACACTGACTCTTGATGTGAAAAGTGTGCATTTGGAACAGATGTTGGGATCCATGCAAGGGCCTAAAATTATCTTTGTGTTTTGTCATGTAATGACTCCATGGTAACTAACTACAAGGCTGTTAATAACCTTTTTTGTAGGTAATTGTCAGAAGTTCTCCAAAATAATTTTAACCAAAGATAGTGATATTAAAATTATAAAAGGAGTAAGACTTTTTTAGGGATGCAACTACTATCTTGAAATACCTTAGTAACTTTGAAAATAAGCAGTTTTAAACTTTTGGTAAACATTTTTGTGAATTGCTGTTTTCAAAGGGAGATCCAATCTTGTGTGTAGGTGGATGGGGCCCTCACTAAAGCCAGAGCTGTAGGTGAGGCCTCTGGTGAGTCTGTGTGAGATGCCCCAACAGCGTATTCCTAGCTGCAGGCGTTTCGGATGAAACCAGGGGACCGAATGTGGCTGGAATGATTCCCATCCTACCATCCCACCATCCCAGGAAAACCCCTCACAGTGTCATCTTCACGTATATATGTGTATCATGTCACTCCCGTCCTGGATGAGGTAATATGCTTTTACGTTTTCCAGAAGGAGATTCTTTATTCTGATCCTAAACTCTCAAGTCTCGTTTTTTAAAAATGTGTAATATATATAGTAATTATGAAGTTGTGAGTGTGCATGGAATGTGTTAATCTTCATAAATAGTATGGAATTCTTTAAAATTGCCACTTAGATCGTCTGATTCTTGTCAAACATAAGGAACTTGTGAAATAATTTCTAGCTAAATTATTGGACATGAAACTAAACAAAAATCACAGGGATGACTCTGACTTTGCTTTTGTTTCTTGGATACAAGGAATAACTTAACCTCACAAAGTAGTTGTGAGGATAAAAGAATACAAAAATATGATTTATAAATTCTAAAATGTAGTCGAAATGTTATCACCTTTGTATGTTTCACTGAAAATAGTTCTACTCCTTGGCGATCCGTATGTTGTGACTTGGGAAGATAATGGAAATTTAACCAATTGTTCTTAAAACATTCTAAAAGCAAGTAGCACATTAGGAAAGGATACTTAAATAAGTTAAAAAAAAACCATTCTTTTTGTGTCTTCTAAATATGAACTGCCCTTTGAGAATAATCAAATATAACGGAGACATCACCTAGTCAATCTGATAGATTTCTTAAAACAGGTCCTTTTCTGGAGGTATTGGTAGTAATCTATAAAGTCAGAGCTGCACAGTTATGAGTGTGTACCGTGTGCCCAAAGTGAACAAGGCATGATATTCCTGCCTTCACAGAACTTATATTCAGAAAATATAAATCAGCAAACCATCAGATAATTTTTTTTAAGATTTTATTTGACACAGAGAGAGAGATCAGATCACAAGTAGGCAGGGAGGCAGGCAGAGAGAGGAGGAAGCAGGCTCCCTGCTGAGCAGAGAGCCCGATGCTGGCCTTGATCCCAGGACCCTGAGATCATGACCTGAGCCGAAGGCAGAGGCTTTAACCCACTGAGCCACCCAGGCGCCCCAACCGTCAGATAATTTTAATGCATCCAGGAAACGTGTTACAAATTTCCTACTTCTTGTGTAACTGTTTATCATTTAGAAAGGTTTAGTTTACCACACTGCATTCGTTCTTTACAACAGCATATGGGCACTCAAGAACCCAGGCTTATTCACTTTGTAAACACTGGAGCTGGGTTTCACATCAAACCCACTGCTCTTCCTTCCATCCAGGCCATGTTCTCGCTCACAGGACCCCATGGCTCAGCTGAATACCACAAAGTAAGTACACAGTGGACACCTACATTTATTTGGTGAATGAGTTAAGGCATGTTCTCACTAGTTGATTTTCATATGGAATTGGCAGTTACCTTTACCTGAGATTTTAAACTCTAGCTACCCTTAGCAAAAATAAATTCCTCTTTAGCATCTTTAAAAACTAAACATAAATGCCATCATCTCAGTTCTAAAAAAAGAGAAAACTACATTGTATGGTGGCTTTTATATAAGTTCTTATTAGCAGTTTTCTGTCCAAAGCTGAAATACTTAGACTCAAACTGTAGTGTGCAAGAGGGGCTTTCCAGGAGCCTAACAACATGTAGGTTCCTGGGTCCCAGTGGAGCCCACGAGTCTGGGTCTTAGGTGGCACCCTGTTAGTTCTAGGACTGTTGCTCCCTGGAATATACTTCGAAAAAGTGCCATATCAAAAGGTAACATAGCAATTAGACCCAGAAGTAGAAAGTAAAAACAAGGGGAAAAAAAATGTTTACAAAAGAAAAATGAGCCAATGAGAGGAAGATGTTGGGGGAAAAGGGAAATCATTTGTAGCATATTTTAAATCACTTTGATGCTTTAGCACAATAAAATGTAACTATTTTTTTGTACATAAATTTAAATTTCTCTGTGGAAACACTTTGGATGATGTTATAGCTACATCATCTTTTGAAAGAAAGAAAAAGCCTTATAGGTGACAGCTCGCTCAAGGTAAGCAGAATAAGGTACCCTAAAAATGGTTTTTTGGGGGGGACTTCAGAGATATGTGGTACATTCTTTGGTAACAAAGGCAGGAAGCCTGGTAAAGTTTTATAATTTTGTGCCTTCAGTGTGCCAGGCGCCCCACAAGGTGTTTCTTGAACAAACGTAGACATGTACGCAGCAACTAAGAATCAACTCATTCTAACGTTAACCTGTTCACTGAACAAAAATATAAGACCAGGATAACTGTGTGATTCTTGAAAAGCATATTGGAGGGAAATAAGACGCATTAATTTTGAATGGATACTTTTGGCAGAAGTGTTACTGCTTTTCATTCAACTATTTTGGTAACATAAAAGCCCAGGGACTTTGATGATATTACAGTGTCTGTGTGTTGTATTTTTTAAGTAGATTTTGCTGAGTGATAAAATTCTTCAAAGTAGTTTTCATTCAGAGCAGTTTTACCGCCCCCCCCCCTTTAAGCCCCAGAGGTACTGCTGATGGTGATTACTACATCTTAGCTTGGGTTAGTAGGAACTTGAGGCATTGAAAACTCCCAAGAAAGTTGTTTTTTATGGTTTTGTTTTATAGAGAAGGAGAAAGAAAAGGCCTTAGGGAGGAAGAGAGAATCTTAAGCAGGCTCCACACCCAGCACAGAACCCAGTCTCAGGACCCTGAGATCATGACCTGAGCTGAAATCAAGAGTCAGACACTTAACCGACTGAGCCACCCAGGTGCCCGAGGAAAGATCATTTTAAAAGTTATGTGTTATGCTTTTAAAATATCTAATAGTTTATTTCATCTGTATTTAAAATATCTAAAAGTTTATTTCATCTATATTAGATTTGAGAAACTAAGCCTTTGACAACACTGATCAAGATGAAATAGTGATATGATGGACATACAGTTAAAGAAATCAACTTTGCAATCTGGATAATGTCCAATTAGGTAGATGTTTACTTGTCTAAGTTTCTTAACCTGGGGAACATGAACTTGAGTGGAAGAGAAATGACATTCTTATGTCCACTAACCTCTAATGAAATTTTTCTTTCAATTATGAATACAGGTAACCAACCACAATAATAACATTGTGACTGTGTTACCAAAGGAATCACAGATTTTTGTTATAATTGTTGCAGAGACTTGATTTTTAATCCATAATTATAAATTGTGCTTTTTAGTCTAGTTCAAGAAGTAGGCAGGCTCTTAAGGTCATTTGGTTTAAAAATCAGTCTTATTTAATAACAAAATTTTAATTTCTTATAATGGCCCAGTAAGATAACAGTTTCTCTAATTCTTACTCTGCAACTTTAGTAATTCTAGATGTATGTAATACTTCAGCAATCTAAGTAGCCATGTTGATTGAGAAGAAGCGTGACCGAGTCACCTAAAGTTTGTAAAGGGATTCTGTTCTCTTTGTACACTAAAGCTTTCAGTATTTTTTTTAAAGATTTTTTATTTATTCATTTGACACAGAGATTACAAGTAGGCAGAGAGGCAGGCAGAGAGAGAGAGGAGAGAGGAGGAAGCAGGCTCCCCGCTGAGCAGAGAGCCCGATGTAGGCCTCGGTCCCAGGACCCTGGGACCATGACCTGAGCCGAAGGCAGTGGCTTTAACCCACTGAGCCACCCAGGTGCCTTTTTTTTTTTAATTTAGAAGTAAAAATAAGCAACTTTAAAAACAAAATGTAGCTTTTAAAAATTTATTTGAAAGGGGGAGGGAGAGGGACTAGTAGGCTTCCTATTGAGCACTGCACCCAATAGGGGGGCTCGATCCCAGGACCCTGAGATCACGCCACCCAGGTGCCCCTATTTATTATTTTTTTTAGCGGGGGAGAGGGAGAGAAGCAGACTCCCTGCTGAGCATGGAACTCAACATGCAGCTTGAACTCACAACCTGAGCCAAAATCAAGAATTGGATGCTTAACTGAGTCACCCAGGCACCTCAAAATGTAGCTATTTTAAAATATTTTAAATTATCCTTTTAAATTCCAAATAGGATACTAAATTTGCAAATATATCAATTATCAAAGATATCAATTATCTTTATTAGTAATTATTTTTTAAATATTGTATCTAGGTACCATTTTTTTTGTAACTCCATTTTTACCACCTGGTTTTTATGTCCTAAAATATTTAGTAACCTTTTTATATAGTTACTGGATAATAAGATTCTAGAATCTTTGAGAAAAGTGAATATATACCAATGATACAGAAATATTAGTCAAAGAGTTTTCAAAACTCTAGGTGATGACTTATGTGGCATAGTAATAATTAGCAATGATAATTCAGTAATCTGAAAGATCCCTAGTTCTTAATTGCCTTGCCTACTTTAATTTACTCTAGTTTTTTGTCTCCCTGTAAGGTAAGTAGATAGCCTGATTTCAAGCCCCAGCCCAGAAAAGGAATATGGAACATTATTTGTATATTTACCAAAGATCCATTCTGTTTTTATCAGGCTCCTCTTTTAAGGCATCAAAGTCCAAATATTAATGAATACTCCTTCAGGGTTTGGAAAATGCAGACTTTTTTACGTGTGTCTAATGTGTAAGATGGGGGTGAGCTCTGGCAATGGTGACATCTGTCTATAAGATGTTATTTGAGACGACCACTGAACATATTTCACGTTGTTGTCTCCCCGAGGAGTCGCTATTTGCGAACTCCAAAGTGAAGAGAAATAGATGTCAACAGATATAATTCCGGCTAACAACTTTGGTTTCTCAATTGAATCCATTCCAGTTAATCTATTTCTCTTTCACCTTACAGGAAAATAAACTTGTGTAAAATCCACAGCTTTGGTAAAGTAGGTTGCGTGGGATATGCGTTTTGAAAACATAGGAGGGTAACAGACTGCTGTGGTCTGTCTCGAGCTTGAGGAGAACGATGATGTCATGGAGTCGTGTCAAGTGGCAGGTATTTTTCCACCAGGCTGCTTCCTGTGTTGGCTGTTGCAGCTGAGTCCACAAGCCTGTTTTTCCTTATGTCACGCCGGGATGCGGTGCTTCACATTTTCTTTTTCTTACAGGAAAAGACTCTGAGGACATCTCTTCGTTCTGAGTAAAGATGACTGTAGGTATAATACATACCTAACATGGAGAAGGAAGTGGCAAAAGTAAGGCTGATTAACCATTCCTTGGGAAAGAATCAGCATTTTAAAATACAGTCAGAGTGCTGCTTAAAGTCTAAGGATTAGACACTTGCAAGGGAGACTCAAAGAAGGAACATGTAAACAAGAGTCCAGGAAAGGGAAGTAAAGCAAACTCCTCTACCCTCCCATTTTGTTTAAGGCAAGGAATTAATTTTCCCCTTTCTTGTGGGTAGCTCTACCAGCCCTGAAGTTTCACATCTGTCTTCTCCCTTATGCACTGTTCCTATCTGTCTGATAATGACTGGCTCTAGAACAGCTATCTTGGGGATTTGTGAAGGTCAGAGCTGCAGAAAGTGAAATGTAATCATGGAAGTCCTTTGCCAATTAAATTTTCTTAACTGTAAGTTTTTGTTTTACACATTTTTCTGTGTTTTTAGCATCTACTCCCACGTGCCTGCTGGGAAATGCTAGCACATAAAACCAAACAAACAGGAAACAAAATAGATACAAATGGGGAAACCAGAAATGGCCCAGCCTGCTTCGTTTGACATCTAGGTTTTTCTCTGTAGATCCCTTCTATATTTTTTACACAACGGAGGTATGTTACCTGCTCGTAAACCTGTTCTTATTTATACAGTTGATCTTGCGATGTCCTGCAAAAAGCACTGTAACTTCTAGGTGCTTTACTAACAAGGTCTAGTTCACCTTGACGGGCTTGCTCCTCTGTTTCTCCTGTGTTCATAGACCTTTCTGTGAAAGTAGATAGTAGCACAAAACAGAAAAGCCACTTACCAATAAAGAGCATCATGAGATAGATTTTCAGCACGTATGGGAAGTAGATGGATAAGTCAAAGGGGAGCTTTGTGGAGTAAGTGCCAAATGATTCAAAATAAGGCAGCGACTGATAGATGGCAAATGCTGTTTAAAGAACAGAAGGAATTGTGAAAGTTTCCCCTTGTATTGCTACAGGGATGTATACACATAAATGTCTACAGAGCTAAAGGATATTCTGAATTTTATAATGACAGCTGTGACAGGTGCTGAGTCCCTTAGCTAAAGCCACCGTTGATTCAACTGGCAAGGCTGTTTCGGCAGTGGGACTTGAACTTCTAACCATTTTATACTTGTTTATACCTACAGAGAAATAATTTCTGTTCTTAAAATGGTATCCCCCTTGCCCCTTCTCACAAACAGACAAATGAATTTGAAAAATGCTGCAGAGAGTTACTTCTTGGAGTTTCAAAACACACATTAGTAGAGATTCTGAAAAGCTCTGCAATAAAGAAACTGGTTTTCCTCAACATTTCCTCAGCTTAACTGGCCTTGGAAGAGCTCCTCTTTCCTCCTCACCCACTAGGAAAAATTAAAGAATGCTGAGGAACTCTGGGAGAAATGGTGGCCAAAACATTTTGAGGGAGGAGACTGGTGTCAGATAAAAAGATTCGGAGGTTCAGTGTCAGGGGAAGATGGAGGAGGAGGAGGATCCTGCGCTCACCTCATCCCATGGACACCCCGAGACAACAGCTGTATCTGTACAACTCTGAAAACAACCTAAAGACAGACCGAAAACCTTCCACAGGAAATTGTAGAGCGAATGTCACATGGAAAAGGGGAGGAGGGGTGGAGTTGTGGTTGGTGCCCTGGTGAGACTGACCACAAAAGGGAGGGACACCACCAGCGTGGAGAAGCCGGGGGAGCGCACCCCATACCAGACCCGCCTGGCGCTGGGGATCTGCACGGGGAACCTGAGTCCCTATAACATCTGGCTTTGAAAATCAGGAGGGCTTATCTCTGGGAACCTTAAAAATCAGCAGGATAGGAGGTTAGTAGAAGGAGGGAAATTATAAAGATCAAAGCAAGAATAAAGACTTAAATAGAAAAGATCAGTGAAACCAAGAGCTGGTTCTTTGAAAAGATAAAATTAATAAACCTCTAGCCACACTCATCAAGAAAAAAGGAGGGGACCAAAATAATATCAGAAACAAAGCAGCAGAAATAACTTCTCTATATAAATACAAAAGATTATAAGACTTATGAAAATGTATATGCCAACAAACTGGACAACTTAAAATCTGAACAGACTAATTATTAGGAACAAAGTTGAACAGATAACTAAAAAAATCCCAACAAAAGTCCAGGACCCGATGGATTTGGAGGTGAATTCTAAAACATTTGAGAGTTTGTACCTATTCGTGGCAATCTATTCTGAAAAACCGAAGAGGAAGGGATGCTTCCAAATACATTCTGAAGCCAACATTACCCTGATACCAAAACCAGACAAAGACACTACTCCCCACCCCACCCCCCGCCCAAAATACAGGCTATCATCTGTAGTGAACATAGATGCAAAAATCAACAAATTAGCAAACACTTATTTAGTAATCTTCCCCATGATTAAGTGGGATTGATTAGGGGGATGCAAGGGTGGTTGAGTATTTGTAAATCAGTGTGATACACCATTAACAAAACAAAGGATAATCATGATCAGTAGATGAAAAAGCATTTGACAAAATTCAGTATTCATGATGAAAACCCAACAAAGTGGGTTTAGAGGAAACATTCCTGTACATAATAAAGGCCAGATATAAAAAGCCCAAAGCTAACATCACTCTCAATGATAAAAAACAGAGCTTTTCTTCTAAGATCAGAAACAAGATGTCCACTCCTCCCACTTTATTCAACATAGTTATTAGAAGTTCTAGCTCTAGCAATCAGATAAGAGGCATCCAAATTGGCAAGGAAGAAGTTAAACTCATTGCACATGACATGATACTATATGTAAAAAATCCTAAAGATTTCACAAAAAAAAAAACCTATTAGTACAAATTCAGTAAAGTTGCAGGATACGAAATTAACACATAGAAATCAGTTGCATTTCTATACACTGATAAAGTAGCAGAGAAATTAACCCCATTAAGAACTGCACCAAAAAGAATAAAATACTTAGGAATAAACTTAATTTAGACCATGACAGACCTATACTCTGAAAACCATAAGACACTGATGAAACTGAAGACAACACAAATGGAAAGATACACCATGCTCCTAAATTGGAGGAACATCATTAAAATGTCCATACTACCCAAAGCAAACTATAGATTCAGTGCAATCCCTATCAAAATACCAATAGCATTTTTCATGGACTTAGAACAAATAATCCTAAAGTTGGTACGGAATCACAAAAGACCTGGGGGCACCTGGGTGGCTCAGTTGGTTAAGCAGCTGCCTTCAGCTCCAGTCATGATCCTAGGGTCCTGGGATCAAGCCCCACATTGGGCTGCCTGCTCAGTGGGGAGCCTGCTTCTCCCTCTCCCTCTGCTGCTTCCCCTGCTTGTGATCTCTGTCAAATAAGCAAAATTCTTAAAAGTGAAAAAAAAAAATCACCAAAGATCTCAAATACCCAAAGCAATCTTGAGAAAGAACACAGCTAGAGATATCACAGTTGCATATTCCAAGATATACGACTAAGCTCGTGTAATCAAAGTAGTATACCACTGGCACAAAAACAGATATAAAGGGGCACTTGGATAGCATAGTCAGTTAAGCATCTGACTCTTGGTTTTAGCTCAGGTCATGATCTCAGTTCACAAGATCAAGCTCCTCACTAGGTTCGTTCCGCACTCAGTTCGGAGTCTGCTTAAGACATTCTCTTCCTCTGCTCCTCCCCCTGCTCTAAAATATCTTTTTTTTTTTTTAATAGACATATAGGGGGCATCTAGGTGGCTCACTTGGTTAAGCATCCAAATCTTGATCTTCGCCTGGATCTTGATCTCAGGGTTGTGAGTTCAAGCCCCACACTGGGCTCCACAATGGGTGTGGAGCATACTTAAAAAAAAAAAAAGACATAGATTAATGGAATGGGCTAGAGAGCCAAGAAATAAACCCATGCCTATATATCTTGTCGTAACAAGGCAAGAATATACAATGGGGAAAAGACAGTCTCTTCAATAAATGATGCTGGGAAAAGTGAACAGCCACATTCAAAATAAAAACTGGACTACACAAAAAATGAACTCAATGGATTAAAGACCTAAATGTGAAACCTGAAACCATAAATTCCTAGAAGAAAACAGGCAGTGCACTCTTGAATATCTCCTTCAGCAACATATTTATGGATAGCTCTCCTCGGGAAAGGGAAACAAAAGCAGTATTAAACTGTTGGGACTACACCAAAATAAAATTTTGCACAGTGAAGAAAACCAATACAACAAAAAGGTAACCTACCAAGTGGGAGAAGATATTTGTAAATTATTTATAAGACATTAATATTCAAAATATATGAAGAACTTTTAAAAGTATCAAAAACACAATTCAATTTGAAAATGTGCAGAAGACATGAACATAACATTTCTCTGAAGAAGGAGTAAGACATTCAACACCACTAATCTCAGAAATGCAAATCAGAATAACAATGAGATATCACCTCACACTTTTCAGGATGGCTAGTGTCAAAAAAACAAGTGTTTGCAAGGATGTGGAGAAAAGGAAACCCTCTTGCCCTGTTGGTGGGAATGTAAATGGGTGCAGTCACTGGAAAACAGTAAGAATGTTTAAAAATGTGTGTGTGTGTATAAATATCATATGATCCAGTAATTCCAAAACTGAGTACCCAAAGAAAACAAAAACATTAATTCAAGAAGATATATGATTTAGAGTAGCCAAGATATGGAAGCAACCGAAGTGTCCATCAGTAGTTGAATGGATAAAGATGTGGTGTGGTGTGTATATGTACACACACATTTATATATATATTTATATATATAAATATTTATATTTATATATATATTTTATATTTATATAATATAATTTAAATATATATAATTTAAATATAAATTTATTATATTTATATATTTATATATGCATGCACACACACATTTGCAAGATATTGCAAGAACCATTTGCAAGAACATGGAGGGACCTAGAGGATATTACGCTAAGTGAAATAAGTCAGACACAGAAAGACAAATGCTATATGGTTTCACTTATATATGGAATCTAAAAAAACAAAAAGGAAAAACAGACCCATAAATACAGAGAACTGATGGTTGCTACAGAGGAGGGGGGTGGGGGGTTTGGGCAAAATGGGTGAAGGGAAGTGGGAGATAAAAGCGACGAGTTATGACATCAGTGAGTCACAGGGCTAAAAGGTACAGAATAAGGACTGTAATCAATAGCACTGTAACAGTGCTGTCTGGTAAGAGATGGTAGCTACACTTGCAGTAAGCATAGCGTAACAGAGTTGTTGAATCATTATGTTGTATACCTGAAACTACTGTAACATTGCATGTCACCTATACTTCAATTAAAAAAAAAATCAGTGGGGCTTAACTCCAGGAATGTTAAAAATCAGTAGGTTTAATGCCAGGAAAGTCAGAGGGCAACAGGAAACTGAGTCCCCTCACTTAAGGACCCAGCATAATAAATAACTTGGTGGAGACACAGTACAGAAGCAGCAGTTTGAAAAGTGCCTGAGGTATACGTCAAGAAAATTTATTGGCTAGTCTTAGATTGTGTGCTGGAAGGGCAGGGTCTTCAGGAGATCTCTCTGGGAACAAAAGTGCTGAAAGAAATGCCATTTCTCTTCCCCTCCCCAGCCTAGATGGCTAAATATTTAAAAAGACCATTGCTAACCCTATCTTGCTAGCTCCATGTGACTGACGTGACCCATCCAACCTGCCCTCTTCAGGCAACCCTCCCAAGGGGCTCCTGCCTCCCCCACCCTGTAGAAAGCCCTGGCAGGGACAAAGCTACTCCAAAGTGACTCCTTCCCTGGGGAGGGGAGAAACAAGCCCCACACACCCGTGTACCCACAGTGTCAGCAGGTTGGGCTCTTAGCTGGCTGTGTAGGGAGTAAGCCTTCTGCTTTGGTGCAAGAGAAGTTGTGGCAGAGCAGCTAACTGCAGACACCTAGGCTGACTGCTGGTCTTCCCACCAACTAGTCAGAGTGGCCTCAAATAGCCCTCTCAATAGTGTACCCGCAAAACGCTGCCCAGTGTGCCCACAGCAGGCAAAATGGGTCATGGCAGCTGGCTGAACTGAAAGCAACTGTGGCTCAGCCACAAAAGTAGGGCACATTTAGCCCACACAATGGACATTACTAAAGTGCCTGATTTTGAAGACCAAGGGGAAGTTGTGCCACAGGACTCCCACGATGTCTCCAACATAAGGCCACTACTTTCAAGACCAGGAGACATAGCTGACTCACCTACTACAAAAACAAACACAGAATGAGGACACAGAGGAATATGGCCCAAATGAAAGAACAAAATCACAGTAAAAGGGCTAAATGAAACAAATAACCAATGCACCTAATAAAGAGTTCCAAGTAATGGTGATAAACTCAATGAATGTGAAAAGAGAGTGGATGATCTCAGTGAGAACTTAAACAAATCAAATATAAAAAACCCAGTTGGGGCGGAAGAATTCAAAAAATCAAATAAATACACTAGAAGGAATCAAGAGCAGATCAGAGGATGCAGAACAGATCAACAATCGAAGACAGGGTAATGGAAAGTAATCAAGCTGAACACCAAAAACAAAAAAGAATAGAAAAGGAGATCAATTTAAGGGAACTCAACATTGTCAAGAGTAACTACATTCACATTCTAGGGATCCCAGAAGAGAGAGAAGGGAGTAGAAAACTTCCCTAATCTGGGAAAGACAGGAGCTATCTATCACATTTCGGGAAGCACAGAGAGCCCCTATCAAGAAAAATCTAAGGAGGTCCACAGCAAGACACATAATAATTAAAATGGCAAGAAACAGTAAGATAGAGTGAATTTTTAAAGCAGCAGCAAGAGAAAAAAAAGCCATAGGGGATTTCCCTGTGTGTAATGGTTATCAGCTGATTTTTTTTAGCAGAAACTTTGCAGGCCAGAAGGGAGTGCCATAATTAGACCAGATGCCCCTAACAGATATATACAGAACACTGCATTTAAAAAAAAAAACAGAATATGCATTCTTTTCAAGTGCACACAGAACATTCTCCAGGATACATCAAATGTTAGCCCACAACATAAGCCTCAAAAATTTTAGAGACTGAAGTCTTATCAAGTGTTTTTTCAATCATGACAGTATGAAACTAGAAATCATTTATAAGAAACACTCCGGGAAGAATACAAATACATGAAGGCTAAACAACATGCTATTAAACAATGAATGCATCAACAAAGAAATCAAAATTAAATACAAGTGAAAATGGAAACATTGCAGTGAGAATCTTTGGGATGTGGCAAAAGCAGTTATAAAAAGAAGGAAGTTTATAGCAATACAGGCCTATCTCAATAAACAAGAAAACTCTCAAACCTAAACTTATACTTCAAGGAGCTAGAAAAAGAACAAAGCCCAAAGCTAGCAGAAAGTAGAAGGAAGGAAATAATAAAGACTATAGTAGCAATAAGTGAAAACTAAAAACAAAACAAAACAACAAAAAAACCCACACACACACAAAAACAAAACACAACAACAATGAAACCAAGAGCTGGTCATTTGCAATAACCAAAATTGATAATCCTTTAGCCAGACTCATCAGAAAAAAAAGAGAACTAAAATAAAATTAAAAATGGGGGCGCCTGGGTGGCTCAGGTCATGATCCCAGGGTCCTGGGATTGAGCCCTGCATCGGGCTCCTTGCTCAGCAGAGAGCCTGCTTCTCCCTCTCACACTCCCCCTGCTTGTGTTGCCTCTCTCACTGTATCTTTGTCAAATAAATAAAATCTTAAAAAAAAAATGAACTGATAGCAGAGAGATACAAAGGATTATAAGAGAATGTGATGAAAAATTATATGCCAACAAATTGGACAACTTAGAAGAAACAGATTAATTCTAACATGCAATCTACCAAAAGTGATTCAGGAAGAAATAGAAAATTTGAACAGACCAGTTACTAGTAATGAAATTGAATCTGTAATCTAAAACTCCCAATGAACAAAAGTTTGGGACCATATAGCCTTGCAGGTGAATTCTATCAAACATTTAAACAAGTGTTAATACCTATTAATACCAAATTTGGTTAATACCAAATTATTTCAAAAAATAGAAGGGAAACTTCCAAATTCATTCTACAAGGGCATCATTACCCTGACTTCAAAACCAGAGAAAGACACTGTTAAAAGAAAAAACAAATAACAAAACAAACAAAAAAAAAACCACACAAAAATAAAACCCTACACCCAGTATGATTAACACAGTGCAAAAATACTCAACAAAATATTAGCAAACTGCATACAACAATACTTTAAAAAGATCATTCACCACAAACAAGTGAGATTTATTCCAGGGATGCAAGGGTGGTTCAATATTTGCAAATCAGTCAATGTGGTATATCACACTGACAAAAGGAAACATAAAACCCATAGGACCATTTAAATAGATGTAGAAAAAGGATTTGACAAAAGACAGCATCCATTCATGATAAAAAGTCCTAATGAAATGGGTTTAGAGGGAACGTACCTCAATATAATAAAGGCCATATGTGAAAACCCACAGCGAACATACTCAATGCTGAAAAACACGGTTTTTCTCTAAGATCAGGAACAAGACAAGGATATCCATTGTCCCCACTTGTACTCAACAGAGTACTGGAAGTCCTAGCTGCAGCAGTCAGGCAAAAAAAAGAGGTTTCCAAATTGGCAAGGAAGAAGTTAAGCTAGCACTATTTGCAGATGACATGCTATAATACCACATACAGAAAATCCTACAGACTCCACCAAAAAAACTATTAGAACTGATAAATGAATTCAGTAAATTTGCAGGACACTAAATTAACAGAGAATTCTGTTCCATTTCTTCTATATGCTACTAACCATTTATATTTGCACCAAAAAGAGTAAAATACCTAGGAATGAACTTAACCAAGGAGATGAAAGACCTTTACTCTGAAAACTATAAGACACTGAAGAAACTGAAGATGACACAAATAGAAAGATATACCATGCTCATGGATTAGAAAATTGTCATTAAAATGTCCATACTACCCAAAGCAAAATACAGATTCAATACAATCCCTATAAAAATGCTAACAGCATTTTTCATAGAACCAGAATAAACAATCCTAAAATTTGTATAAAACCACAGAAGACCTTGAATAGACAAATCTTGAGAAAAAACAACACAGCCAGAGATATCACAATTCCAGATTTCAAGATAAATGATAAAGCTGTAGTAATCCAAGCAGTATTATGACCTAATATAGATACATAGATCAATGGAACAGGATAGATATAAAATATATGTTAATATATCAATATCAATATAATTTATATAATAGTCATAAATTATGATTATCACCAATGTCACCATCGTTTTATGTTAAATTTCTTTTTGTTATGTTTTCCCTTAGTTACCTTAATGTGCTTTCTTAATTTCTTTATGCCTTCTGTTCTCAAAAATTTTCATGTCTGTTTCAGGAAGTTCCTTACCAGTCTGCCAAATCCATTACAAAAGGAAGCATATATTCCCCTAATTAATATCCTCAAGCTTTTTGCAAACTGATGAATTATTTAAGTTTTAGGTTTTCATTTAGGCTAAGTAACTAGCTGACTTCATACAGTATTCAGTAATTTATTCAGTGTTTATTAAGCATGTATATTGGGTGTATGAGAAAAAGGGAAGCAAGGAAACAACAACCCCATATCCCCAAGTTGCTTAGAGGCTAGACAGGAAACAGACATTATTCAAAGAATCAAACAAATGTCTAATCACACCTGAGACAGGTCTTATGAAAGCGAGATTCATGGTGCTGTACTGAGGGTGGGGGATGGGGGGCGGGGAATGGACTTAGTTGATAAAGTTGGGGAATGCTTCCCTGAGAAATTGATGACTGATCTAAAGGTAGAGTTAACTGTTCCTGGCAGACAGTGTGATGCATGGTAGATGGTTACGTAGGAAAGACAGTCCAGCCAGGGGGAACTGAATTCCTATGCACTAAAAATAATCACTGGGGCGCCTGGGTGGCTCAGTCGGTTTAGCATCCGACTCTTGATCTCAGCCCAGGTCTTGACCTCAGGGTCAAGAGTTCAAGCCTCACACCGGGTGTGGAGCCTACTTAAAAATGGATAAAAAATAGAGTGCCTGGGTGGCTCAGTGGGTTAAAGCCTCTGCCTTTGGCTCAGGTCATGATCCCAGAGTCCCGGGATCGAGGCCCGCATTGGGCTCTCCGCTCAGCAGGGAGCCTGCTTCCTCCTCTCTCTCTGCCTGCCTCTCTGCCTACTTGTGATCTCTCTCTCGCTGTGTCAAATAAATAAATAAAATCTTAAAAAAAATGGATAAAAAATAAAAATCACCGAGTCACTAAATGTTAAACCCCTTTTGGATGAGTAAACTGAGAAAGGTTAAATGATTTGCCCAAAACTCATACAGCGAGTTAATGAAGTTAAGGGCCTGTACTCAGATGTCTTCATTTCTCATCCAGTATTTTGTCTACTGTGCAAAGCTTCTTCCCCCTCTAACTTTGTTTCTTAATGCTTTGCTTTTTTGCATCAAGGGAAGTGTGCCAGGAATGATCCATTGAGTCAGCTGTCCGCTAACAATAGCAAAAATAGTAATGTAATCATCAAAAAGTTAAGTGAACCATTTTAAGTAGACTGCTTTTGTCAGGAAGCAATAATGCAAAGTCACTCTTCTCTTACCTTCAGCAAGAACACACAGAGGATAGATGGGCATCCACAGTGTCTGACTGAGCCAGGTCAAGACGGCATAGGATATTCCTATGACTGACAACATGCTGTAGGTATACCTAAAAGAAGACAAGGAACTCAGAAACATTTCCTGCTGGTGTCTGGGAAAGAACAAGAGAAGAAAATACCTTACATGGTAATTAAATATAGAGATACAAGTAGAAAGTTTGAATTCCAAACTTTATTTCCTATCATTTAAGCAGGAGATAAAAAAATTAATAATAACGGGATGGGAACTATGTCAGTCTGGCTTGTCTCAGGGGGTGGATCATGGATAATTATGGAGGTAAACAAATATGGAACCCTTACCCCTCACCAAATTATGAGTTTTCCTGATTAGTAAATTCTCTTTCACTCAGAAGCGAAGCCCATTTTATGCAGCATGCAGCTGGGTTTTTAAAAACAGATATACTTGTAAATATTTAGGTAATGTATTTTTAAAACACAAGTGTGACTTCCAAGTCCTTATTGGGCATCCTTCTGCTCGTGTAGTTGTGCTATGCTGTGTGATCAGTTAAAGAACCAGCCTTAGAAGCCTGTTTTGAGCGCAATAGGTGGTTTTAAAGCTGCCGTCGTGATGTAACAGACGAATAGTCTGCATCTTTCTGTTTCCCTGAGTAGGCAGTGGTTCTCAAGCTTAAGCAGACAGCAGAATCACCCAGAGGTCTTGCTAAAGCACACACTGCTAGGCCATATGCCCAGAGGGTCTCATTCTGTGGTAACAGGTAGAGCCTGAGAATTTCTATTATAAACAAGTTCCAGGTGATGCTAATGCCACACGGATCTACAGACTAT
Organism: Ailurus styani; assembly: GCA_002007465.1. Lineage (NCBI taxonomy): Eukaryota > Metazoa > Chordata > Mammalia > Carnivora > Ailuridae > Ailurus > Ailurus styani. The sequence continues at coordinate 191,319 of LNAC01000168.1, read as the reverse complement.
ACTTTGAGAACTACTGGAATGGGCAGTACATAATAGCAAAACAAAGGCAAAACAAAATCCAAAACCTTGAAAACATGAATGAGGAAAACTAAATCCTTCTCCCGTTCTAGGATCCCAATTCCATTCCTCAGGGGCAATGATCAATGCCAGTTTCTTATATATCCTCTCAAATATTCTTGCATTTGCTTATCTGTGTATATAAAAACCATATACCAACAGTGCAAGCCTTCACTAAACACAGCATGTTATCAAACTCGATCTGTACCAATCTCAGTGGAAAACAGCATCTATTTTTTTATTACAAGAGTAGATAAGCATCTTACATGTTTAAAGCCACTTTTGATGAAGTCCAATGTATCTTTTTTTTTTGTTGCTTCTGTTTTTGGTGTCTAAGAATCCTCGCCAAATCCAAAATCACAAAGACTTACCTCTATGCATTCTTATCAGAGTTTTTATAGGTTTAGCTCTTACATTTAGGTTTTTTGATCCATTTTTTGATCCATTTTTTGGATCCATTTTTGATCCATTGTATACGGTATGAGGTAAGGGTCCACACAGGTGGACATGTCGTTGTCCCAGCACCATTTGTTGAAAAGACTATTCTCCCACTCCCCATTTAATGGTCTTGGTCCCTTGTCAAAAATCAATTAACTGTAAATGTGAGAATTTATCCCCGGACTATCAATTCTATTCTAGGATATATCCTTATGCCACTTTCACATTCTTGATTATTATTGCTTTGTAGTGAGTTTTGAAATTGAGAAGTGTGAGTCTTCCAACTGTGTTCTTCAAGATTGCTTGGGCTAGTCTAAGTTCCTTGAATTTCCATATGAGTTTTAGGAGCAGCTTCACAATTTCCGCAAAGCAGCCAGCTGGGATTCTGATAAGGATGGCACTGAATATGTAGATGAATTTGGAGAGTGTTGCAGTCTTAACAATATTAAGTTTTCAACCCATAAACACGGGTTAGCTCTTAATTTAGATATTTTTAAATTTCTCCCAATAGTATTTTAAAGTTTAAAGTTCTGCACATCTTTTGTTAAATTTATTCCTAAGTACTTTATTTTTTGATGCTATTATAAATGAAAATTTTTCCTTTATTTTAGGATAGGTCATTGCAAGTGTATAGAACACCATATACAAAAATAGTTTTGTATATAGGTTTTGTATTCTACAACTTTTCTTTACCAGTTTACTAGTTCTAGTATTTAGTGGATTCCTTATGATTTTATGTACAAAATCATATAACCTGCCAATAGACTTTACTCCTTCCTTTCTAATATGATTGCCTTTCACATAATTTTCTTGCCTAACTGCCATGACAAGAACTTCCAGTACAATGTTGAACAGAAGTGGCAAGAGTGTACATCCTTGTTTCATTCCTCATCTTAGGAAAAAAGCACTAGTCTTTCAACATTAACAATCATCTGGATGTGGATTTTTTTAATAGAAGCCTTTTTCTAGTCCCTGCATTGATTTAAGATTTTATTTATTTGAGAGAGAGTATGCACAAGTGGGGGGGGGAAGGGGAGCAGAGGCAAAGGGAGAAGCAGGCTCCCCACTGAGCAGGGAGCCCAATGTAGGACTCAATACCAGGACCCTGAGATCATGACCTGAGCTGAAGGAAGACACTTAACCAACCGAGCCATCCAGGCATCCCTCTATTCCTTGCCTTAAAAAAAAAAAAAAAAAAAAAGTCATTTTAGGGTAAGTTGGGAAGATAATTCCACCCCAACTTCACAGGGGAAAAAAACTGAGTTTCAAAAAGGCTACATGCTCAGAGATTTCAATTCTAAATTATGAGAAATGAAAGCCTATGGACATACAAAAGCTTGTACATGACTGTTCATAGCGATATTCCTCATAACGAAAATATGTCCATCAACGAAGAATGGATAAATAAAAGTGGTATATCACTATAATGGAATGTTATCAGTCATACAAAGGAATGAAATACTGATACATGTTGTAACATGGATAAACCCTGAAAACATTATGCTAAGTGAAGGAAATCAGTCACAAAAGGCCACATACAGTATGGTTCCATTTATATGAAATGTCCAGAAGAGGCAAATTCATAGAGATAGTATGTTAGTTGGTTGCCAGGGGCTGAGAGGAGAAAATGGGAATTTTACTGCCAAGGGGTTTGGGGTTTCTTTATAGAGTGCAGCAAAAATGTCCTCAAATTAGTGATGATAGTTATACATCTTTAAATACACTAAAAACCACAAATTTTCTATTTTATTTTTATTTATTTANTTATTTTTTTTATTATTTTTTTTAAAGATTTTATTTATTCATTTGACACACAGAGAGAGATCACAAGTAGGCAGAGAGGCAGGCAGAGAGAGAGGAGAGAGGAGGAAGCAGGCTCCCTGCTGAGCAGAGAGCCCGACGTGGGCCTCGATCCCAGGACCCTGGGATCATGACCTGAGCCGAAGGCAGCGGCTTTAACCCACTGAGCCACCCAGGCGCCCACAAATTTTCTATTTTAAATGGGTGAATGTTGGGTGTCTCGGTGGCTCAGTCGTTAAGTGTCTAACTCTTGATTTCAGCTCAGGTATGATCTCAGGCTCCTGAGATCGACCCTTGTATCTGGCTCCACACGGAGTATGGAGTATGCCTGCTTAAGATTCTCTCCCTCGGACATCCCCTACCCCTACTCTTGCTCTAATTAATTAATTAATTTTTAAAAGGGTGAATGTTAAAGTACATGTATTATCTCAATTCTTTTGTTTTTGAAGGTTCAGTGGTATGTACAAGATTATATAGCAAGTAGTGGAGGTGGCATTCATCCTAAGATCTCCTCTGTTAAAAAACCTTTCCACCATACCGTGATACTACTCTCAATGTTAAAATCGCTTTGTTCTCTCATGGGTTTAACTGAGCTTATCAGAGACTGAATTGACAGCGGAAGAGTCCGGCATACCAGAGAACAGTATGTCAGAAAGTCCCAGTCCCAGATGGGGTTCCTTGTCTCATGAACACAAAGTCATGGGTTACAAAAGTCCATGAAATTCACCCCAAGTCTACAAAACTATCAGTTAAAAATGAGGAATAACTTACTAAATTACATATACAAAGAATGCTAGTCCTTTTCATTCAATAAAACATTTCATTCTAACTCACTCTAGGGCTCATTCCATTACTTAGAAATACTTTAACTCAGCTAAGTTACAATATAGTAAATGAATCATTTACGCAACCTCAGCTAAAATGCTAGGGCGCTTTTGTTACCTATCCACACCCAGATCTTGCGAGTGGGAGGGGCAGTTCTCATCTGTGAAAGCCAAAAGAGCAGTTAGGACACTTCCCCAAGATGAGCTTCCAAGCAAAGGGGACTGGTTACCCCACTGCTGCTAGAGATAAGACTAAACTTTGCAAAGTTTTAGAAATAGAAGGAAACTGAAGGTGATCTAGAGCAAAGGTTCTTAATCTGAGGTTCAAGGATTCCCAGGGAATCTACAAAGAAACTTCAATAAGTCATTTGGACCCACTGGAATTGCATATAAAATGTATCACGGAGATAAAGGTAGAGCCTAGGAAATATAGTAAAAAATACTGTCATAATGTATGGTGACAGATGGTGACTGCACTTATCGTGGTCAGCACTGATTAATGTCTAGAACTGTCCAATCAGGAGCACCCGGGTGGTTCAGTAGGTTAAACATCTGACTTCTGCTCAGGTCATGATCCCAGAGTCCTGGGATCCAGCCCCATGTTAGGCTCCCTGCTCAATGGGGAGCCTGCTTCTCTCTCCCCCTCTGCTCCTCCCCCTGCTTGTGCGTGCTCTGTCAAATAAATAAAATCTTAAAAAAAAAAAAGCTTCCAATCAGCATGTTGTACCCGTGAAACTAACATAACATTGTAAGTTAATTATACTTCAATAAAAAAGAATACAAAATAAATGTATGTGGAGGTGTCTTCTTCCCCAGAGTGATGAGGCCCCATATTTAAAGTATTCTGGAAATCACAGAAACCAACTTTGTAAATCCTGACTATGACATAACAGAAGTCTTGCTTTGCTTGTTAGAGTAACATGTACCAGAGCAATTTCAAGGAATGCCTTTCATTAGCAAGCAGCTGTGAGGTTTAGCCCAAACTGGTGCTATGCCAAGTCTTCTGATGGAAACCTGAATACACTGATTTGCTCTTCTAATACCATGGGAGGTTTGCATTACCTCCGATATGCCCATTATGGAAAGCGCTAAGAATACATTTCTATATCAAGATAAAATAATTTGGAAAGGGGTTGTGTTTTCTTCTCTTATTCAGGGTAACCAAATGTAGGCAGCTATTACCGGCTTCATTGTAGAAAAGCAACTTGGCTTTAAGAGATTATTTTGCCTCCTTACCTAACCATATCCAATAGATTCCAAAAGATGAATAAAACACACACCACATATTTCTCTTGGACTTCCTCCTGACTGGTGATCACCACAAAGAGGATGATTATTCTCTCTGTGAGCTAACAAAGAAACAGCAAAGTCAAGAATTAGGATCATCTGTTAAGCATGTAGGTCATTTTCTAGTTTCAAAAACCAGAGTTCCTCTTCAAAGTAAGTACGCTTTAACTGGAAATAGGGAGGCTAAACTGTTAACGTGATCCCTGAGGGAGTAGGGTTATAGGTCAATTTCATTTCCTCCTTGCTGTTTTTCATATTCTCCAAATTATATATAATGAATAAAAACATTTTATCTAATCAGGATATTTCTCCTCCTGAAATATACGCACCCATGTTTTTATTCACTTTGGCAAGGTTTTATTGAATGTCTGCCATATATTAGATCCCAAGCTTTTATTTATATATATATATGTATATATATTATATATATATACACAGAGAGAGACAGAGACAGAGAGACAGAGAGAGACAGAGAGAAAGGTCCTTGCTCCAGAGGGTAGCAGTGGTAGGAGAACGTGGGGGCAGAATTCGGACATGGTGTGAATAATGCTGTCATTTAAAGTGCTTTGAATGGGAGCACAGGTGAGGGACATAACTGCCGGGGGAAAGGATGCAGAGATTTATGAAGACAGGCAACACCTCAGTTGGATGTGGGAGAAGGGGCAGGAGTATCTTAGGTAGACTGAATAGGAAAAAGGACACCCTAGATTAGGGGAGCAGGCAAAGCAAAGAGGCAGAGGTGTGAAAATGCAGGTGTATTAGGGAGTAAGGAGAAGTACAGTTGGGGGAAGGTTCAGAAAAGGAAATAAATAGGAGATAAAATTGAAAACGTGGAGGGTGCTAAAGGGATTTGAATGACAGGCCAAGAAATTTTGATTTCATCTTAACAGGGAAGCTATTGTAGCTTTTTTTTTTTTTAGGGGGTGGATGGAGGGGTAAGAGAAGTAACATAATCCTAACCTTAAAAGTCAGTGGAAAATGAAAAGAATTCAACATACACATTTTTTTCCAAGTCAGTCTTAAGTGTTTGCAAATCATTGAGAATTCACACACTTATGGCTTAGCTCCAATTACTGACCTCAAAAAATAAGTTGTTTTTTCCAATCTAAATATAATGTGCCTTCTTATATTGTATTAATGCCCCCTGTACAGCCCATTTTTATTTTTTTTTAACAAAACATTCTACTTTGCTCTCAATGGTCAAAGGAAAATGTACTTGAGATTGAGGGAGCATATTAGTGATAAAGGAAAGGGGAGGACTGCTTTATATTTTTCAATAGTTGTCTTTATTTTTAAGGCAGATCAAGGAGAAAAGCGGAACCATCTGTGACTTAGAATCATAGGCTGATAATCCTGGAAAATCACCTAGTGCAGAGAAATCCAAGATTTGCCAACACTGGGCCACATGATCAGCTGTGCACGTGCACACGCTCTATCAGCAAGTATGACCACAGCAGTGAGTCAAGAGGGTCTTTGCTTGGCTAAGGGAATCAGATATGATTCAAACCTTAGTCAAATCATAGAAGCCATTTACATAGCTGTACTGATTGTCAGTCAGTCTTTAAAATGCCCTAGTTTCTTGATTTATATTTACATAATGAAGTATACTTAACTGCAATTATAATTACCAAATGATCCAAGCTTGCGGTCAATGACACCTGGCAGCCTTTGGATAAAAGATCTTAGCAGTAAACAAGTACTTAGGAAGCTCCTAATCTTATGTTTGGTCAGTACCTGCTAATTAGGAAAATCATCTAATTTTTTATAAAAATCTCAATATACATGAGTTCATACACATAACACATATTTCTAATTATATGGCTGACTACAGAAAGCAAAAACCTAGATAACTCTTGGTAAGATGGATCTCTAGGGTCTCTACCCCAATCTCACCTTCTTACAAATAAAAAATTGGGGAACCACAGAAGTGACTTGCCCTAGTGGCAGACCTGGAAACATATATCCCACATTTTGTGGCTTCTGGAGTTACAAGCTATCTATGATGTCCGACTGCCCCTTAACTGATGAGTACAGAGAGGGAAATCTAAAACAGAAATGGTGCTGCACAATAGAATTCATCCTGTTGGAAATCACCACTTGAACGGGGGGTGCCTGGGTGGCTCAGTCAATTAATCATCTGCCTTTGGCTCAAGTCATCATCCCAGGGTGCTGGGATCAGTTCCACATTGGGCTCCCTGCTTAGTGGGGAGCCTGCTCCTTCCTTCTCCCTGCTCAATCCTTCTCCCTCCCCCTGCTCCCCCTGCTTGTGCTCTGTCAAATAAAATCTTAAAAAAAAACAACTGTCACTTGAGAGTGTGGCATATTACTGATGCAATCCAACTACACAGAAATTAGCACTCAGCCTGCCCCCAAACCCCACCACCACATACATACACGTGGGTATGTGAACACCCCTCCTACAATGTCAATTTAATTAACAAAGTATCTGATGGTTCTTTAACTCTGACTTGACCATTCAATGGCAATACAATGAGAGAATTCAGGTGGAGCTATTCTCAAAGTGATAACAGCCATTATGTATTGGTTACTTTGTACAAGGTTCCAAACATACACCATATCTCATTTAATCTCCATGACCCTAAGAAACAAATGTTATTATTTTTTGCTGCCTTTTATAAAGGGCACTGCATTTTACAAAGTGAAAGTGATAGGCGCCTGGGTGGCTCAGTCCCTTAAGCATTTGCCTTCAGCTCAGATCATGCTCTCAGGGTCCCGGGATGAAGCCCCACATCAGGCTCTCTGCCCAGCAGGAAGTTTGCTTCTCCCTCTGCCCCTCCCCGCTTGTGCACATGCTCTCTCAAATAAATAAATAAATAAATAAATAAAATATTTTAAAAAAACAACAAAGTGAAAATGCCTTGCCTACTGAGCTAGAAAAATCTGGACAATGTGATTCTAAATCCCTTGTTCTGAAACATTAACACATTTTCCCCTTTGTTATTTTATGGGCGATCCTTATGCTTAATATACAGGTTATAGTCTATTCTTTCAAAAAGCCTCTCTTCAAAAGTTAAACCTTAAAACAAGAACCTCCTTCATACTCTAAATGAACACCAAAACACTTCTGAAGAATAGACTTTTAAAATTTATTCCCTTTTTATGTATAATAATCTGACCAGTTACTTGGAGATTTACACTTGTGAGAACTTAGCACTTTGTCATTTTAAACAAATCCTGAGAGAACATGACTAATTACTAATGGCCTTTTAGTGTTTAGTGTAGCTCAAACTAGGTAGAATAAAAGTACAGTAAAAAATCCTATTAACTTAGGCCAAATTAAACACTGTCTTAATGTGGTCTACTCAGAAGTATGGTAACTATAAAACAAAAATACTTTGCCTTTTTAGGTTCTACTTGGGAATCCTAAATTCCAAGTTAAGCAGTGACTAAATCTAAGTTGTTATTTAATAAATGGCAGCTGGCACTTTATTGTCAATTACATAATTATAAACTATTCCCTCTATGGAGAGAATTTCTAGAAGTAGCAGAAAAAGAAATTAAGAGATCACATTTACAATTGCACAGAAAAAATAACAAAATACCCAAAAATAAATTTAACCAAGGACATGAAAGATCTGTACGCGAAGAACTATAAAACTCTGATGAAAGAAATTGAAGATGACACGTAAATGGAAAAAATATTCTATACTTATGGATTAGAAGAACAACTATTGTTAAAATGCCCACACCACCCAAAGCAATTCATTGATGTAACGCAATCCCTATCAAAATGCCAACAACATTTTTCACAGAACTAGAATGAATAATTCTAAAATTTGTGTGGAACCACAAAAGATTTCAAATAGACAAAGCAGTCTTAAGAAGGACAAAGTTGGAGTTACTACAATCCCAGATTTTAAGATTTATGACAAAGCTGTATTAATCAAAAGACAAAGTTGTATTAATCAAAACAGTATGGTACTGGCACAAAAACAGATACTTAAATCAAGGAGACAGGATAGAGCGCCCACAAATGAATCCACGCTCATACGGTCAATTAATCTATAACAAAGGAGGCAAGAACACAACAGAGGAAAGACAGTCTCTTCAACAAATGGTGCTGGAAAAATGAGACAGCCACATTCAAAAGAATGAAACTGGATCACTTTCTTACACCATACACAAAAATAAACTCAAAATGGGTCAAAGACCTAAACATGAGACCTGAAGCCATAAGAGTCCTAGAAGAAAATGTAAGCAATTTCTTTGACATCAGTTATAGGAACATTTTTCTAGGTAAGTCTCCTTGGGCAAGAGAATTAAAAGTGAAATTTAACTGTTGAGACTCAAACTTTTGCACAGTGAAGGAAACCATCAGCAAAAAGGCAACCTACTGAATGGGCGAAGATATTTGCAAACAATAAATATCCTATAAGGCATTAATATCCAAAATATATAAAGAACTTCTACAACACCAAATATACCAAATAATCTAATTAAAAATAGGCAGGGGACCTGAATAGACATTTTTCCAAAGAAGACATACAAATGGCCAACAGACACATGAAAAGATGCTCAACATCACTCGTCATCAGGGAAATGCTAATCGAAACCACAACAAGATACCACCTCCCATCAGTCAGAATGGCTAAAATAAAAAACATAGAAAATAAGTATTAGTGAGGACATAGAGAAAAAGGAACCTTCGTGCACTGTTGGTGAAAATGCCTGTGGTGCAGTCACTGTGGAAGACAGTAAGAAGGTTCCTTAAAAATTAAAAATAGAATTACCATATGACCCAGTAATTCCACTACTAGATATTTACCCAAAGAAAACGAAAACACTAATTTAAAAAAATATACACACGCCTATGTTTATTGCAACATTATTTACAATAGCCGAGATAAGGAAGCAACCCAAGTGTCCATCCATAGAAAATGGCTAAAGATGTAGTATATTACATATAATGGAGCAGTTTTAAAAATCGTTTCTTTAAATTCAATTTAGTTAACATAGTATAGTATTAGTTTCAGAGGTAGAGTTTAGTGATTCATCAATTTCATATAATACCCAATGCTCATTCATCAAGCGACCTCCTTAATCCCCATCACCCAGTTACCCCATGCCCCCCAACTCCCCTCCATTAACTGTCAGTTTGTTTCCTATATCTAGCAGTCTCTTAAGGTTTGCCTCCCTTTTAAATTTTTATTTTTATTTTTTTATTTTATTTTTTTTTTAAGATTTTATTTATTCATTTGACACAGAGAGAGAGATTACAAGTAGGCAGAGAGGCAGGCAGAGAGAGAGGAGAGAGGAGGAAGCAGGCTCCCCGCTGAGCAGGGAGCCCGATGCAGGCCTCGATCCCAGGACCCTGGGATCATGACCTGAGCCGAAGGCAGAGGCTTTAACCCACTGAGCCACCCAGGCGCCCTAAATTTTAAGTATCTTATTTATTTACTTGAAAAAGAGAGCATGCACAAGCCGGGGGAGGGGCAGAGGGAGAGGGAGAAGCCAACTCCCCGCTGGGTGGGAGCCTGATGCAGGGTTTGATCCCAGGACTCTGAGATCATGACCTGAGCCAAAGTCAGCCGCTTAACCTACTGAGCCACCCAGATGCCCCAACACCCTCTCTGTTTTTATCGTATTTTTCCTTTCCTTCTCCTACGTTCATCTTCTTGTTCCTTAAATTCTACATATGACTGGAATATAACTCAGCCATAAGAAAATGAGATCCTGCCATTTGCAATAGCATGAATGGACCTAGAACGTATAATCCTAAGTGAAATAAGTCAAAGAGAAAGACAAATACTATATGATTTCATTCATATGTGGAATTTAAGAAACAAATGAACAAACAAAAAGAAACAAAAAAACAGTCTCAAATACAGAGAACAAACTGATGGTTGCATGGGGGGATGTGGGTGGGGGGAATGGGTGAAATAAAGAGGATTAAGAGTACACTTACTGTGATGAACACTGAGTAATGTACAGAATTATTGAATCATATTGTACACCTGAACTATAACACTACATGTTACACTTCATTTAAAAAAATAAAAATTAGGGCACCTGGGTGGCTCAGTGGGTTAAAGCCGCTGCCTTCGGCTCAGGTCATGATCCCAGGGTCCTGGGATCGAGGCCCGCATCGGGCTCTCTGCTCAGCAGGGAGCCTGCTTCCTCCTCTCTCTCTGCCTGCCTCTCTGCCTACTTGTAATCTCTCTCTCTGTGTCAAATGAATAAATAAAATCTTAAAAAAAAAAAAAAGAATTAAAAAAAAAATAAAAATTAGTTTTAGCCTCAAAGACTATTATTTCACTAAAATAATAACCCAAACTATTTTAATCCTATGAACTTTTGTTGAGAACCTTAGAAACATATCCTTAATATGTCCAAAACCACCAATTACTTTCTTCTATAAGACATAAGCATTTACACACTCCTGTTTACATATTTTTTATTTATTCATCATTCAGTAGATATTTATTGAGTGCACTGTTCTGGGTCCTGGGAGTTGTAGCTATGAAGAAGACCAAGTTCCAGCCCTCAGGGTATTTCCATCCTACTTGGTGAGATACACAGTAAGCAAATTTAGAATAGTTGAGAGAGTTCAAGACAAATAGCCTAAATCCAAATTTTCACTCCACCATTCACAATTTATGTGGCCTTGGGTAATTTATTTAGCTTTTATATTAAGTAATCATACTGCAGATAATAATTAGCATTAGCATTATACAGTAAATTATAAAGGATAAGGTTATGATTGAAGATTTGAAGATGAAATGAGCTAATACACATGAAGAACATAGAAACCTCGTGGCACATAAAAAGCCCTAAATAAATGTAAGTTATTACTAATAAATTTAACATAGTGATTAGTATATTTACAGAAAATATATTTTTCTATATAGATCATTAAGACTATCACTGAATAAAAAGGTTAATCTCAGCATTTTTTATAATATTTTAAAGGATTTTATTTATTTATTTGAGAAAGAGAGATAGAGAAAGCATGAGCAGGGGAGAGGTGGAGGAAGAGGGAGAAGCAGACTCCCTGCTGAGCCAGAAGCCCGATGTGGGGCTTGATCCCAGGACTCTGGTATCTTGACCTGAGCCAAAGGCAGACACTTAACCATCTGAGCCACCCAGGTGCCCCTAATCTCAGGATCTTTAAAATTATACTAGAAATATAGTTTTATAATGATCACACTGAAGAATTCCATGGATCAAATAAAAAAAAAATCTAAAAAAAACCCTAAAACCTTACCTACAGAAATAATTGTGTCATTCATTCCCAGGAGGCTTCAACACTGAGAATGTCAGCTTGACACAATCCCCAGTATGGTTTTATCTCTAACAGTACAAACCTGTTGTCAACTCAAAACTGAAGAGAAAACCTGTAGGACTGTATGGAAACCAGATTATTTAATCTAGCAATGCAAAGAGGCAAAGAAATCAGGGTGAAACTTGGCTGTTTTCCTAAAAGGGTTTATGTTAAGATGCCCTCGGTATTTTCTTCTTATTTGTTCTAAGAATCTAGGACCGTGAAAAATCTTTGGAGTGATTTTTGGCAAGCAGACGCTTGCTTGCCCTTAGCAGAAACAGGAGGTGATATTCATAAATAACGGTTTTTGCAATTTGGGTTCGTAAATGGAAGTTTTTGTGGGCATAGTAATCTGGGGGAAGTAATCATAGTGTTTTGATTTATAGATTTTTCAAGTTTTGTAAGATTAACACATGTGCGGCAATGTTTCTTGCAACGCAGGCGAGTGCAGACTTTAGGCATTTTAATTCAGTTATATATGAAGTCTTTTAATTTCAAGCATTTTTCAAAAGGTGATGGAGTAAATGGGATTACTCAGAGGGTATCCTAAATGTACAGCAGTCTAATGTCCTGATCCAAAGGCTAGTTTTGTGGATATTTTCCCATCTCCTGGAGTTGAGAACAATCCAAGGCTATGTCAATAAAAACCTCTTTCTCAGGCTTCTGCACAAAGTTAGAACAGAGTCCTTCAAAATTAGTACTACAGGGTTGGCAGTGTTTCCACACTATAAAAAACAAGTTGTTTTAAAAAAAAAATAGAGTGGGGCGCCTGGGTCGCTCAGTGGGTTAAAGCCTCTGCCTTCGGCTCAGGTCATAATCTCAGGGTCCTGGGATCGAGCCCCGCATCGGGCTCTCTGCTCAGCAGGGAGCCTGCTTCCCCCTCTACCTCTGCCTGCCTCTCTGCCTACTTGTAATCTCTCACTCTGCCAAATAAATAAATAAAATCTTTAAAAAAAAAACAGAAAATAGGGCACCTGGGTGGCTCAGTGGGTTAAAGCCTCTGCCTTCGGCTCAGGTCATGATCTCAGGGTCCTGGGATCGAGGCCCACATTGGGCTCTCTGCTCAGCAGAGAGCCTGCTTCCTCCTCTCTCTTTGCCTGCCTCTCTGCCTACTTGTGATCTCTGTCAAATAAATAAAATCTTAAAAAAAAATAGAAAATAAAAACCTAGTTGTTTTGATCACATCTATTGAAATATATGAATTTCCCAATCCAACTTTTCTTCTTTTTTTACCAAGCTAAATATGTGAGCTCTTCTGGAGGAAGGGGTTGGAGAGGAAAGATGCCTAGTGTTCACTTATATTATTATCATGTCTTATAATAGATGTGTGTTTGTTTGGGACCTAAATTACTTTCCCATTTTATAAATTAAAACATAGAAAATTTATTATATTTCTTTATATGATTTTAATGGCTATGTAATTATTTCCAAAAACAGATGTCTATAAGCAACTATTAATCATATTGTTTTGCCTTTTTCCCCTAAAGTATGTATTTTTAAAAATACATAAAATGTATTGTTGTTTATTGTATCTTATTGTATACTGTGTATTTTGAATCCTGTCAATTGTGTGTAAATTTAGAAATTCATGATGACTTTTCCCTGTCACAATAAAGATGTGTGTATAAAACATCAATGCACAGAATGAGACACAGAAAACAACGAGATCTCCTGTAAACGTACCACTACAATTTGATGATACATGGCTCAGCTAGCTCAATTTTCCTATTGCTTTTTGGAATTACTTATCTTGATATTTTGGAAGACCAGTTTCCAAAATGAGAATTCAGTCATGCCTCAGTCTCACAACAGTAATGGCAAAATAACATCACAAATATGCAGACGTGTTTTTGGGCCCACTGAAAACGCTGGGCACTATGCATTTTTCAAGATACTGTGTGCAATCAGCTAGGATTACTGAGTAGCTTGGCTACATTCTTAACTACACTTTCTTCACTTAAAAATGGGGAAACAGGAAAACCAAGAATGGTTACACAACCTTAGAGTTTTGTTTGGCTATTTTAAAACAGAGGCCTCATCTCATAATGAGGGAGTTCTTCTAATTGTCGGCAGAGCTCAAAGGAAGGGGGTAGAAAATGAAACTTTGAACATGAGGATATAGGTTTTCAAAGCTCTTTCCAATGCCAGGTCCTTTTGGAAAACTACACAAAAGACAGGAAATGAGTAGCACAAATAGAGTACAGATAAAAATCGCAAAGAGATTAAAAAAAAAAGGAAGCCAAACAATCACAACAAAAATAGTATAATAAAAATGAATAAAATGAATAAAAATGAATACCAGAATAAAAATGATAGCCATCTTCCCTGATATGGTGAATCCCTTCCCTGTTATCCCTGCCAACAAAAAAAGACTTAAAAATCACTTGAGCCCCATTAACAGTAAACATTGCAAACTCACTTTGAATAAAAAAGATTCAATGTATATTTGGCATTATTATTTTAAATTACCAAACCAGGATACAGTTTGATCACAGTGATCACAGTTCTATAAACCATTACATTAACAGTGATTAAAATCACATTTAAATACTCTGGAACTTATGGAACTCCAAGAAATCAGATTTCTAAGTTGTATAATAATTTCTATTACTGGACAAGCCTACGTAATTTTGGAAATAAAAAAGGTGCATTTTCTAGACATCATTAAAGCATTCTATATTTTCCTCCAAGTCTACCTGTCCCATTTCTCACTTGCATTCTTCACACTGTCAATAACTAAAGTAACATTACTCTTAGAGAATGCTGTTTTACTACGAAACTATTATTAGCCAATTTAGCCTAAAAAAATAAAAAGTCCAGGGGTGCCTGAGTGACTCAGTAGGTTATGCGTCTGACTTCAGCTCAGGTCACAATCTCAGGGTCCTGGGATCAAGCAGCCTGTCAAGATCCTCGCTCAGTGGGGAGTCTGTTTGTCCCTCTGCCCCTCCCCACTCTAGTGTTTTCTCTTTCCCTCTCTCTGAAATAAGTATCTTTCATCCTCTCCCTCAAATAAATATCTTAAAAAAATAAAAGTAAAAAGTACAAAAAGGTATACCAAAAGAAAACATGACTTAGACTTTCAATGAATTTGGTCATACTCCAGGCAAAATAATCCCATATGATGGACTACAACTTTCATTCCACCTGGGTAGTTAATTCTGTTCCCTAGGACTAGCATGAGGTTGTTAACATGTAGTAAATATCAATAAATCTTGTTCCCAAACAAGGGACAGATATGTATCCCTTTTTTATTTTGTAACAAAATACGCTTAAGGGAAATCCATCTAGGTCTTCACTAACTGGCTACTCTGTTATTAGGAGTTCAGGCTAAATATTACCCTGATTTTTTTTTTTTTTTACATATGTTTCAAGACTTAAAAAGTCTTCATCCTAATGAATACCATTTCTCTATTTTTATTTAATAAGTAAAATTTAAAATATCCCATAAACTTGTAATGCTGAGTTCTGAATAGCCTCCTTAGGATTATATTCCTATTTCCTACTTTAAACTTTCATGGTATTTTAAACAAATTTTAATACAAGAATCTGTGTCATTTTAGTCAACAAAAATTTAAGACATATGATTATATCCTAAATACTTTGCTAGATGCCAGTGATACAATCAGATTCTGACAGATTATTTTCACAATGCAAATTTGTCAAATTTAATTATTTCCATTTTTCCGATTTATTTTGCAAATAGTTAAAATTATCCTCACAGAAATCTCTTTTTCTATAGATTTTAAACACATGTTCATACAGTCACCTAACTTCTCTCTTCATATGGAAAATACTTTTTTCTCTTGCCTTACCAGCAATGATTTCCTGTATTGAATCTCTACCTGTGAATTTCTCATCTTCCTTCAACCTGCCTTTATTTATTTATTTATTTGGATCTATTTATTTATTTGTTTGACAGAGAGAGGGAGAGACAGCACAAGCAGAGAGAGCTGGAGAGGGAGAAGCAGGCTCCCCACTGATCAGGAAGCTTGATGCAGGGCTCAATCCCAGGACTGAGATCATGACCTGAACTGAAGACAGATGCCTAACCGACTGAGCCACCCAAGTGCCCCTCAACCTGCCTTTAAAAAGGAATATGGTGGGCGTGCCTGCGTGGCTCAGTAGTTTAAGTGTCCTTGGCCTTAGATCATGATGTCTGGGTCCTGGGAGCAAGCCCTGCATCAGGTTTCCTGCTTAGTGGAGAGTCTGCTTCTCCCTCTCCCTGTCTCTGTGCTCCCCTCTCCCCCCACACACTCACGCAAGCTCTCACTCTTAAATAAAATCTTTAAAAAAAAAAAAAAAAAGGGAACATGGTCATCCAGGGCTAAAGACCTGGTACAGGAAACAAATAATAGCTAAAATAATAGCAATAGCTTCCAGATATTGTATTCTAACTAAGCACTAGGAATTTATCCCACCCATTTTTTCAGTTACTCCATGAAATCAGTATTATTTTCACATCACATGAGAAAATGAGGTTCAGAACAATTGTTTTTTTTAATATTTTATTTACTTATTTGACAGAGAGAGATCACAAGTAGGCAGAGAAGCAGGCAGAGAGGGAAGCAGGCTCCCCGCTGAGCAGAGAGCCTGACATGGGGCTTGATCCCAGGACCCTGAAATCATGACCTGAGCCGAAGGCAGAGGCTTAACCCACTGAGCCACCCAGGTGCCCCGGTTCAGAACAATTTCTATGTTTAAATTCATACAACTAGTTTCTATTCCTGAAACTAGTATTATACTGTTAACCAGAACTTAAATAAAAATTTGAAATAAATAAATTCATAGAACTAATAAGAACTAGAACTGGGATTTGAATCCAGGTCTGTAGGAGTCCCAAGTCTATGATTAGATGCTATGTTAGATATATTACACAAACATGAATGATCTCTCCTTTGTATCTGTATTCAGTAGAAGTGGCAGAAAGAACAAGAAATGGGTGAATATTCTATTCTTTGGATATGGGTGAAGGAAACTTTTTTTTTGACCATTTACTTTTTTTTTTTTTTTAAGATTTTATTTATTTGAGAGAGAGAACATGGGGGGGGGGGAAGAAGCAGGCTCCCCACTGAGCAGGAGCTGGATGCAAGGCTCCATCCCAGGACAGGACCCTGGGATCATGATCTGAGCTGAAGGCAGACACTTAACCGACTGAGCCACCCAAGTGCCCCAGGGCCATTTACTACTAACCAGATATTTCGTGTGCTGTCTTTTCCCCAAAACAGCTCTGTTACTGTGGATATGATCCCACAGTGACAGCTGAGGAGCCAGGGGTCAAGCCCAACTCTGAATGACTCCAATCCTATGACTCTCCTCTACCCTCCACTGCCCAGGACAGTGACACAGGTAGAGTGGAAAGTGGCTGTGAAATCTGCCCCTTAAGAGAAGATCACCTCTATGCTTCCCAGAGCAACAGCATCGTTTCTAACTGGATAGTCTAACTGTGCGGTGTCTCGGAATGAGGTCATTTTTTCATAGAATTCTTATTAGTGACTTGAGTTGCAAGTTTTCAGGGGTTTGCTTTTCAACTGCTAACTTTAAGTCAAGAGAAGCTGAAATAGTATAAAGTATAAAGCAGATTCTATAATACTGATAATGTGATTAAAATCTACCTGCAGAACCATGCTCATGAAGAATTATCATTAAAATGTCCATACCGGGGCACCTGGGTGGCTCAGTGGGTTAAGCCTCTGCCTTCGGCTCAGGTCATGATCTCAGGGTCCTGGGATCCAGCCTGCTTCCTCCTCTCTCTCTGCCTGCCTCTCTGCCTACTTGTGATCTCTCTCTGTCAAATAAACAAAATCTTAAAAAAAAAAAAAAATCAGTAATGGTGAGGATCCTCATTAAAATAAAATAAAATAAAATAAAATGTCCATACCATCCAAAGCAGACTACAGACTCAATGCAAACCCTATAAAAATACAAGCGTTTTCACAGAACTAGAAGAAATAATCCTAAAATTTGTACAGAACCACAAAAGACCTTGAATAGACAAAGTAGTCTTGAGAGAGAACCACAGAGTGGAGAGATTGCAATCCCAGATTTCAAGATAATATGACAAAGCTGAAGTAATCAAAACAGCATGGTACTGGCACAAAAACAGACACATAGATCAAAGGAACAGAACAGAGAGCCCAGAAATAAACCCATGATTATATGGTCAATTAATCTTCAACAAAGGAGGTAATAATATCCAATGGGGAAAAGACAGTCTCTTCACGAAATGGTATTGAGAAAATGGGACAGCTACACTTGAAAGAAAGAAACTGGACCACTTTTTTACACCATACACAAAAACAAACTCAAAATGGATTAAAGACCTAAATGTGAGACTTAAAACTGTTAAACTCCTAAAAGAAAACATAGGCAGTAATCTCTTGGACATCAGCCTTACCAACATATTTATGCACCTGTCTCCTCAGGCAAGAGAAACAAAAGCAGAATAAACCACTGGAACTACACCAAAATAAAAAGCCTTTGCACAGCAAATGAAACCATCAACAAAACAAAAAGGCTACCTACTGAGTGGGGGAATATATCTGAATGAGAAATATCTGATGAGGGGTTAATATCCAAATATATATGAAGCACTTACACAACACCAGAAAAACAATCCAATTAAAAAATGGGCAGAAGAACTATTGAATAGACATTTTTTCAAAGAAAACATACAGATGGCCTACAGGTACATGAAAAGATGTTCAACATCACTGATTATCAGGGAAATGCAAAGCAAAACCACAATGAAATATCACCTCATACTTGGCAGTGTCTAGAATTAAAGAGACAAGAAACAACAAGTGTTGGCAAGGATGAGGAGAAAAGGCAACTGTTCTTGGGAATTTAAATTAATGCAGCCACTAGAGAAGACCGTATGGAATTTCCTTAAAAAAGTAAAAATAGAAATACCATCTAATCCAGTAACTCCACTACTGGGGATTTACCCACAGAAAACAAAAACACTAATTTAAAAATATATGCACCCCTGTGTTTACTGAAATATTGCTATTGTTTATAGGCATTATTTCTAATAGCCAAGTTATGGAAGCAACCCCAAGTGTCCATCCATAGATGAATGGATAAAGAAGATATGGTGTGTGTACAGACACGAATATTACTCAGCCATGAAAAAGAATGAGATCTTGCCATTTACAAGAACATGGATGGATCTTGAGGGTATTACGCTAAGTGAAATAAGCTTGAAAGAGAAAGACAAAGACCACATAATTTGACTTAATTTGTAGCACCTAAAAAACAAATGAACTAACAACCAAAAAAATAAAGGCCCCAAACAGATTCCTCAATACAGGGAACTAACTGATGGTTGCCAGAGGAGGGGTGTTTGGGGGGATGGGCAAAATAGATAAAGGAGATTAAGGGGTACAAATGTCCAGTTTTAAAATAAGTCACAGGAATTAAAAGTACAGCACTGAGAATATAGTCCATAATATGTGTTTTTTTTAAAGATTTATTTACTTGACAGAGCGCACACACACAAGTGGGAGGGGCAGAGGGAGAGGGAGAGAGAATGTGAAGCAGACTCTGTGCTGAGTGTGGAACCTGACACAGGGCTCCATCTCACAACCCTAAGATCACAACCTGAGGTGAAACCAAGAGTTGAACGCTTATCTGGCTGTACCACCCAGGCGCCCCAGTGATAAATGGTTAAAAAAAACAAAACAAAACCTACCTGCAGAAACCTAGGGAAGAGATGGTTTGGTTCAATGCCAACATATATGTGCAGCAACTCCAGGAGGGAAATGGACTGGCAAAGGCGCATCACAAGACCAATAGCGTAAAAAGTATCAACCATGGAATCTGTGTCCAGGGAATTAGAAACAGATACAGTAAGTAAAAGCTAGGTTACAACCCAAATCTATGCAGCACTTTGAAATAAAAATTGTGATTTACTTCTTTTCTCATTGTACATATAAGAAATTTCCTAACAATTACTAAATTTTTAAGGATACCATGCAACCAAAGAAAGCACCTCATATTGTAGTATATCATAATTGCACCTCTTTGAGAAGTAAAAATTTGAAAAAGAAGGCCCATGGCCAAGCTGTAGTATTTATTCTCCATATATAATTCCCATATATATACAAAACAATTCCTGCATAAAAGTAACCCAGTAAAATCTAGACCCTAACTGTAAACTGGCTGGAGGTAAACTTATTAAAGACACTGAGATGATGGGCGCCTGGGTGGCTCAGTGGGTTAAAGCCTCTGCTTTCGGCTCAGGTCATGATCTCAGGGTCCTGGGATCAAGGCCCACATCGGGCTCCCTGCTCAGCGGGGAGCCTGCTTCCCCCTCTCTCTCTCTGCCTGCCTCTCTGCCTCCTTGTAATCTCTCTCCCTCTGTGAAATAAAAAATCTTAAAAAAAAAAAAGACACTGAGATGCTCACACCTTCTTCATTGACAAGAAAACGACAAAGATGAGAAAAATATGATTCTAGAGAAGCTTTATGCAAAGGACATTCATAATGATACCATGTTTAATAACATCTTACTTGTGTCCTATACATACTTGGTTAGGGTCTTCTAGACCTTTGTTAAACCTGGGCCTCTGGTGGGGACTTTTGGAGTCTGCACTGCAGAGCGCACACACTGCATTTGGAAAGAACCGAAATAGGAGAGAAACAACTATTCCTCTAATTAGGGTAAATTTGTTGGTTTAAGTTTTAAAATGAAATCCCATGTTAAGAAACGTCTAGGGAAGACCTGGCTGTCTTTATGGCCCAGTGATCATTCACATGATAATTTACAGAGCACTAAGGGTTTCTCTTCTCAACAGCACTATCAGGTGAGCGCTCTTATCCCCACCCCCATTTCACGGATGGTCCCTGAGGCACGGAAGTCCGAGCTCTCATCCACTGCCCTGCACTTGCCACAAAAGAGCATTACCAGTTACACAGCTCTGGGATGGAGAAGGTAGCAGGTGTTACTCTTCAGGTGATTAGACTGCTACTAAGCTACTTAATTTATACAGTGACTCAGGAATTGTACTCAACTCCCACTTAGCTGTTTTCAGTCGGCTTTCCATATGAATGGTTGTGTTGCCTTAATAAGAGGCTTCCCTAATTATAACAGTAGGATAATAATTAAGAAATAAACACACTGCTAACTAAAGCAATTTTTCCCACTGGAAAGGCCAGGCAGGATAAGAAAGAGTTCATTGCTTATAACTCTTGGCATGAAAGACTTGTAATATGCCCACAACGCCCCAGCTAACTTCCAACGCCTAGAAGTGCTGATTTTCCCCCTATAAACATACAGGAAGTTTTCCCACCGTTCATATTTTCCTCTGCTTGAAGACTCCCAACATTCATAGCTGAAATTCAAGCCTTAGGTTGTATCTTTGGAGGCTGCTGAAGGCAAGAATTTAACTGCAGATTTGCAGTAAGAAAAAGCAACCTAAAATAGTTATGGAACCTCAGAATTAGATTAATTTCCTTATGATACAGAAGTCTGAATTGATGAGCACAGCATGACTTTTCCCGGGTATATTCTATGTGTTTGTTTCTAGCTGAAACCAGCAGTTGTTCAAACTGTCAAGTCACCCAACAGTTGTAAACTGTGATGACACTTACCCATGTGGGGAATGGAACATGAAAAGAATGTTATTTTGACAGTTGCTTAGTGATTCATTTCTTAAAAATTGAAACGCTGGTTAAAATCTTTACTTTTTAGAAAACTGGAGGAAACATGACTTTAACCATTAATACCAACTTCCATATAGATAGTCATCTAGAAGGTGTGTCATTTACTTAGGGACACATTACTTCTTAAGGGGACCAAAGAGAACCCTGGATAACATACAGTTTGTCTTTCAGTTATTAGTAGTCTCTATCTTAAGCCTGGGAAATAAAAAAACAAGGAAAGAATCTGGTTAATTGCTGAGTTCTCTGCACAAAATGTTATACTGGAATTTACAGATTTCCTCAAAACCCTTCAATTCTGCCACGGTTTGCTGCAGAACCAAAAAGGAAGAGTCTGATGGCACCACCCCAATGCTACGTCTGCATTTCCAGAGCAAACTGCCTGGTCAGAGGGAAGCCAAGTCCCTCTCCCTCAACTCACCTGCCCCCTTCTCCACAAAGGTTTTGGTTTTTGCAAAGAGCAAGAAGCACGGTTACTGAAAAATATGGCTATTAAATTTTAGAGCGGTGAAGGATATTAGGTGAAGTTCACAAAAGTTGAAAAATCAACATAAGCAGGACTAGGTGAAAACAAGTATTGAAAGTTAAAAATCCAAAATAGTTTTGGAGTTTTACCTTCTCCAAATGAAAAGAACCGGACTGTCATATTGGTAAATATCCATGAGTGGCCACAGAATTGGATCAAGTAGTAGATGAAAAGATACGTGTTCTTTCTATACCTATAAATACAGGAAAATACCATTAAATACTTCCTTCCTAATAATCTTTTCGGCATTACACACAAATCTTTTAACTAACCTGCTGGCCCCACCTGAGCAAGCAAGAGAAAACCATTCTGTATCAGAGTCTTTTATTTGGTTAACCTCTGTAATGTGTATCAGATTTTGAAAGGACCCACAGCACGCATTATCTGCTAACAGGAGTATTCTGAGTTTGCTTAAAGCCAAATACGGCTCTATTTCAAAATTCACTTTCAGCTTTGAGGAAGTTCTAAACTTGGTTCTCACGAAGGGCTAAAACATTGCAAAGATGGCTTTGAATACTAAAAAAAAAAAAAGAAGAAGGATGATGAGGGCTTGACGTGCTCAATGTGTTCCCACAGCTCAGTCTGCAAAGTGCAAAACCTAAGATCACTGATACGAGAGGGGAGTAGTGGTGGTGGCATCTCCCAACAGTGGATGATTCAGTAGTTGGCCATACCTGACTTGTGAATGCATTCTCTGATGTAGGGGTGGTTAGTACATGGCCACTGCCCATTCTATTTGCAAGAGCAGACATTTCCTTCACCAGACACACACAGAAAGCAGTTTAGTGGCTCAGGCCAGAAAAGGGAAGTCAAGCTGGGTTTAAAACTGGGTTTCTGGGGAGATGACTCAAGGATGATTGACAGATACACAATTTGAGGTAGTTAGGAAAAGCATTGTTTGAAATGTGCCCTGGGGGTTCAGAAGGGTGGTGGCAGGGACCCTGCCAGTCTAGACAAGGATTTCTTCTAGTTGGAGACGTGAAACCTCTGAGAAATAAGCAGGAAGCAGATCCAGTGTAGCTTGATGACAGGCACCCTACAGACCTAAGAGGAATGGGTGCAAGGAGACCTTCCTTAAACCCGCACCAGAATAACCTGGCATGTTGGTTAAACATACACATCCCCAGGTCCCCTGAACTGGGCCCTGGAATCTACACATTCGACAGGTTGTTTCTGCCGCTGGTAGATCTAAAACCCACCCTGGGACAGCGGGTCCGAGAAAGTCGAGCAAGGACTCCTGGTGGGCAGAGGGGGAAGGAAAGCAGGACTGGTAGAGGGCGCACAAAAGGAAGCGGTGGCAGCGTAGCCTGTCCTTCCCATTTCCTAGTCTGTAGATGGGGATAATAACAGAGCCTTCCTTCCTCCTAGCGTTGCCCAGAGAACTGAAAACTAGCTGTTGCCTGTCGAGAGTTCAAGGGCGCACGGGGCTCGGGGTTGCGCAGCGCCCCGCCGTCGGCTGCCCGCCCAGCTGCCCGCGGGCGTAGGGGGAGGAACCCCGCCCCCAGCGCCTCACCCCCCGCCCCCAGCGCCTCCCGCCGCGGGCCCGGCGCCCTACCTGGGCTGCAGCCAGGCAGGCAGAGCCATTGGGTTTCGCGGGCCGCCGCCGCCGGGCCCTCGAGCGCAGTCAGGGAAGGAGCGGCAGCCGGGGAGCACGGGAAGGGCAGCCCCTGCGGCCGAGGGCCGGCCCGGAAAGGCGGGGCCTCTCCCTACTCAGCAATTTAAGGAAAACAAAACAAAACGCAAAAACAAAACCCCCAAAAACCAAAACAAAAAAATCCAAAAAACCTAAGGTCGTGCTTTGGGAACGAGATGAAGGCCAAGTTCCCGAAGTTCCTGCCCGGGTGAGAGGCGCTGCACCGCGGATGCCAAACCAGGGCGTGGCACGTGGGCGAGACTGGGCGGGGCGGCACAGCCCCGGGTTCGGGTTCGGGGAAACTCCTGCCAGGACTTCCCATCTTTGCACTGACACTCTGTTGCAGTCCTGTGGAAACTAAGGGACCCTCCCCCTTAATCTCCAAAAGCCGGCTTGCAGTCACGCCATCCCTAAGGATGCTTGGGCTCCAGGTGGGCACCTGCCTCTCATTACCCTCATCTCTGAGAGGGGGTCGGGGAGGAAGCTGTGGTCACACCTTCCCTGACCCCTTCTTTTCAGCTACGGGGTCCTGACCCCTCCAGGATCAGGCATCCTTGCCCTCTAACCCTCCCCCTGGGTCTTCACAGATGCTTCCAAAACCTTTTATTCACATTGTTTTTTTCTTCCTATCCTATGCCCATCCCTCAGAAAACCTCCGATCACTGAGGCCTGAGGCATTACTGTCTCCTTCATGCCCAGAGGACCCAACTCCTACTTTGCTTCTCCACCCTCTAAGGGAAACATCACCAAAGAAATTCAAAACAAACAAAAAGCAAAGAAAGCACTTGCAAGTATGTATGTTGACAACACCTGATTTTTGGAGCTGGAAGGTAGTTATGCCCATTTTACCTACAGGGAAGTTGAGGCATTTGAAAAAAACATTAAGTCACTTGCCACAGTTCATGCCACCGATGAAGGGCAGTATTAGAACCCCAAGGCTGCCGTGTTTTCATTAGGCCAAAGGATCCTCCCTAGCAGTCCATGATGACCTCCCACCGCAGAGCCTACCTCTCAGGTCTCCATTTCTCCGTGATCCCCCCCCCAGAGCTTCATCCCTCCCCTGCGTCCTCCAGTCCCTCTCAGAACCACTCCGAGCGTCATTACCACTGCCTCCCTTGCACCCTCAACCTCTCCTTTCCAAGGGCCTGCACCACAGCGTAGGAACATGTTCGAACCTCGCCTACCCTACAATTAGACATTTTATTCTTTCCGCCTCTCTCTTGGTGAGCTTTTTTTTCTCGTAACTGCCTGCCTGATGCTTCTTTCATTTCTCACCATCGTCCTGTTTCATCACAACCTACATTTTGACTTTCCTTCTCAATGCCTCCCTGAAACTGCTCTCTCAGGGAGCTTCCTTAATTTCCCGAGTCCTCATACTACACTCACTGTGTAGACAACCCTGCACAGCCCTTGCTCTTTGCAGGCATTTGATCTAATGGGAAATGGATACACAAGCAAACACTGGTGGCTAACCTGTCAACGATGCTCAGGCCAAGCCACAAGAGGAAGACAGTCCGAGATGGCCAGGAGTGGGGGAGAGACTGCCCAGAGGAAGTGACCCATTATCACCAAATACAGCCCCTGCGACTACATCCTCCTCCCCCTCCTGCACCGGCCTCCTGCATTTACCCACATCACACCTCCTCCCTTTACCTCTCCTGCTCTGTGTGCTCTGCTGGCATATCCCCCCCTTCGCTCTCTCTCTGCATGGGTCCCCTTCTCCTGCTCTATTTCCTTGAAGTTTACCCCCCCATCCTGTCCATTTGCCACCATGGTATCCTCCGCACAGGCACCCACCACACACGGCTTTATCTCCATGCAGACAACAGCCGACAAGACTATCTCCAGCCCCTACTCTTTTTTTTTTTTTAATGAATACCGGCTCTGGCCTTTCAACAGCTTCTGGATATTTCTGCATGAAAAAGCTATTGTAACTTCCAAATGAGCCCATTTGGCATACGGTCTTTCTTCTCAAACCACGCGGAGACGACCATTTTCCTAGTCATTCAGGTTTAAAATTTGGGAATCATCATTAAGTCTCCCCATCCAATCAAATTCTATTGAGTACATCCTTTCCAGATCCCTTACTGATCACTAGCATTCCACTTCCATTCGTTAAGACTCAGAACCTGAGTAAAAAGGACAAAGAGCTCCCTTTTACTTGACAGATAAAGAACAAACTACACACAAAAAGCTTTTTCAAATCAAGCAGTCAGGGAATTCTACTTGTTCTCCAAAGAATAAGCGCAGGAGAGAGCTTCCAAGAGAACATTTGGGGTGAGAAGCAAGAGTCTTCCTTTCCTCTGGCAGGGCCCAGGGCTGGTCCTCTTCAGGTTCTGCCAGCATTTCTCAAACAGCCTCCACCAGCCCCCTTGCATCCTCCTTCTACTCAGCAGGCCATTCATTAGTGGAAGACTGCTGGAAGAATTCTTAAAACACAGTCCCATTGCGGCTATTCCCTTGGTCAAAATCCTTTACCGGTTTCTTGTTGCCTGCTACAGTTATATTGTTACACTAGGCACTTAGTTAGGCTTTAACAGGTTGCCTGAAGGCCAGCAAAGGGGTTGCTGAGGTCTGGTATCAGGAAAGTTAGCAATCTGTCCCGGCAGCATTTAACAAAGCCACAAGAAGCCCAATCAAACCAGTCAGGCCCAAAACAAAGAAGGCCAGAGGCCCTGACTAAATAACGGAGAAAAGGCATGAAATCCTGCTCCCAAAGAAATCTCCTCCCCAAATACTAAATAGTCCACCCCTTAGATAACTGTCAATACAAGATAGAGACCCAAAACCCTGGGCACAGCTCTCCCTTGAGCTGGCCCACCCTCCCATCTCGAGAGTGTGCTCTAAGAAATCCTTCACTTGCACCACTCAACCACTGTCTCATCTGTCCCTGAGTTCAAGCGCCTCTGGTGATGTCCGGGGGACAAGCTGGGCGAGAGCTGCAGGGTCCAGAGGTCTCTAGTTCACTTGGCAACTGTAGCTCGTCTTGTCTCCAAGTCTGTCGCAGGTGCTGACATCTTGAACCATCCTAACCCCCCACCAATTAGAGCAACACTTACTGTTCCCTGGCCACACCAGGTGTTCTGGTCATCCTGCCTCGTGAACCTTTTCTCCTCTATTCTTTCTCTTCTTCCTCCTCCCCATCTCACAGCCCAGTATTTACCTGTCAAAGTTCTAGTCGTCCTTTAAAGCCCTCCCCAGTGCTTCCTCAAGGAGCCACATGGCACTAACGGAGGTCTATGATGGGACTTGTTTGAGGTTTGGTACCTACCTACTCCCCTAGATGATGGATTCCCAGAGGGCTATCCCTCTTACTAACAGTAAGAACTAGACAAGTTTTAACTTCTCTAAATAAGGTTTCTTTTCCCCAAATACACACCTGTTGGCATTAAGTGAGAAAATGTATAAATCACATAAAATGTATGGTATGATTTTCCTTTCCCAAAATTATAACCAAAATAAAACAAACTTTCAGCAATACTTGCATTTTTAAAAAATGTACAATGGACTCTCGATTATCTACTTGTACGGATATCAGAAGCCAAGGTAGTTCAAATAACTCAATATATTGTCTTTTGCAGCAATTTTAACATTATTTGAGTAGGGTCAGTTTTGTTTTTCTTGGGAGAATGTTTAAATGTGTTTTCTTCCCTATGACCACTAATTGGGAGACTAAAGTCTCAAAATATATTTCATAGCAATAACAGACTGACTCGAGATTTTTTTTAAACCATGCACAAAAAGTGATAAAGGATACTATTTCACAATGATCTTTAGAGAAATTAAGTCCAGGTTGCATATCCTGACTTTGGACACTTAACCATCCATTCATTTGTGGTTTTTTCCCACCCATTCCCTGGTAAGCTCATTTTTAAATGCCAATATTTCATGCAATATTCACTGAGAGCAGAGATTCTGGGAAAGTGGCCCACTGCCCACTTTTGTTTCTATTAGCCACGAATGACTCCATAGGAACCAGTTACACTCTGATAACTTTCAGTTCTAGATTTTTTATTTCAACCTAGAATTTTTAGGGATCACAACCTCCCCCTTTTTCCCACTCCCAGTTCCATAGTACAGACTGGAATTTTAACAGGCTGCTGGACCCAAATAAAACCCTAGAGATTATGTGGTCCAATCTTGTTTCACAGGCACCAAAAAGCTAGTGAAGGCTGGGTCGAGAATGCCTTCCATCCTACTGTGCAAAATTCCAGCCCTATTTGCCCCATTACTTAATCTTACTCAGAGGCATTAGTCATAGTCATCTCTTGTAATCTTTGCTTGTACATACACTCAGCCTCCATTATCACTCTCTTTCAGCTGTTCCAAAGCATTGCTTGCACTTCTCCGCTAGAACTTTAACTGTCCTTCCTTTAAATAGCTTTGACCCTTACTATTACATTCAGAAATTCAAACCCTAGGGTGCTTGGGTAGCTCAGTTGGTTAAGTGTCTGACTCTTGATATTGGCTCAGGTCATGATCTCAGGTTCATGAGATCAAGCCTCAAATCAGGCTCCATGGAGCCTGCTTAAGAGTGTCTCTCTAGGTTTCTCCCCCCCTCTGCCCCTCCTCACCTTCTCACACTGTCTAAAACAAACAAGCAAGCAAACAAACAGGATCAAACCCTGGACTGGGATACCTGCCTTGTTGCATCATCATTCCCTGATCTATCCCCTGTCCTATTCTAAGATAAACAGGTTCAAGTGTGTAACTGGTTAATTCGATTACACAGGAGACATTTTTAGATTGGTTTTTTATGCCATGGACTCTCGTCCTCCTCCATGTATCTGACTCAATCCTCAGAGATGATAACTATTCTTATCCAATTTTACGGATGAGGAAAAAAGGTCAGAGCAGTTAAATTATCTTGTCTAAGATCAACACAATAAATGTTGGAATTGAGATTAGAACTTTAGTCTGTCTCCAGATAATGAATTCTTAGCCACTGTGCTATATTAACTTGTTTCATGTGATTGCTCAGCATTTGTTCACAAATACTCAATTATATATAACAGAGTCAAAATATAAGTCTATGTAAAACCTAAAACAAACAACCCAATAAAAGCCAAAAGATTTGAGCACACACTTCACCAAAGGAGATACCCAGATGGCCAGAACAATGAAAAGACGCTCAATGTCATTAGGGAAATGCAAATTAAAAACAGTGAGATATCACTACATACCTACGAGAATGGATAAAATGAAAAAAGACTCACCATATCAAGTGTTGGTGAAGACGGGGTACAACTGGAACTCTCACACACCTTTTGTTTGTAATAACCAAAAAACTGAAAACAACCTAAAAGGCCATCGACAGATGAATGGATAAACAAAGCGTGGCAAATTCATGCAACAGAATACTGTTCAGCAATAAAAAAAAAAGGAATGGATTACTGATACAAGCAACAACAGATGAAGCAAAATAATTATGCTGAGTATAAGTAAGCAGATAAAAACGAGTACATACTGTATGGTCCCATTTACACAGAATTCTAGAAAATGGAAACATATATGGTGACAGAAAACAGATCAGTGGGAAGGGTGTGGCAGAAGGGAGGGATTGTCAAGGGGCATGAATGATGGCTATTTTCACTGACTTGATGGTGGTGACTGTTTCACATGTGTATATGTATCTTAAAACTTAAATTTATGCCACTTACTTTACGTCAGTTATACTTCAATAAAACCAAGATTTAACACACTAATATATAGAGAGAAACATAGTCTTTTGGTTGTGTGCCTTGAATAACTGATTTATTGTTTGTGAGCCTACACTCCAAGGATTATAAGGAAAAACAATACAATATAAAGTTGGCCAATTAAAAGGAACTCAAAATCCTTTCAGTCTGAGTTACTATTCTTCTCCCCAAGGCACCCGGTAAATGGGGAAGTTCACATGATCCCTAGGAGGTGAAGACTGTCTCACCTGTATACGTAGATCCTTGGGCTGTCACTTAGTTCCTCGTAGGCCCCATGGAGGAGCTGTGTCCTCACTGAATCTATTGATGGCAAAATGATCCCACCTGCTACCGATTACAGACCATGCCCTCACCCTGTTGCCTCTGTCTTCTGTCCTTGTCTTGACAGCCTCCTCTTCTATCTGCAAGGCCTCTGCTGGTCTTCCCATCCCCTCTTCATTTCCTTATCATCCTGAGGGGTATTAACCTCCTCCTGAGGGGTGTTAACCCTAAAAAAATAACACTGCCAGTTATTTCACCAGCAAAAATGGATTTGGGAATAGCAAAGAATTGTAATCCAGGAAAAGCAAGTTAAGGTGAAACCATAGGCAAGGCAAGTCTGCCAAACAAAGGAGGGGAATGCTCCCGCCCCCCACCAAGATTTTGTTTATTTACTAGGAGAGAGGGAGAGAGAGGGAGAGAGAGAGAGAGAACAAGCAGAAGAGAGGGAGAAGCAGACTCCCACACAGGGAGGCCAATGCAGGGCTCGACTCTGGGAAATGCTCTTTTATAGAGAAAAGCGAGGAGTTGGCCAGGCTCTTATAAACACAAAGTCCACTGGAATAAACTGGGAGTTTGAAGTATAGAGGCTTCTCATCGGCTGAATGGTTACCCATCTCACTGGCTGGGCCGCTGCCAGGGAGGAGGACAGCCTTTCTTCCTCCTGCTGGGATAGTAAAGTCCTATCCATATGCAAGGTCTGTCTTCCTGTTGGGTTTGTTGCTGACAAGAAGTGGTAGTGAGTGGTAGGGCATCAGAGCTTCCCCTGCTGGCCTCCCAACTCCATTCTAAATGAGATTTCCTTTTATTAATGTACACATTCCCCCTTTTGGTCAAGATCTTTCTTTGGAAGCACTGCTGATTGAAAGTCGCATTTTCGATAGTTAGTGGTTTTGTCCCTCAGTGCCAGGAGGGATGTTTCCTGGGTGTCACGTCCTACATTAGAGCAAAAGGGCAGAGCGGTTAGAAACTACTTAAGGCCACATCGAGTTAACATGGAAGATTAGGAGGGAGAAACTCCCTAAAGTCTGTATCTTCTCCGGGTCATATTAATTGTAGATCATCTCGAAGGACTGAGCCAGCATCACCTTGTTGGGTACATAATTTTCAACAAGTTTTATAGGCAACGAAATACAAAACTTAACCTAATTATATGAAACAGAAGTGACAGAAGTTCCAAATTGTATCATGCTTCTAAACCAGGCCTCTAGGTTTGCAAGTAGCCAACTGAAATATTTATTGACATTTATTCTGACTTAAGAGGAGAGAGCTTTATCCTATTGAAGGCAAACCTGAAGTCATGTGTGCCTTCTGGAAGTCTCCACTTAAAGTGACCATGAAAGCAGACCAGTGAATACTACAAGAGCACAACTGAAAGAATTAAGCAAGTGCATTTGGGAAGACACCGTGCAAGTATAAATATGAAACGATAGCTGATGAACTTTTTGCAAAAAAGCAAAACTTCAAAGACATTTTAATACAGTATTGTTATCTCAAAAGAACTGGGTGCCACGAAATGTGTTCTTGATAATATAGCCTGTAAGTTTGTAAATTCAGAGAACATCTGGGTAAGAATCCAAAGCCAGTTAACAGTTTAAAAACTTCTGTTATTCTGAACCTTGTAACCCTTCAGAAAAAGCAAATGAGAAATTTAATTGTCCTGGGATCGCGATGAGGCTGTTTCCAAAAGGCCATAAACAGAAGAAGAGATTCCTTCCTCTCACACGGGCTTGGGAAATGCAGACAGGGGCACTGTCTTTCCACAAAAGAGAAAAAGCAACACTGAGAAAGAGGTGCACAGGCCTGGCCCAGACATCTGGGGACCAAGTGTCTCATCAGATGTCATCTGCTTCAATTCCAGGAAATCTTTAGTTTCAGGTCCAGCCAGGGTTTGGTGCTTTCTTCAGATGTGTCACATGAATCTAACAGTCTTTTCCCTGGAGTTTGGTAGCACAACGGTTGGTTAACAGTTCCGAGTAAGAGCCTTTCCAGTGAGGTAGAAGACTCTTTCTGGAGGGGTCTTTCTTGACAGAGGAAATCTCTAGGTTGCAATATGTGATCCTCAAAGTCAGAGCCTCCCAGTAGACTGCTCTGCCAAAGCATGGTTATTTTTAACAGAAGCAATTAGGCCTTTACACTATTGAATTATATTTCCTTTCATAGACCATGGGCCAAAGGAGGCAGGGGCCAAGTGTACTGGATATCCTGTGACTATTTCAAAGGCTGTCTATGAGTTCCCAAGGGATAGATCTGTGATTTAGAAGACCAATGTCAATGCGTTAGGCCAAGGTATTTGGAAGGTCTCTACAAATTTTGCCAAGTCTCAATAGTGCCCTTAGTACACGTGACTAACCCTGAGGACTGAGGATGGTATGCACAATAGTTATAAAACTGGCCAGATAGCACAGATTTCTCAAACCACCTGACTAGTAAAATAGGTTCCCCAGGTAGAGATAATCTTTTCTAACAGAAGCAGCACTGGCTTGTCTACAAAAGTAAGTCTGGGCCCAGTGAAAACACCTACAAACCAAAACTCAAACATTTATCTACCAGAAGGAGTTGTATGATCCATTTGTGGGACCAAGTTTCCCTAGGATGTACTTGGGACAGGTGGGACAAGTGAGGCAGGAAATTTTCGCAGCCTCGTTAACATTTCGCCACCAATATTGGCTCACCAATGCCATGATTTTGTCAGTAGTCCAATCGTTTAATGCAGATACAGTGGTAAGCACTGAGAATTTTAGACTTGCTGGCAAGGACATATTGTCACTTGGCTCAAGCCAGAGTTCTTTTGATTGAGTCAACAATTATTAGATTTCCATACTGTTTTTCCCTCTCTGGGGCCAATTCCTGGGTGTCTCTTGTCAATTTTTCCAAATAGTCATTTGGGAGAACATCCCTTTGGACCATGACAGATTTGGCTATTGGTTTCCTTGACAGCAGCATTTTTGGCAGAAATATTGGTGAGGTGGATTACTTTGGCCTCCAGGGAGTTGAATCTGGAATGCCCAGGAACCTTAATAGCCAAAGCCGGGGACAAAAGCATTGTATCTAATAAATTTTGGACCTAGGAGCCATTTCAAATTTTATTCCCACTGGAAGGAAGGACATCTCATTGTTTCCATAATATTCCAAAGTCATGAGCTACCCTATGACTATTGGTATAAATGTCCGTGGTTTTACCACAGGAATGGTGCAGAATTCAGTCTCTTTGGCTAAAGTGGCCAGACACAAAGGTGCTGTTTCAATGACTTCAAAAGGAGTTTCAACAACATACAGCATGATATTTTCCATTTTTATCCTTTAAATAAGAACTACCAGAAAACCATGAAAAATCTGCACATGCTTAAGGAGTTTCCTATAAATTGTCATGGGGACTCAAAAGGTAACCTGTCAGCATTAAGCAGTCATGAGGGGTTTCATCTGGATCCAAAAATAGTTCTTCATTTAAGATCAGATGCCCCAAGTATTAAACATGAGTTTGAGGAAACTGTAATTTTCCTTGGAACTTTATGTCCCTTTAAAGCCAAAAGTTTTAACAGGTGGATGCTATCTTCCTGTGAAGAGGTCTGAGAAGGGGGGTGGGGGCAGGGGAGCAAATCATCTGTGTACTGTTAACTCCAAGACTGCAGAAAACCATGTATCATTCAAGTCAGCTTTTAAGGTTTGTGAAACCCTGGGGCATTAGTATCCAGGTGTATTTCCTTTCCTCCCAAGTGAAAGCAAAGAGATATTGACTATCTTGATCAACTGGAATACTGAAAAAGGCAAGGCACAGGTCAACTACAGTGAAACATTTACTTTCAATGCAAATGGATGTCCGCAGAGTATGGAGGTTGGGAACAAAAGGGTGCCAAGAGATAACGATCTTATTTATTGCTCAGAGGTCCTGGACAAACCTCCATGTTCCGCCACTGAGTTTTCTGGTAGGTATACCGGGGGAAACGCAGGGACTAGTGCAGGAGATAACGAGGCCCTAACACTGGACTCTTCTATTACTTGATGCCTTGAAGGTCTTTTTTTTACTAACAGAGTGTTAATTATGGGAAGAGGTTTTCAGCAACCTATTTGAATCTTGATGAGAGGTGCACTGTGGTATCTGCCAACACTAGGTGAGAATTCTGCCCATAAAGTGGATGGTAGCTGATCCAATAAAAATTAATAAAAGATGTCAAGGTGTCACTTGATTCCCCTGGCTGGCTATTTTGATTACTACTGTCAAAATCTTGAATTATTTCCCCCTTCGGGGAGAAAGAAATTCAGGCGTGATACTTTTCTAAGAAACCTCAACCCAATAAATGAATAGGTCAGAGGAAGAAAGAAAGGAGTGTCTCTCTCAAAGGGCCTAGACAAAAGGGAATAGGTTCAGAGACAGGAACCCCGGAAGGGTGACTAGCGGCCCGCCCATCTGAACGGTTCTGGTACTCCGAGCAGGGGCTGCTACACAGTAATGGCGTTCAGCACTGAGAGTGTAGCTCTGCTGTCAGTATGGAGAGATTCACTCCAAATCCGAAGAGTGGTTTCTCTGAGCAGATTCAGAGGAGGGATTGGAAAGAGCACCTGTATTTCCCTGGAGCCTCATTACCGGGAATTAGGAGGACACTCTAAACACTGACTAGAGGCTGAAGGTGCCTGGAGCACTTAAATTTGTAACAATCGCTTTTTTCAATGCCCTGATCTTTGCAGTAAGAGCAGAAACAAAGATTTTTGCTTTCTTTAGAGGCTTTCATTTGGTGGAGTTCAAAACTGAGAATTTTCACGGGTTTTCTGTTTTGTGTTGTTGTGGTTGCAGTGTTGTTTTTTGTTTTTTTGTTAGAGAGAGGGTGAGCGAGTGAGGGGGTAAAGGCAGAGGGAAAGACAGGATCTTAAGCAGGCTCCAAGCCCAGGACGGAGCTGGACGTGGGGCCCGATGTAACAACCCTGAGATCATGACCTGAGCCAAAATCAAGTCAATGCTTAACAGACTGAGCCACACAGGTGCCCCTAGCAGTCTTTTAGGTGACTCATCTAGGATACAAGTGAGCTGGTTTGCCAAATTAGCTAAATCTGGAGGGGTAGTTTCCCATTCCATCCTGGTTCAACCTGTGAATAAACACAGCTAAATGCTACCTGGATAGACTCAACATCTAAAGATCAGAAGATTTTTTTTTTTTTAAGATTTTGTTTATTTATTTGACAGAGAGAGAGATCACAAGTAGGCAGAGGCAGGCAGAGAGAGAGGGGGAAGCAGGCTCCTTGCCGAGCAGGGAGCCCGATATGGGCCTCGATCCCAGGACCCTGAGATCATGACCTGAGCCGAAGGCAGAGGCTTTAACCCACTGAGCCACCCGGGCGCCCAGATCAGAAGATTCTTAAAAGACAATTTGGTGCTGACTCTTACAGTCATGAACAAATTCATCAGGCTTTTGTGCACAAGCCTGAATCTGGTTCCAATCAGCAGGCATAGGGACAGCTACTGTAAGTGCTTGGGGGAGCTTCCCAGCCAGTGCTACAGCATCTTGTCAAAAGTTAGGGGTTTGGTGAGCCACCTGGGTGGCTCAGTCTGTTATATGTTGACTCTTGACTTCTACTCAGGTCATGATCTCAGGGTTGTGAGATGGAGCCCTGCGTCGGGGTTTGTGCTGCGCGTGCAGCCTGCTTAAGATTCCCTCTGTCCCTCCCCCCTAAAAAAATAAATAAAAACAAATAAAAAATATTTTTTAAAAAGTTAGGGGTTTGGAGGCAACTGATCTGGCTGGCTCAGTCAGTAAAGCATGCAACTCTTGATCTCAGGGTCATAAGTTCCAGCCCCACATTGGGAAGAGAGATTACTTACAAAAAAGAGAAAAGAGAAAATGTTAGTTTGTTTCTCTAAATTTCCTTCAGAATGTTCCCTTCTGGCTAGTTTCACCCAACGTTTGGTTTGTTCCTCACCAACAATCATGTGGACTAATTGATATAAATCTGAGAAACCAGGTTGGTAATTTTAAATAACTAGATTAAATTCTTCAGCAAACTTATGGGCGTTGTCAGTCATTTTAGGAAACTCATTAACTATGGATCACAATTTAGCCTTAGTCCAGGTAACATAAGAAACTGAATTTTGTTTATATACTTAGCAGACTTAATTTTAAAGAGGCAGGCTTACATAGGTTCAGGAGAGAAGCAAGTGGGGAGAGAGAAAAAGAGTAAATGCGAAGTTTGGCAAAGAGAGGAAAAAGGCGGGGGGCGGGCACAACACCTGAGCACAAGGTGGCTGCCACCTGTCTGCAGACAAAGAAGATGGGAGAGGGAATAAGTCATCAGAAACCACTTGACTCCTTTGTTTGCCTCAGCGAATTTAAAACAGTATTTTGCAGAAGCAACATTAGAATCCTCAAAACACCTGTAAGCCTCAAGGTACCCTTTTAAATAGACATCCCATTCAGGTTTTGAGTTGTTTGTTTTGGAGCCATGGCTTTCTAATTTAATCTTGAGTAAAACAAGTTTGGGGAGATCAACATTCCCCTTAATGGCCATTGAAGTTCTAAATTACTTTTAGTTAATTCAGTCCACTTGGTTATAAATACGCACACTGAGGAGCCACAGCCTTTAAACATAAAACTGGCCAGAGTTCCAGTTGCGGGGGGGGGCACCCTCAAAGTATTTTGATGACGGGAATCCCATTTCTTAGAGGTTTTTCTCTACAGCAAAGAGAAAAGTTCCTAAACGGGGGAGTTGTAGCAGGAACAGCCTGGTTCCAGAAGGAATCAGACCAAAGACTAACCCAGTTCCTACAGGAACAATCTGGTTCCAAACAAGTTGGACCAAAGGCCAGTAGCCGCGACAGAAATGGTCTGGTTCCGAAAAGGAATCAAACGAAAGGCCAAATGAGGATCCTCCGGGAAAGAAAACCCGAGGCCTCAAAACACGTCCCAGATAGGGCCTGCAGGGCGAGCCGCCCGAAATCCAGGAGAACACTTACCCTCAGACGCCAGGCTGGGGGAGAAAGCGGCGAGCCCAAAGGGCTCTGTGGGTCCCGGCCCCTGTCTGCTCACCAGCCGCACCGTTGCTGGGGGTCTTCTCCGGAGCCCCCTTCCGATTACCGAGTCATGGTAACCTCAGAAAATAAAATTACCAGTTATTTTACCCGCAAAAGTGAGTTTTGGGGGGGGGAGGGAATGGCAGAAAATTGCAACCCAAGAAGAACAAGCCACCACAAAACCATAGGGAACTACCCTAAACAAAGGCAGGGAAAGCTCTTTTAATAGAGGAAAGGGGACATTGGGAAGGCTGCTATAAACAAAAAGCCCATTGGAGAAAACCGGGAGTTCGAAGTGTAGTGGCTTTTCATTGGTTAAGTTGTGACCGTCTCTCATTGGCTGGGCCGTTGCCAGGGCGAAGGACAGCCCTTCTTCCTCGTGCTGGGAGAGTGAAGCAATATCCACCTGCAAGATATGTCTCTTCCTTTGGGTTTGCAAGTGGTAGGGCATGAGAGTTCCCCTGCAAGCCTCCCAACTCCATTCTAATTGAGATGTCCTTTCATTAATTTTCCCAGGAATCAGTGTAAACTTCTGGAGTAAGCTGTGGGCAATCAGTCCCGTTACTTCCCGCTATCTCTGCAGGCGTCTCCCTGCCTTTCCCACATCGTGCTCGACATGGCACTGTGCTGAAGGTGATGCTACTTTCAGAGCCCTCAGGTCTGCCAGCATCTGCCTGATGAAGCAGGATACTAAGCCGATGGCTCTGATTCTTCCATGTCACTCAGGATATTTCTACAACCATCTTTGTAGCAGGGCTGGGACTAGATGAGGCTAGCAAGCACTTAGGGTGAAGAATTTAAGCAGGTTCACCCTCAGCATTGACTGCCTGAAAGGGAGCACCACCTTAAATTATGCAACTCGGATACCTCTTGCCCTTCCCAAGTCCCTGCCCTGCTTGGTGGTTTGGTTTCCAGGTGGGTGAGGGGAGAAAGAAATGGACTTTTGCTATAGATATTTTAATATAGCTCACTTTTTAAAGAATCTCTAATTCCTCCCACCCTAGAAATCTCCCCACTAATTCCATAGGCAGATGTGTCTTCACCTACTGTTGTATCCTAAGTACTCTTCCCCTGCCCCCACCCCCCCAGGGCTTATTGTAAAACTTAATCCATACCTCTCCAAGTTTTGCTATCATGAAAGGAGTCTTTGGGGAATTTAGAAATGCTTTTTCCTCCTGACAAAGCATTACTCTCAAAATGATTGCCTCACTAAGACCTGGAAAGGCCACTTTGATAGATAAAGGCTGAGATTCCTTCTATCCCTTGGCAGTCTTACTACAACCAACCCAAATCTCCTGAGGCAAGAGGATGCCTCTGGCAGGCTAGGAGGAAGGTCACTGACAAAGAAATGCAAAAGAGAAAATCACATTAGTATATTTCAAAACTATTATCCCTGTTATTTACAGTTAAGGTTTTATTTAAATTCACACACAGTTCTCATTTCTCTATATTCTTGCTCCATGCCATTGTCTATGATTACTGAAAATCGCTTTTCTTAGATCAATTCACTTTATAAACTAGAGGAGTCACCCACAGCAAACCAACTTAATATGATAATTTTTGAGATAAGATTTAATTTTGCAATGATGAAAACTTATTTGGATTGCAGATAGAAATAGTTTAAAAAAGATAACTTTTACATCAATCTCATTAAATAAAATTATAATCATTAGCATTTAAATAACTTTTAAAGGCACGGTTGCTTTTTGGTGTTCTAAGGCAAGAGATTTAAAAAATGAATTAGGCTTTAAGAATTTAAGACTTTTGTCATTGTATGATATACAGAGTTGAGAAGCAAAACCTGCAATGTCTTCTGTAATCATTTTTTGACTAAGGAAAGTACAAAACAAAAGGGATAAAGTTAAACAACCTAAACACTTAAACATGAACTTATCTAAAAGCTATTGAATTTTACTGGCTGTTTAAATAGACGAAGGTAGCTCAGACTGTGCATTTATATAGCTGAACAGTGGTAGGTAATGATGGTCCCAAAAGAAAAATGATGGAAAGATTCCTTCTTTTCATTATTGGTTTCTTTTTTTTCTTTCTTTTTTTTAAAGATTTTATTTATTTATTTCACAGAGGGAGAGAGATCACGAGGAGGCAGAGAGGCAGGCAGAGAGAGAGAGGGAAGCAGGCTCCCTGCCGAGCAGGGAGCCGGATGCGGGCCTCGATCCCAGGACCCTGAGATCATGACCTGAGCCGAAGGCAGAGGCTTTAACCCACTGAGCCACCCAGGCGCCCTCATTATTGGTTTCTGACAAAGAAAAATGGCTTACACCTCAGCTTGCTTTACTTCCTATCACCTTCTCAATGTTGACTATTCTGTCATTTGAAGGGAATTAGATGAAAAAATCATAAAGATCTTTATGATCTGGTTCTAATATTCTATAACCCCATGGTTTATTCCATATCTCAAATATGTAGTCTCTGTAAAAGTTGTTTCTAGAGAAGCTGTAAGTGATGTTAATGTTCATACTTCCTCATTTACGCATTGGTTGTTTGTATATACTTTCCACAGAATTATTGTTTATCAAAAATATTGTGCACGACCTTGTACCTAGTGGGCCCTTATTAGATGTTTGGGAGACAGAATGAATTTAAAGACAAAAAGACCTGGTCTGTAAACTCAAGGTATTTTAAAATGGCCATTTTTATTTTAACTATGCTTGAAACCGGAAAGGAACAGTTTCAGGAAGCAAGGAATGTTCTGTTGGAAAACCAGTGTTCAAGTCTAGATTTTACTTCTGTGTGACTGTGGACAAGTAATAATGCCTCTCTGAACCTCAGCAACTTTGTTTCTAGAATGAAAGTCATATGACAGACGCTAGCCTACTTCCCATGTGAGGATCAAATGAGGTCACTGTCAAGCTTCAGGGAAGAATGGGACCAGGGTCTGCAAGCCCAGCAGATGAATTGTTCCAGCAATTGAAAGGTAGAACCCTGTGTACTGCCTGTCAAATTTGGTGATGGAACATCTGTGTGTGCGCGCGCATCCCAGGTCAGGGGTAGTTTGCAGTTGTTGTGGTGGTTGGAGAGGGATCAGCTATGGTAGACAAAGGAGTTATCCTAAATGAAATTCAGGAGCTAGAGCTCCAGCAAGAACGTTCAGCACATGTTCAGTATCGGGAAGGAGTCAGAGAAAGTAAGTGGTCGGGTGGGGTGGAAGCTACTGTGGGGAGGAGTAGAGGCGGATTCAAAAGTGGAGAGGGGCTGTGAGGGGCCAGGTCAAAAAGCCAAGGCTAAAGCCAGATATGAAATAGTTGGTTCTCTAAACAAGGACTGACTGGACAGAAGCAGGAAGCAGAGACAGAGAGGTGTCATGGGCCACGTGTGTGTGTGTGCTGACCTACTGTGCAGGCAGAAAGGTCTAATTTCCTTGTCTCCAGCTAAGGGTACTGAGGGTAGCAGGCAAGCACCAGGAGGGGAAGACAAAATGGCTAAATTGCATTATTAGCCCATTAGATTCCAGGGTCAAGGGAAGATAAAGAAAACTTCTCTGAAACATTGTTGCTAAGGCTAATCCTATATTGAGATTTAGTCTTTATTTATAAGGTTTATTAGCCCACTGTGACCACATTGAAATGGCCACTCTTAAAGTTTGTAATGATTTCTTATCTGCTCATTAGGAATAATCTTTACTGCGTATATAACTTTTAAGTCCATTGTGGAGGTGGTTAGTTGTTTTATATTGCTGGTATAAAAGTCTTATTCTATATAGTTCAAGTGTTAGCCTGCTCCTAAGATAGGATAAATCCACTCATGTGCAGGCCTCTAACCCCTGAGACTTGCCTCAGAGGCAGGGGTGGCACTGAAGAGAGGACAAATAGAATTCAGTCAAGGAAGAACAGGAAAACAAAACAAAACAAAACAAAAAACCAAACCAAACCAAACCAAACAAAAAAACCTACAAAGAGGTACCCAAATCAGAGAGTAGCTAGGTAAAGAAGCCACGAGAAGACAGATTTACAACAAAATTCAGGACTGGTCCTGATTCATCCTGATGATCTTGTGAGCTCAGGCTTGCCTTTACAGAGCTGGCTGATTTCATCCCACATTTCCAAAAGGCCAGATATGAGCCTTAATTTTAAATAGATTTCTAAATCCTTTCTCTATAAAAACAATAGTCAGTTAAAAAGAAGACAGAATTGGGCGCCTGGGTGGCTCAGTGGGTTAAAGCCGCTGCCTTCGGCTCAGGTCATGATCCCAGGGTCCTGGGATCGAGGCCCACATCGGGCTCTCTGCTCAGCAGGGAGCCTGCTTCCTCCTCTCTCCTCTCTCTCTGCCTGCCTCTCTGCCTACTTGTAATCTCTCTCTCTGTGTCAAATGAATAAATAATAAAAAAAAAATCCATTTCTTTAAAAAAAAAAAAAAAAAGAAGACAGAATTATAAATCCATTCACAATAGCAACAAATCTAAAGATACCAGAAATAAAGAAGAAAGATACAGATTCTTTAAGAAGGAAGTTATAAAACCTTCTTGTAGGATATTAAAAAATGAAACAAATGGAGAAATAGACCATGTTCTTAAGCAGAATCCTTAATAGCCCCCAAGTTTAAATTTTCCCAAATTGATCTATAAATGAAAGATAATTCCAATCAGAAACATAAGAAGAGGGTGCCTGGGTGGCTTAGTGGGTTAAAGCCTCTGCTTTTGGCTCAGGTCATGATCTCAGGGTCCTGGGATCGAGGCCCGCATAGGGCTGCCTGCTCAGCGGGGAGCCTGCTTCCTCCCCTCTCTCTGCCTGCCTCTCTGCCTACTTGTGATTTTTCTCTCTGTATGTCAAATAAATAAATAAAATCTTAAAAAAAAAAAGAAACATAAGGAGAGTTCTTTTTATTGAATAAAATACTCCTAAGTCCATACAAAGAAATAAATAAGAATAGCCAAGAAAGTAATTAAAAAGAGGAATAGTGAGAAGGATTTGCATTACCAGGCAATAAAATACATCACCAAATGTTGTATTAGTAGAGGAACAAACAAATGGAACAATGGAAAGCAATCAAGATCCCACATTTGGGTTTCAACATATAAGGAACTAAATGTTTGACAACATTGAAATTTCAAGTCAATGGGAAAAAGATCACTTATTTAATAAATGGCTAGCACATCTGGTTAATCTATCTGGAGGAAAATAAAGTTGGAATGCTACCACATATCACATATAAAAGTAAATTCACAATGGATTAAAAAATTAAGTGTAAAAAAACCCACAGAAACAACTTATAAAATCTAGATGATTATTTGGACAACCTTGGCATTAGGAGGAGCTGTTCAGCCAAGACAGGATTATAGAAAATGTGTTTGTATGGCAAAAGATATCAAGACAATGCCAATAGATTGAAATTATATTTGTTAATATGACAAACTCACCTTGTATTACTGGGATGAACCCCACGCCAAGTTAGGATATATCATCCTTATTAGTGGATTCGTTTGCTAATATTTTGTTAAGTTTGAAGTCTACTTTGATAGGAATAGAGTTACATGAGCTTTCTTACAAGTGTCTGCATGGTATATATCCTCTTCTGTCCTTTTCGTTTTAGCTTATCTTTTCCTTTATATTTAAAGTGTGTCTTTTATAAATGGGGTGATGGCACCATTACCATAAGTGGTCAATGCTGACATATAAGTCTGCAAATTGTAGTGGAAGAATATACCTTTCCACAAAACCAGATGCTCAGTATGTAAACCATACATTGTGAAGACCAAAGATCTCAAGATAATGTATTTAAAATATTTCAAATAGATAATATTCACTGAAAAAATTATAATAAAGTGTGTCTTATGTAAACAGCATATAGTTGGGTCTTACTTTTTAACCCAGTCTGACAATCTCTGCCTTTTAATTATTTAGTTTATACTTAGTGCAATTATTGCTATGGTTGGGTTAATATCTGCCATCTTTTGTCTTTTTTTAAAAAAGATTTTATTTATTTGAGAGAGAGACACAGTGAGAGAGGGAACATAAGCAGGGGAAGAGGGAACAAGAAGCAGACTCCCTGCTGAGCAAGGAGCCCAATGTGGGGCTCAATCCCAGGACCCAGGGATCATGACCTGAGCTGAAGGCAGACGCTTAACAACTGAGCCACCCAGGCACCTCTCTTTTGTCTTTTCTAATTCCCCAGCTTAATCTTTTTCTCTCCTTGCCTGACATTTTTGGAATTACCAAGTACTTTGGGGGATTGCATTTCATCTCCTGTATCGGCCTTTTGGCTCTATTTTTCTTTATATTTTGGTGGTTGCTTAAGAATTATCATGTGCACCCTTAACTTATTATAATCTACACTGGATTCATATTATACCACATATATCACATGTATTATAAGAAACTTAAAACAGAATTCTTCCATTTTCCCTCTTCCATTATTTCTGCTATTTCTGTTCTGTCATACATTTTACTCCTACATATGTGATATATACCACAATAAGTTCTCGTGTGTGTGTGTGTGTGTTAGAGAGTCAATTCTCTTCTAAATAAATTTTAAATGAGGAAAGGCCTTTGTATTTACTATGTATTTACCATTTTTGCAATTCTTTTTTCCCTCACATAGATTCTTATTGTCGTCTAATATTTCTCTTTATCCTAAGAACTTTAAAAAGTATTTCCTGTAATATAGGGCTTACAGCAGTGAATTCTCTGTTTTTGTCTTTATTTTACTTTATTTTTAAAATATTTATTTATTTATTTTAGAGAAAGAGAGAGAAGGTGTGCATGTGTGGGGGTGAGGCAGAGGGACAGGGAGAGGGAAAGGGAAAGAGAATCTCAGGCTGACTCCCTGGGGCTCAATCCCACGATCGTGAGATCACGACCTGAGCCGAAACCAAGAGTTGGATGCTTAGCCAACTGCACCACCCAGGCTCCCCTCACCTTATTTTTAAAAGATATTTTCACTATGTATAGAATCTTTGGCTAATAGGTTGTTTTGCTATTTGTTTTCTCTTGGTACTTTAAAAATATCCTTCCATAACCTTCTGGCTTACATTGTTTTGGTGAGTTGCCATCAGTAATTCTTATTGTTCCCTGTAAGTTATGCATCTTTTCTCTATGATTGCTTTAAAGACTATTTTTTAGGGCAACTGGGTGGCTCAGTGGGTTAAGCTTCTGCCTTTGGCTCAGCTCATGATCCCAGGGTCCTGGGATCAAATCCCACATTGGGCTCCCCACTTGGCAGGGAACCTGCCTCTCCCTCTCCTCCCTGCTCATGCTCTCTCTTTCTCTCTCTCTCTCTCTTTCTCTCTCTCAAATACATAAATAAAATCTAAAAAAAAAAAAAAAGATGTTATCTTTTATTCCAAGGTCTAAAGTAGTCATGACTAGAGGGTTAGAATAGCCCTTCTGGGGCATGACCTTTCTTGTGTCTCAAGTAAATAACCACAGTATTTAGTGAAGTCTTTCTATTCTGGGTGGTTGGAACTCACATATCTTTCTCTGTTGGGAAAGCTCTGGGATTTCTGTTCCACATACAGCACTGTTGACAACCAGGAAGTGCAGAGCCTTAGCCAAAGACACAAGGAGATGCCTCGGGAAGCATCTGGAACTCTGTCACTACACATAGCTCTCTCCCTTCCAATTTCTTTCTTTCTTTCTTTCTTTCTTTCTTTCTTTCTTTCTTTCAAGATTTTATTTATTTATTTATTTATTTATTTATTTATTTGAGAGCTACAGCATGGGCAGGGGTAGTGGCAGAAGGAGAGGGAGAAGCAGGCTCCCCACTGAGCAGGGAGCCCCATGTGGGGCTTGATCCCAGGACCCAGGGATCATGACCTGAGCT
Source organism: Ailurus styani (assembly GCA_002007465.1). Classification (NCBI taxonomy): domain Eukaryota; kingdom Metazoa; phylum Chordata; class Mammalia; order Carnivora; family Ailuridae; genus Ailurus; species Ailurus styani. The sequence continues at coordinate 147,079 of LNAC01000168.1, read as the reverse complement.
GAAGGCAGATGCTTAACCGGCTGAGACACCCAGGCACCCATAGACCACTTCCTAAACTTTATTCACTGGCCCGATATTGAGACAATATATAAATATATAAATGTCCAGTGCTGAAAACAGTTGATTAATGTCTTTTGTCGAGTTCTGATTATTTGTGGTGGGGATACTAATGATTCCATCATGGGCAGGATGAGCATCGGTTATACAGGCTAGTTTTCTACATTACTAACAGCTTACTCTTCCATCACAGGAATCTAAAAAAAAGTAGATTTTTGATATAAATTGTTGTAAAATATAATATCTACTTTCCTGACTTTTAAAATCAAATTTTAAGTACAATGTAACGCTTTACCAAAAACTTAGCCGCAGTTATAGATAAAACTTGTTATCTTGTGCTGTCTACATTGACACCTTTAAGAGCCCTTGGAATGAGGGGGAGCTGGCATGAATGAATGAATGAATGAATGAATGAACTGCTACTATATTTTGTTTAGTCCCTACCTCCATGGGAGTGTTGTTCCTTTGCCTCTTCATTCTCCCTTCCTTTTGCTTTCCAGCTGACGCTTGGGAAACTGAAGTTGTTTCTGTCTCATTTTAGTTTACGTATAGCATGAAAAAGAAATTTACTCCCCAAATTGCCATTATTTGGTGTCTTCCTATACTTAATAAAACTGATTTTTGTTTTTCTCTCTTTTTTAGAATTATCTCCTCCATTGCTACAGATTCTGAATCTGCTGAATGTTTCCACTTGCTTTCTGAACTGTAATATTTATAATACTCCTGCCAACTTTCAAAGGGAAGTTTAGATCACTTTCAACTCTTCAACTTAACTTTCCATTCAATTCAACAAGCTGACATGTGTCACAGGCCAACTTCGTGCCACGCAAGGGGCTGAGGGCAGGCATTTCAAGTGTGGATAAGCGTGTTGTGACTCTTTTATAAATGGAAAATCAGGACAATGGCTTTACTGGTGTGTTTCTTGCATAAAACCTTGGTGTCGTTTTGCGGTTTTGTTCATACTCTTGTCTCAGCTCTCTCTAGGCCCCATGGAGTGTAGGGCTGATCATGAAATACATCGGTCTGGCTGTTTCATTACATTTCAGTATTTCTTCCTTTTCATTTCTTTTATTGTTCCTATTTTTTGCTGTAATATAATTAGAATTTATCTAACTTTTGTGGACCTCGTGACCCCAGTGCAGATGTGACGTGTAGAAGACTTGAGCCTATGCACACGCGCGCACACACACACACACGCGCGCGCGCTTTTACTACTTCAGTTCTTATGTGTAAAATAATTTCAGACTGTCTTGCAATTGCGATGCCCTTGGTGTCAAGATCTGCTCATATTAAACAGAGACTAAGGCGTGTACGAGTGAAGGTTTGGGAGCTTTGTTCTAATTCTGGCTGAGTAAGGCTCAAAGCAAATCACTTACTCACATGCAGTCATTTTGCTTCATATGTAAAATGAAGAAAATAAACTGCCTTATGTTGATGAGAACTATGACCAAAACAAGACCAAATCATGATATTACTGAGTATAATAATCATGAGGATCGCTATATATATTGATGGTTGAATTGCTAGTCTCTATTCTGAACACATAATGTGAATTAACTCACTTGCGTCTCTAGCAAAGCTCTGATGGGTATAATATTAATATCTCCATTTTACAGATGGGGAAACGGAAGAACAGATAATTTAAGTAACTTACCCGATTAACGTGGCCAGCATGCCGTAAACCTAAGATTCCAACTCAGGCCAACTCAAGGGATCGAAAACTGCCTTTACACAAAAAAATTGCTTTTTAGATGGTAAATTTAAAAAATGTGCTTCAGAATTCTAGAAGGTGGTATTTACTAAACAAACAGAATACTGGCTAGTCTTTACACTAATCTAAAATCCCAGCCTGTGTTTCAGAGGATGTGTTTTCCCCTCTGCCTTAATTTAATTACATTTGGAGCTGTTCGGATATCCATCCATCACCATCACATTTTCCGGGGCAGCTGTCATATTAAAGAAATTGAATCTATCACCCTCAAGGCACATAAAGACACAGCTAATAGACTCCTCTCCCTTGACTCACAGCTAATAGACTCCTCTCCCTTGACTGTGCTTTTGCTCCAGCTGTTGCCTTATCTCTCCCCTTCCATTCACAGCCAACTTGGCCTGCCTTCCAGACCCTATCTCCCTGGGCTTTCTCCTTCCCTTGACATTGTTAACCACTTCCTGCTCTTTGAACCCTCTGTGGCCCACTGATGGCTTCTGCCTCCATCCTATCTCTTCCCCCACTTTGGGTCTTCTTTCTCATTTCAGGCTTTACACTTACCATAATCTAGAGTGATTTGTGTGTCTGGCTCTTCTTCACACTTGGAGCTTTCCGAACTCAGGAATCTTTGCGCTGGCTCCCACCCTCTCTCCAACCTGGCATGATGCCAGGAAAGGAGGAGCTACTCATGAAATGGTGTTCAATGTTACTTGAAATAGCTCCCATTGGGCTCCTGGGTGGCTCAGTGGGTTAAAGCCTCTGCTTTCAGCTCAGGTCATGACCTCAGCGTCCTGGGATCAAGGCCCGCATTGGGCTCTCTGCTCAGCAGGGAGCCTGCTTCCTCCTCTCCCTGTCTCTCTGCCTGCCTCTCTGCCTACTTGTAATCTCTCTCTCTGTGTCAAATAAATAAATAAAATCTTAAAAAAAAAAAAAAAAGAAAGAAATCGCTCCCATTAAGAATATTGGCAGGTAATCCCATAACAACTCCTTGGGGATGGTAAAGAATCCTATTCCAGGAAAATCATGGATATTACTATTAAGGGAAGTTTTTCTCCACACTTGGGAGACTGTGCACATTTAAAGACCCAGAGGAAGAGTGCTGTGGAGAATAAGTGATTAAATGTATTGAAGAAATGGAGATAGGATGCTATATGGAGAGGAGAGGGGTCCTCAGATTCTCATCTCTTCTCTTCCTGAACTCAGGTTCCTTCTTGCTCAGAGAGCAAATGTGTTCAAAAATTCCTTTGAGCATCAGAAATATTCTGATAGGCAAATTGTTAGCTCTTCTTCCCAAAACGTACTGTCGTGAAGATCTTTGGTGATTAGACATTTAAGATATTTGACTTTGGTGATTGGACAGCTACACCCAAATGTTATTGAGTTCATCTTCAAGATGTCTGTGATCTCAGTAAAGCACAACCCTGAATTGTCCCCATCTTCCCGGCAGCAGGAGAGCAGGCAGGGCTGTGTAAGCTTGGCTCCCTGAGGTACATCAGTCAGCCTCCAAGAGGGCTTATCCTGCTGGTTGGACCTGCCCTTTGTGTGTCTATGGGAAAATATACACGATAGTGCTGTTTGGATATTGCCAAAGGTCTGGTGGATACAATCTCACAATGTCAGAGTGTATTTTAAAGGATGATAATATTTTTAAAAAGATTTTATTTATTTATTTGAGAAAGAGAGCAAGAGCATGAGAGGGGAGAAGGTCAGAGGGAGAAGCAGACTCCCCGCAGAGCTGGGAGCCCGATGTGGGATTCGATACCCAGAGTCCAGGATCATGACCTGAGCTGAAGGCAGTTGCTTAACCCACTGAGCCACCCAGGCGCCCAGGATGATAATATATTTTAAAAGATGTTATTTAGGGCGCCTGGGTGGCTCAGTGGGTTAAAGCCGCTGCCTTCGGCTCAGGTCATGATCCCAGGGTCCTGGGATCGAGGCCCACATCGGGCTCTCTGCTCAGCAGGGAGCCTGCTTCCTCCTCTCTCCTCTCTCTCTGCCTGCCTCTCTGCCTACTTGTAATCTCTCTCTCTGTGTCAAATGAATAAATAAAATCTTTAAAAAAAAAAGATGTTATTTATTGAGAGAGAGAGAGAGAGAGAGAGAGCGTGCACAAGCTGGGGGAAGAGCAGAGGGAGACGGGGAGAGAGAGAGAGTCTCAAGAAGACTCTATACCGAGCACGGAGTCCCACACGGACTCCATCTCACGACTCTGAGATCACCACCTGAGGGAAAATCAAGAGTTGGACGCTCAACTGAATGAGCCACCCAGGTGCCCCAAGAATAATTTTAGCAATCCAGAAAACTGACTGACAGTATTACCCTATGTCACAAGAAGAATAAGCAAAAAGTTGCTTAGAAATATCACAGTGGTTTGAGGTGACATCTAAAATGATACTAACAATCAGCTTCAAACTAGTTACTTATGTAAGTGACCTATATCTTGGTCCTGAAGTCTTGTGATAAGCAGCTCAATGAACACAAAACACCTTCACATCTCCACATGGATGACCTCCCAGGCACAGTTGCTACACTTGTGGTCTTGCAAATAGTCTCAGATCCCTCAGAAGTAATTCTTTATCCTAAGTCTGATTATCTTCCCTCTGCAAGGATGAATGCCTCTGTCTTCTCTGTCTCCCAATGAAGTGCACTGAGAGGTCTCTCTACACTGCTTTCATTCACGAAGATTGGGAGATACTGAGGCTGAAAGCATTGAAGACCTGCTCTATCATTTCTCAGAGGGCAGGAAAAGCTCTTTCCTTTGGAACCTGGTCAATTTTTGAAATCTGGAGGAATCTGAAGTTGCTTCTGTCCTTCAGACATCTCAGAGGAAATCTGCCTCCTAGGTTTTCTAAATGTAAAATCCCCCAGTTGCTCCTCCCTTGAAAGTGACAGTTGAGAGAGCAGGCACTACTGGAAAGAAGTAGCATCAAGGGCCAACCCGGCAAGCACCTGCAGGTCAAGGTGGGCCCCTTCCCAGCACTACTACTTCATCAGAGAGACCCTGGATAGGGATCGCCTCTGGTCGCACAGATCCCACATCTCCGAATTTTTATATCTGCAGGAGCCTTGTTTTTGCACGACCTTTCAGAGTTCCTCTACTTTCTTGTGATCTCTTTTTGTTATTAATAATAATAAACAAAACTTTTTAATAATAAAATTCTGTAGTGTCGGGCGCCTGGGTGGCTCAGTGGGTTAAAGCCTCTGCTTTCGGCTCAGGTCATGATCTCAGCGTCCTGGGATCGAGGCCCACATCGGGCTCTCTGCTCAGCAGGGAGCCTGCTTCCTCCCCTCCCTGTCTCTCTGCCTGCCTCTCTGCCTACTTGTAATCTCTCTCTCTGTGTCAAATAAATAAATAAAATCTTAAAAAAAAAATTCTGTAGTGTCTTCGGATGGTGATACGTTCAATTTAGAATTGTGATAGATATGAACTCTCTCCTATGAAAGACCAACAATCAGTTAAGTGGAAACAAAGTGGCGAAAGTTCTTGCCTTTGTTTAAATTTTCTATGTGTGGCCCATAATGGCTTTCCTTCCTTTTGGTATACTGTTTGTCCTTGTTTCAATCAAGGGTGACTCTCTGATTAACATGCTTGTTTAGCTATTTGGTTTTCAAGGCTTTGTTTTAGCTAATGGTACTTTATTACAAACTTGTATTTCAAAGTCCTTCCAACATGTTTATGTACATTGAGATTTTTGTTAGTTTTTTTTTTCTTCTGGTGAAACCAGAATTGTGGAATGTGTGAAATGTGTCTTTGGTCTCCTATCTCCCCATTTAATTGTGCTCTCCTCCCCCGTACTCATGTTATTCCTCTTTTCCTCTTTCAGGAGAAAAGCAGAATGAGGGAGAGTACCAATGTTGAAGCCAGACTCCTCAGGTTTGGCTCAGATTTACCCCCTTCAACCTTAGGCAGCTAATTTAGTGCTCTAGGCTTCAGTTCTTTGCTTATTCATATAAAGTGCTCAGGACACTGCCTGGTGCGCTCTCAGTGTTCGAAGATTATTTAGATTATCAACACTGTCACACCATCCTGCTCTCAACTGGCTGCCACATTCCCACATGTGCTGTCAACTATAAAGACTCAAAAGCTGCTAACACTTCCCACTCCTCCTTCTAATTTTATTGAAGATGGACCATGTGTAGGATACTGTGTTAAATACTAGAGATGCAGAAACAACAAAGGAAAGAAGCTAGCACCCTGCATTCAAGATGCTTACATCTAGACATTACAAAAAGACCACGAAGGGAACAAGGATGTCTAGTATTGTGAAAATAGCTATAAAATATAATATAGTGTGATGGGTTAGACTAAAAAGTCTTCAGAAAATTCTAGAAAGAGTCATGTCTCTGAGAATGGGGAAGATAGTGAAAAGCCTTGGACATTCTTAGAAATAGTCCAATGGGAGATGAGTGTCCTTTTACCCCATCAGTCAGAATATCCCTTTATCCTTTATTTGTTTTGCTGTCTCCAGCTTTTGCATTCAACCTTTTCATGCCTCATTAATTTATGCATTCTTTGATATATACCTTTATATTTCTATAGGTACCAAAAATTTTTCGTGAGATATATAAAAGCCCAAGTCATGCCTTGAGTTACACAGTCTCAGGCAGGCTAATTAGGCAGCACCTGGACAGTGCTCATCCAGTTCTGCAGATGTAGGAAGGGGGTCAAGGAAGAAGGGTCTGGCTCCAACAGCACACCATCCTGAGAGATCCCATTCTGTTTGACACAACCTCCACCAATCCACAGAGAAGAGTAGGGAAAGAAGATGTAGAAATGTATTGAGGTAAGAATACAGGTTCTAGAACCAGCCTTGGGTTTGAATCCCTGCTTAATAATTGCATGACTTTCTGTGATGGTTAATTCTACATGTCCATCTGACTTGGCTAAGAGTTGCCCAGAGAGCCGGCAAAACATTATTTCTGGGCATATCTGTTAAAGTGTCTTTGGAGGAAATTAACACTTGAGTTAGTAAAATGAGTAAAGACGACCCCTCACCAGTGTGGACAGGCATCACCTAATCCACCGAGGGCCTGAATAGAATGGAAAAGCAGAGCAAGAGCAAATTCTGTCTCTGCTGGAACTGAGACATCCAACTTCTCCTGCCTTTGGATGAGGGTTGATGCTCCCGATTCTCAAGTTTTTGGATTCAGTACCCCCTTGGCATCCCTCCACCCTTCCCCACTCCCATTCACAGGCTTTTTGACTCAGACTGAATGACATCACCAGCTTTCCTGGTTCTCTGGCTTGAAGATGGCAGATCACGGGACTTGTTAGCTTCCATAATTGCGTGAGCCAATCCTATAATAAATCTCATCTCTATCTACATCTCTCTTTCCTATTGGTTCTGTTTCTCTGGAGAATGCTAATACATCAACTTAATAGTTGCATGGCCTTGGAAAGTTGTGTAACCTCTCTGTAACAATTTCCTGATATCTAAAGTGAAGACGATAATATTATCACATGTGGTTGTTATAAGGATTAATGATCAATGACTGGCACACAGGAAATGTGTTTCTCACCACTGCCACCAGACAACAGCACCGTGATCATCCTCTTAGGGAGGGGAAGGCCTGGATGGCCCTGCCACCAACACACTTCTTTCCAGAGTTTTCCCTCTTTGGGAAAGAATGCTGCAGACTAGTGAAACCAGTCAAGATATTGTTTTTAAATTCTCTGGGATGGTATGCTTTGCAGTTTATTGAATGGGGCAGATGGTGGTGTGAAAACACTGTGAACACTCCTAGTTGATGAGTGACCAGGAGTGAGTCAGGAACAGACAGTGGGGGGTGGGGGGAGCAGCTAATGTTTATGGAGAACCAATTATGCGCAGACACTGTTCTAGGTGAGTCACTACTTTGTGGAAGGCAGGCTAGAATTTTCTGAGGGAGAAAGCTAATTATGAGGGGAACAATTAAAATGAGTGGAGTAAAACAAACCATTGTATAACATTAAAGGTAATAAGAGTTATTCACAGTGTTTTTATATACATTATCTTATTACAGACTCAGTGTGAGGTAATGATATGATACTCATTTCATGGGTGAGGAAAGTGAATTTCAGAAGAATTAAATGTACCAAGGACCACATAAAGAGCAGAGGCAATGTTATTCCGTGAAGAAGCTACTGGACTGGGGACTGTGCTCTAATTGGAGATGACAAAGAGGTCTCATCCCAAATCAATTGTTGTTAGTCTTCCAGAGTGAGGAGGATTCTGAGGCTTCATCTGGGTGGGGTGAAAAGAGTCCTGTCATCAGCTAGCTATGTCTGCCATGAGATGGGGGGACGATGAGTTGTCGTCCTCATATAAGTATTATAAAATCTTAGGTATGTGTCTTGTTTGCTTGAGTGTAGATAGAGCAGGATCTAAGTCTGGGATGGATGAACAGAGATTAAACATGACAGCCACCACAAGCTATAAAGGAGGCTAGAAGAATGATGTAGTGATTTCGACAAGTTAATACTGTTTTTACAAACTGGTATTGTAAATATATTTTTGAAACAAAGACCTTCCTTCCTTCCTTCCTTCCTTCCTTCCTTCCTTCCTTCCTTCCTTCCCTCCCTCCTTCTTCATAGGCATAGATAGAATAATTTGTAAGACTGAAAATTCAGAGATAGCGATTTCCAGTCAAACTTCTAACTGTGGTCTTGGGGAAGTCCCACAACCCATTAGGTTTTATCTTTATGGAAGGGAAGCCAGATTGAGTAAGATACCCTATTGTTCAGAGCAGTTGTAAGAGGCCACCAATGTACATGGAAAAGCTTTACCTCAAATTTAAAATGACATCAAGATCCTCAACTAAGCAGCCCTAACTGCAGGTCAAGTCAATACCTGCTTTCCCATGAAAGAAAAAGGCAAACCACCATCTCTTTGTATTTTTACTGTCTGCCCTCCACATGAATGTGGTGCATGGGCTAGCCTTCGCTTAGCTAGCCCTGGAAAACCTCTTCCCCCCTCCGTGGCCTGGAAAATGACAACCACATGTTATTCCAGTCTTTCCTCTCAGTTTTATTTTCCAGGTCTTAATTCATGGCTGCCCTCTGGGTTTCTGTAATGGTAAGGGAATGTTTTCAATTGAAACAGGAGTTCCAGCCAAAATGAAGGGACATGAAAACATGATTCTTCATCACATATTTGGTAAATCCCCTGCTCTCCATTTGAAACTCAGAATTTGGGAGTTCAATTACAAGAGGACTTTCAAGTGTTGCTTATAAAAAAAAAATGTTTATCTAAAGTTACGGGCCATCTTTGTGTGAACCCAAGTGTTAAAACTGGGTAGATACAGTTTTTTCAGGAAGACTTATGAATGGAAATGGATAAAGAATCTAGGGAAATAAACGCTTTGCTCAAATAACTTTACTATTATGAGATGAGCTGATTTCGGTAGAATATTCTAAGTTGTGGTTGCTGGTAAACACTTTGAGACAAATTGTTTTTACTAATGATAAGAATAGATGATTCTCAAGTTCTTACAAATTAAGAATTCCTTTGACAGTAGCCCAGAAATTCTGATGTAGAATCATTTCTCTTTTTTCCTCAACTCCTTCATTCCTGTGTATCATTAACACGAAAGTCCATTTGTACTTAACGAAATGGACATGGAGATGTACGCTGATCAAAATGTATGCTAAGGAAAACTTCGGTTTTTCCTCGGGTTTAATCTGTGTTTGAGTAGAGGTGTGTAACCGATGAAGCCAATGACAACCGGAGCTGACATTTGTCTAGCACGTCCCATGTATCAGGAATTGTGCCAGAGATTTAGATGTAATATCTCATGTCTTAAATCTTACAGAGATACATCATTTTACTTGCTTGTTTTTAAAGCAATGAAGCTGAACCCCTGAAAGGTGAAAGAATTTGCCTGTCACACAATTTATAGGTATTGCCTTCTAAATATAAGGCTTCAAATACAGATTCAAAAATAGATAGTCCAATCCAGACCTTTTGCTTCAGGTCTAGTAAAACTGCCAGGAAAAGTTCTTTCTATTTGATTATAATCTTAAAAGAGATGGATACCAGAAGGAAACTGAAGATCTTTGAGAGACAGAACTAAATTCATGTTGGCTCAAGCTTCTGAAATCTCAATGGGACTCTACAAAGTCCTGGAGAGATATTTTCCCACTAGCTCGTAGCTGAAGAGAGAAAAGTAGTCAAGCCTCTTAAATCCCAGACTAGTCAATTTTCTTTTAATGATAAAAGTTTATGACTGGGTAATTATGTTTTAAAATTACATCAAGGTAAGAATAATATCATTACATGATTCTCGGAAACTAAACTGGGGCTTATAACTGTATCAAGCGGAGCTTATTCTCATGTTCTCAGTTACTTCTTGTCAGGGACACAATGTAGCCTATGGAATGTCAAGGTACGAAGGCAAATGACTCATTAGGGTTGAGATAAGGCTGAATACAACCAATACAAACATATTTGACATTTCAAAATTAAGATCACTTTATTATTAAAAGATCAAGAAAAGCCATTACCTGCTCTGGAATGTGCTAAACATTCAGGGAGAGGACAAAGAAGAAAATAAACCTATCTACAAATCTGTCCCTTAGAGATGGTCACTTTACTATTTCATTTAGAATGTATTGACATAATTCTAGGCTTTACTGTATGCATGTGTATATATATTTTCTCACAAAAATGGGATTACAGTATGTATGTTGTTTTAAAATGGACCTTTGTCACTTAACAGTGTGTTGGCTATGGAATAACTGTAAGTTAAGGCATACAGATGTAGCATAATCCTTTTTTTGGTTATTACATTTTATTTAATTTCACCTCTTAATATATTTAATGATTCTAAATATGTTAACACATGACACTTGTGAATTCAAAGCCAGGTGAGTCATTACAGAATATCTAAGTTCGTCTGCCTAGCATGTCTGGGTGATGGAAGTTACTCAGTGCACTAGGATCATTCAGACTCTTAACTTGATTTAATATCCCTCAGTGTGTATTCAAATGGCTTTAAAATTAATTTTGCTAAAAAAAATCTTTCCCCGATATTGAATCTCTTCCTACTGGCTAACATTTTTTTTTTTTGTGAGCTGAAATGCTCCTATCCAGCACATATAAAATAAATTGGAGATCATGTTTAAATGCTCTTATATGTTAAAAAGGAAACATTTCAGTAGTACATTTGAAGTGTTTCTTTCATTTTTCAAAAAGGCATCACATGAGAGCACTTTTCTCTGGGAACCAATATTGTGCCTACATAAATAAAACCACATGAGCAGTTTGCTTATTGACCAAGGGTTATTTGCTGGCTAGCATGATCATTTTTAATGGCTATATAGTATTTCCTTTTGAGGCAGTAGCATAATTTATTTAATTAGTCTTCTATGGTTAGACATTTATATTTTTACAGACCTCCCAAAGCCAACAGAGCCTGGGCGAAACCAAGGGTTTAGGATGAATCAGTTTAAGAATGAAACCTTTGTTGATCATCACAGAAAGTATTATAGTGTGGCCCAGAAAAGCTGGGCACTCTTAGCTTAATAAATCCAATGTTATTAAGCCATAAGAAACAAGAACAAAGCTAAGTAAATAGGAAGTGAATCTGTTATGCACATTTACTGTTTCAGGGGTGTGGTAGAGAGTAGAAAATTAATCCTTGGGATTCAGCTATGTTGGATTTTAGGAGAGCTCAAGCTGCAGCCTGGAGGTGAGGAAGCTGATGCTAAGTCCCCGCCCCCCCCCAACACGTGGTTCCCCTCCCTTAACAGCAGCAAAGATCCACACACACCCGACAGAGACTTTGGTCTAAAGCTAATTCACCAAATATCTTCCTGTCCTCCACACTATTTACGAAGTTTACAGTAAATAAAAGGAAAAGGATGATTTTAATAGCCTGTGAAAATGTCAATGGCATTTTAGTTGACTGGTTTTGAGTTTGACTTCATAGGAACATTTGAAGGAAAGAAGTCTGACCCTCAGCTCCAGGGCTGCAGCAGCTGAAGAAGCTGAGGTAGAAAAAGGGGATTCTCTTTTAGGGCAAAAGACAGAAGAGCTGATCAACTTTTCCTCACCCCGCACAAAGTTGAACCAAGGAGAAAAAAGAAAGGGATAGCTCATCTTCCCTTCTCTTATGTATTATGTCCCCCCTCAAATTTATATGGTGAAGTCCTAACCCCCTGTACCTCAGAATGCAGCCTTATCTGGAAATAGGCTTGCTGCAGGTGTAATGAGTTAAGATGAGCTCCCGAATCCAGTTTGACTGGTGTCCTTATAAATATGGAAATTTGGACACAGACATGCACATAGGGAGAGCACCACACGTGGAAGAAGGCAGAGATGAGGGTGATGCCACAGAAGCCAAGGAATGCCAAAGATTCCAGGAAACCACCAGAAGCTAGGAGAGAGACAGTGGACAGACTCTTCCACACAGCTCTCTGAAGGAACCAGCCCTGCCCAAACCTCGATTTCAGATTCCTAACCTTCAGAGTGTGAGATGGCAAATTCCTGTTGTTCTCAGCCTCCCAGTTTGTAATAGTTTGTTATGGCAGCCCTCATTGGCCACAGTGTCCTGCTCCCAAGTCCGAGTGTCACCAGGATTAAGAGACTGTCATCTGCAGGTGAGAGAGGGGACATTGAGTAGAACTGTCATGGTCTTACTGGATGAGCCAGAGAGCAGGGCACACACCCTACCTCGTCAGCTGAAAGCCTGGCCATACCCATCACTGAATTAGAAAACCTTCTAAGTATGCCCAGGAAAAGCAGCTGAAACACAAGCAGACAGGAGCGGTATTCTGTCTTGTACAGAAATGCATTTCTACCTTGCACACACATAGAGGATGTTGATCTCGTCAAGTGATTTCTGGTGTCGGGCTAGCTGTTCGTGGTCCCCGCTTTCAAAGACCCCTCACAAGCCTTATTGCGAGCTGAGAACAGCTCTGAGGCTAGAGGGGTAGTTCATTAATGAGACCAAGGTTGCTTCTCAGTCCGATTGCGCGTCGTTTGTTTCAGTCCTTTCAAAGACGTGTCTCTGTAGCAATGGCAACATTGGAGGTAAGTTGTGAATATGAAGAGAAAAGAGCGCGTTAAGGCTGAGAGATTTCTACAGAACTGAGTCAGCGCGACACGTGTCTGTAAACTGACCAGTCCTCAGCAGGTTCAGGCCGCCCTCCCCTTCATGCTCAGACCCTCAAAGCCTTGGGAACTCTGGTCTCCCCCTGCTCTAATCCATCCTCCCCTGCGCTGATCAGTCTCCTGTCTCAAAATATTCTGCCCAGGCCACTCCTCTCTGTAAAGACCCAGCTCTCCAGGCCCTGAGCATCCATCCCAACGTAGATTCTGGCCTCTTTTTCCTTCCCACTCTTTTCCCCAGTCCCTGCCCTCTACTTGCACTGTACTTCGTGACATCCCCTGAAGAGGCTATGCGTCCTCAGCACTCGAATTCTTTGGTTCAGACTGCTCTTTTTTGAAATGTCCTCTCTCTCATTCTTTTCATTGTAAAATACTGCTATCCCTTCACATTCAAGGGCAGATACCTTCTCTGTGAGGGCTGCTCAAATCCCGTCAGGCGGATCAGACTGTACCCTCCTCTGGGCTTCTGTATGGCATTGTCCATGTTAGAATGCCATTTATCACCATGTTATCATTTTTAGCCATTGGCTTCTGTTTGTTACCCCCTTAAAAAGAGTTTCTTGATTTAATGCATATGTCTTGTTTGTCTATGTAAGCTCAGTGCTTAGCATTGTGTGTCGTATGCATTGCACATTTAGGAAATGTTTGTTGAATTGCATCAAAGGAAAGACAAAGCTATGTGCCTCCCAGGAGACAGAACTTTTCACTAGAAATGAGAAGACAGTTTGACTGTGAAGGCCTGGCCATCCTTCTATAGAGATTTAGCTGAACTTCAATTTAAAGCTTTCAGTGGTGCCGTTGTAGGAGGCTTCATATATCACTGATCTTGATTCGTGCTTAGACATCGGCTTACACTGAAGAGCAAAGAAAGGGCCAGTCCAGCAAGGGCTTTAGGGGCCTTTCCATGCTTCTAAGGCTGGGCAGACCTATCTGGAGCAGGCTTCCTAAAACTTAGGCTGAGGGAACATACAGATTGGTTGCCTCCAAAGACAAGAGAGGTTGTTGAGTTTTGGGTGGGTTTCTAGTTTATCTTCTAGTCCCCTCTAATTCTATTCACAGCTCAGATAGCTTAAGCATTTCAGGACATAAACCTTCAAGCATGGCTGAAACAATATCTTAAGGTATGTGTCTTCATCTGTCTTTCCCTTCTGCTTGTCTTTTGAGATGGCTTTATTTTTAATCATTTCTTCCGACATGGGGCTTCTGCTTGAGTTACTTATCCACTTCTGACCAGCCACTGTGGCTGTGACTGGTCCATGTGGACCACACTGGGCCGTGTAGAAGAAACCAGTGCTCTTGGTGGCCCAGCCTGGGGGAGCTGCCCACTCCCACAGCCGGAGGTGGCGGCCCTCCATGCCAGGCAGGCAACCACAGCGTCACGTGTGCAGTGCTGACCACAGTTCAGACACACCAGAGGAGATCGACAAAGACCAACCGTTCTTTCTGTTCACACTCCCCCACGGTCTGTTTGTTTTACCCATCTTTTTTCCTTGACATTTCAAAGGTCAGTGAAACAACTGGTTTTGCTGCTGCTGCTTCTTTTTTAGAGTATTTGTATATTTTTAAAAAATATTTTATTGATTTATTCAGGAGAGACAGAGAGAGAGGCAGAGGCAAAGCGAGAAGCCTGCTCCCTGCTCCCTGCCTGATGTGGGACTTGATCTCAGGACCCCGGAATCACGACCTGAGCCAAAGGCAGACACTTAACTGACTGAGCCCCCCAGGCACCCAATTGGTTTTGCTTCTTAAATAAGTTTCCAGAGGCCACTTACACAAATGTTGAAATTGGAATTTTAGAAAAGTTTTATTTCTACTTGGTAATCATAGACACTGAATAATTTCCTAATATCCATAAATATGACTTGTAAAAATGACATTCATTTAGATCCCATTACAAGAGCAATGTGGCTACCAACCATCAGTTTATTAAGAACTTGCTTTTTGTATAAGATTTTGGAAAGAGTACTCCAGGAGCCCACCTAATTCTCTGTGAGAAATTTCTATAGTTTTTATTTGCTTTTAATTAAGTAAAACATTGGGCATTTTCTTTTTAATTTTTTTGAGATATTTTATTTATTCATTTGAGAGCGAGAACCTGGGAGAGCAAGAGCAGCAGGGAGGAGCAGAGGGAGAAGGAGAAGCAGACTCCCTGCTGTGTGAGAAGCATAACTTGGGCTCCATCTCCGCATCCCGGGATCATGACCTGAGCTGAAGGCAGACGTTTAACCGACTGAGCCATCCAGGTGCCCCAACACTGGGCATTTTCATAGACAAGGCCCAGTGCTGGATCAAGGCATATATCCTATTATTCCATTTATTCCTCACGAGTTCAAGGTATGATTATCTCCAATTTATATATCTTGTTGAAGATCACATAGTTAGAAAGTGGCAGAACCCACGTTAGCTCTCAGGTTTGTATGATTCTATGTCTTGTACCTTTTCTGCTTGGGTATAAGAAGCTTTTAAAAAATATTGGACTTTTGGGGCACCTAAGTGGCTCAGTCGGTTGAACATCTGACTCAATCTTAGCTCAGGACTTGATCTCAGGGAGGTGAGTTCAAGCCCTGTGTTGGGCTCCGTGCTGGGTGTGGAGCCTACTAAAAAAAAAGGGTGGAGGGAAGGACAAAAATATATATGGATTTTCAAATTCACAGACTTCCCATTCACACATTTCTGGATTAGTAAGTCACTTTCCATTTTGAAAACTATTTGTGCCTTACCTCTGGGTTTTCACTGGGGGAAAGAAAAAGGGAGAGCCAAGAAATTAAAAAGTGAAAGGAAAGAGAAATTTGTTGCATGTTTCATTAAGCAACACAGGTTCTTAAATTTTCCTATGAGATAAGGAAAGCAAGCTGGTGCCAGACTTGAAAAGGAAACTGCCTACAGCTCTGCGTCGCCAGCACCTGGGATGGACTGCGGTGATGGAGAGGAGGAAATGCAGCCTTGCCAGGGAAAACTGACTCAGGGCGCAGACAATTGCCTCCAAGAAACCTAAGCGAAAATATTCTCTGTAGAGTCTGGCAAGAGAGCAAGTGGTAATTTCCTGCTACTCTCTCTAGGGGGGGTGGTAGCGAGTTCTTCTCTGCATGGGGACGGCAGGGAGACAAACGGCTGCAGTGCAGGGAGCAGCCACTTGTATGTACAGAAAGTCCTTGCGGCACCTGCAGCAAAGCCAGGAGCCTGGGGCCACCGCAGGCCTTCTTGTCGCCTCTCTAAATCACAGTATCAGTGCTGTGAACTTGGATTAAAATCACATTTGGGGAGGTAGAAGAAGATGACAGATAGTTAAGAGTATGGTCTCTGGATGGCTCAGTCGGTTAAGTGTCTACCTTCAGCTCAGGACATGATCCCAGAGTCCTGGGATCGAGCCCTGCATGGGGCTCCCTGCTCAGCGGGGAGTCTGCTTCCCCCTCTCCCTCTGCTTGTGGCTCCCCCTGCTTGTGTGCACGTGCTCTCTCTCTGTAAAATAAAGAAATAAAATCTTAAAAAAAGAAGATTATGGTCTCTGGTTCCAAATATGTCTCTCTCTCTCTCTCTCTCTCTCTCTCTCTCTCTCTCTTTTTTTTTTTTTTTACCAGCTGTGGACTTGGGTAAGTTACTTAACCTTACTGAGCCTTAGTTTTCCTAATACTTCCCTCCTTGGGTTCTCAGGAGAATTAAATAAGATGGTATATATTTATAACACACTTAGCAGAGTCCCTTGCAGAACATATGTCTTAAGAAATGTGGCTGTTACTGTTGTGTTTGCATTCTGTTATTATTGAAAATATTTGCACTATGAAGACAGAACTTAAAAATAGTTGCTTTGGTGATTCCTCGAAAAATTCAGTATAGAACTATCATGTGATCCTAAAATTCCACTTGCAGGAATATACCTAAAAGAACTGAAATCTGGGACTCCAGTAGGTATTTACAGCAGCATTGCTCACGGTCACCAAAAGACAGAAACAACTGAAGGGCCCATCGCTGGATTCAGTGGATGAGCGGGTAACTAAAATGTGATATAGACACACAATGGAATATTATTCAGCCTTAACAAGGAAGGAAATCCACGCACATTACAACATGGATGTAACCTGGAGACACCATACAAAATGAAACAAGCCAGTCGCAAAAGGACACCTATTATATGATTCTACTTATGTGAAGCACCTGGAGGCAGAAAGTAGAATGGTGATTGCCAGGGGAAACAGGGCGTTAGTGTTCAAGGAGTCCAGAGGTTCCAGTTGGGGAAGGTTAAAACAGTTCTGCAGATGGACGGTGGTGAAGGTTGCACAAATACGTGAATGTACTGAATGCCACAGAACTGTACACTTCAAAGTGGTTTAAATGGTAAATTTTATGTCATGTATTTTCCACCACAATAAAAAAAAAAAGAGAGACGAAGTAGTTTCTGTGAGCCCTGGACTTGGTCTTCCGCCACTTGCAGTGCACGTGCTGGGGGTGTGCAACACATACAGTGTTCTCGACTCTTCTCGGAGTCTTAGAGTGCGAACTTCTGTGCAACGCTTCTGGGCAACCTTTCAAAATATGAGAGACTAGGGACGCCTGGGGGCTCAGTACGGTTAAGCATCTGACTGTGGCTCAGGTCAAGATCTCAGGGCCCTGGGATCCAGCCCTGCGCTTGGTGGGGAGTCTGCTTCCCCTGCCCCTCCCCCTGCTCGCGCTCGAGCTCTCTCTCTCTCTCTCTCTCAAATTAATTAAACCTTTAAAAAATAAAGATATAAAAATAAAATCTGTTTTCTTGTAGTCACCATAATTATTCAAGAGTCATCCATGTTGTTAAGTATATTGGGCATTCATTCCTTTTTATTGCTGAATAGTAGTCCTCTATGTGGATATACTACAATTTCTTTTTTTTTTTTAAGATTTGTTATTTATTTAGAGAGAGCGCATGAGTGGGGGAGGGGCAGAGCGAGTTCCATTTTGAAGTGAGCTCCATTTTTCTCTTATTTCTAGGCTAATTGTCGGGAGATAAAATTTAAATAATGTGTTCTGGTTTTCCTAAGAACACCCGACACGGAATTATAAAGCAAAGCAGGAATTTTGAAACAGAATGTCAATTGAAGCCAAATTACCATGGATTTGGTGGTAATTGATAGCAAACACATTTTTGGAGTATGCACCAAGTTAATTCACAAGTTAAGTGACTAACTTGGTCCCACCTAAATTAGGAGAGTATACGTCCATGCTGGGAATTCTAGTCCAATCTCAGAGTTTATTATTTTAAACCAAATATTCTAGAGGATTTTAGACAATTAAACTGATGTTTGAGAACAACAATTAACACTGAGAACAAAAGAATAAATTCATAAAACAGTTTTTGAGGTTCTAACCATGGCACAACAGATGTCGAGGAAAGGTCTGCAATTGACAAGGTCTGGTCCTTGGTGCCCTTCACGTTCTGATGTCACCAACAACTGCTGGCTCTCTCTGTCTGTCTCAGAGCCAGACTAATCAGGACAGAAGTGGGTATTGATCAAGGCCCTGCCTTCTCTGCTAGGTAGACCTCGAGTGTATCACATATACAAGTTGACCACAATGGCTGGTGGACTTTTCTCAGAACGGGCAGTGGCTAGGGTAGGTTCTCACAGTGAAATGGGCTCCTTTGTCATCAAAAAACCATTTCAGGGGCACCTGGGTGGCTCAACTGGTTGAGCAACTGCCTTCGGTTCAGGTCATGATCCCGGAGCCCCGGGATTGAGTCCTGCATCGGGTTCCCAGCTCCATGGGGAGTCTGCTTCTCTCTCTGACCTTCTCCCCTCTCATGCTCTCTCTCTCTCTCAAATAAAATCTTAAAAAAACAAACAAAAAAACCGTTTCACATTCATTATCTGGCCTAAGTGCACCACACACACACACACACACACATCCATCCATGAAGAAGGCTTCAGTAGATCCATGTACTTATTTGCTACTCATGTATCTCTTGGTGTAGTATCCACTCAAATATATCACCTGTTTTTTATTCGGTTGGTTATTTTCTTACTGGTGACAACTCCTTTACCAGAAATGTGATGTGCAAACATTTCTGCCCAATCTGTGGCTTATTCTTTCATTTTCTTAAATGATTTATTTATTTATTTGTGAGAGAGTGTGAGCTGAGGGAGAGTGCAGGGGAGGGAGGATGGACAGAGGGGCAGACAGAGAGGGACCATGACCTGAGCCGAAGTCGAGTTGGACCCTTCAGTAACTGAGCCACCCAGGTGCCCCTCTTTTCATTTTCAAAGAGTATTTTATGAACAAGTCCCCGCATCAGATGTATCTGAGTACCTAAATGTGCCTCCTGACACCCAAAATGCCTAAATATCAGCTTTGTTAACTGCAAAAAATTCCATGCAAACATAAGCGGTTACCCTGTGTCTACAGGCCCGTGGGCTGGGGCAGGATTCATGTAACCCAAATGCTTGCCAGGGCCTTTGAGAAGAAACTTCCCACCTCCTAACCCCTGTCTGTAGAGACGCAGAGTCCTCAGAATTCCTTGGCTTCCTCAGGTGGGAGGTAGGCAAAATGGCTGCATGTCATGGCTCCACTTTGTGTCGCCACTCATTTGGTTCCTGAGTGGATGTCTGGCCACTGGATCCTGTGTCCCCACACTATTTGAAACACGGACCTGGATGCCCTCCATGAGTTCCACCCACATAGGAACTTTGTGTGGGGAGCCATCTCCACTGAGGGGCTGGGGGAAACGGTTTCATCATAACGCGGCACCTAATTTCAAGTTGCACATGAGACATCCTTGTCCTTAAAAGCCCTTTCTTTGCCCTCACCGGAAAATCTTCACTGCCGTCTTATTCTGGGAACCATCACAGAGCAGCTGATGGGCTTCTCTCTGTCTTTTTTCCTCCTCAGACAGACACACACAAAAACACAGCATTGGTGGTGTGTTACCTCTTATGTAAGTATATCCACAACCTCAAGAGGCTCATCAGTAGTTCTCTGAATGAGTGCTCTCCTCTGAGGTATTCTGGTGCCCACTAAAATGGGAGCTTTACTCCTGATATGCTGCTATCTGTTTAGCACAGGCACCTACTTGCACTTGCGTTTTCGAGCAAGCCTTCCTCATCCTTGTTGGAATTAAATATTAATTATCATTTAAGCTCTCCTGGTGATGGACGTATTTTTGGTATTGTAGTTGGGCTGACATACTCAGCTGTGGCATGGGTATTTATAATTCTCCAGAAGAAGTCTTTCATCTGGCCTTCTGGCCCCCAGGACACATGCTGAGCAGAACTTTCCAGCCTCTCGGTGTCTGGGCCAACTTAGCGGTGAGCAGAGAAAGGCCTCTTGCTGAGACTTCTCTAGTATCTTCAGCCTATGAGACGATGAGCACCTGGGACCCAATGCTGAGAGAGACTTCCCAGCTGTTCTAACCATGACCCGTTAGTCTGCGTTTCTCTGTGCCATCTTGTCTTTGAATCCCTGGCAGAAGGCAGCACGTCTGTGGAAGGCTTTTCGGCAGAACTGGGGTGTGGTGTAGTGGGTGTGAGGAGTTCTGGGGAGAGGGAAGGTTTCCTGCTTCACCAGGACCTCGACTGTCTTGGGACAGAGGCAGCAGACCCACGGGCGAAGACAGCATTTCTTGGTTCCACAGTCTGTGTGTTACCCGCCTGGAGTCAGAAGAGGGAGCCCCAAGTGCACTGTCTGCCCTGTACTGCAGTGTCTTCTCTGAAACTCCTGACCATCTGACTTCTTCTCTTCAATTTCCCTCAAAGGGAACTCAGACCTCTGTACTGCTCTGGGAGAAAATGCTTAGATACGAGCAAAGTCGTATACAATTTGGCCTTTTTTACTTTTTTAAACCTCCACGCATTTAGCTATGGTGACCTTGAGGCAGTTCCTAAACCTGAGACTTAGTTTCTGGAACTGTAAAACAGCGATAATGTAATTGTGCCCACCTGAGGGGTGCTTGTGAGGAGGACTTTTTTATTTTTTTATTATTTTTTTTAAAGATTCTATTTATTCATTTGAGAGAGAGAGAGAATGAGAGAGAGCATGAGAGGGGAGAGGTCAGAGGGAGAAGCAGACTCCCCACCAAGCAGGGAGCCCGATGTGGGACTCGATCCCGGGACTCCAGGATCATGACCTGAGCCGAAGGCAGTTGCTTAACCAACTGAGCCACCCAGGCACCCTGTGAGGAGGACTTATTTCCAATTACATACATACAGGAGTGAAGTGTCTGGATGGCAGCTGCTAATGACAGGAACAGCCATCATAATCTAAATTCCCGAGGGGTTCAGTACAAAGACAGAAACCCGGCCAATTAGTACATGCTGGCCAGGTGCCCGGAGAGCTCCTAGGAAAACTGCATTTTCTCAGTGTAAGCCCTGAGCAAAGTTAGTGAGCTCTCTAACCCACCTGAATTTCCCTTTCCCTCGTGCTTCCTGGTTTTTCACTTGATGGAAATGACTCTGCCTTGATTGTCTGGGATTTGGATTTAGGGGGGTGCGTGATTCAGAGACACAGAGCATCAGGAAAAGCAGATAATGGAATTCTGTATGAACAGGGCAGCAAACTTGCTTTTCTGACAAAGTGGGGAGAAAACCTAGCCAGAGAGCAGAGCTCTAAAGCAGAGTTCTTTCTCTCTACGGTGTCTGTGCCCAGGAAGCAGACAGAGACCCCCAACTCCGCGGAGACACCCATTCATTTTAGCTGTCCAGGAAGAGTACAGTAGAAGGATCGCTCCTTAACACTGTCACAGGCGCACCGGGGCTTCTCACCCCTAGCTTACGGGGGCGCATAACATTTTAAAATCCTGTAGGAGAGGGGAGGGGGTAAGCAGAACATCCCACAAAGACTAGGAATGAGTTTAGGGCAAACACAGGAGCTGAAATTTTCCTCTAGTTGCCCCGAGAGCCAGTCAAATTCTAACTGTAGTTGAGGGTCAGAGAGCCTGAGGGCACAGAGTAGGAGCACAGTAGAAGCAGCAGAACCCCTTGTCCTAATTCCAGAGTCACTTGTCTGCCTCTTCCATTTGAATTCCAAAGATGCCGAGGTCACGTTTATTCTCCTGAAAGGTTCGTCTCCCCTTATCATCTATCATCCTACATATTCCACATGGCTTCTTTGGATTTTAAATTCCTTGAAGGCAGAGACCCAGAACCTATATGATTTTGCAAGCACATTTTACAAAGAACATCTAGTAGGTGCTCTGTAATTTTTAATATGGTGCTAATGAAATCAAGTTGAAATTAAAACTGCTATGTTAGCTTCTGTTTTATAAAAAAATATTTATTTTCCAGGGTGAAAGTTTTAAGTAAAAAAAAAAGTTTTAAGTGAGTAGAAAAATAACTTAATGCATAAATTAATTTTAAAAAGTTAAAGTCTTTGTCCTTTTAGATACAGTATATTGGCTGTCAGTCACTTACAGAGCCTCTGAGAGTTGAAGGATGCCTGAAATCCTTGTCAACATTGTCCATTCCCAGAGGCACAGGCTGAGAGATCTTCAGTTAGGGAGATAACCCGTAAGTGTGTCAAGGAAGAAAAAGCTCTTGAGGATTTCTGCTTGCACTATTGTCCAGGCACAGACGCTGTACTCCTTGGCTTTCAGGTACCGCACGATCCTTAGATAATATCTCTTCAGGTGCAGAAGGGTCCTGTGGTTCCAAGTGAAGTTTTCCTCCTCCATGATTTCCTCCAGGATTTCCTCCAGATGTTCCTTCTGCCAGTGGAGTGTTGCAAGGAGGTTCTTGACAATGGTCTCATTCCATCCTGTGCTCGAGAGATTTCTCCTGAAAATATCAGAGGTCTTCTGGAACATCTCAAGGGTGACCAATACGATGTCCTCCTTCTGGAAATGCTGGGATTTCTTGATCTCCTCAGGGATCTTGAAGTTCATCCTGTCCTTGAGGCAATCTTTAGAAGTTCCATTCAACTGCAGAAGGAGCTCCTGGCACTCCACACTGCTGCTGCTTAGTTGGAATCGAAGCAAGTCGTAGTTCATGGCAAGAACTGTGGTGGAGAAATACACCAGGAGAGCAGTTTGGAGGACGCACCTGCTGGTCATGATGAAAAGAGGAAGAGTCTTGCCTGCCACCGTCTAGGTGCTGAAGCCAAGGCTTCAAGAGTTTGAAGTGTGAATGCCCTTCTTCTATGAGTGTGGCCTATATATACACACAAGAGAGAGGATGGTCCTCTCTCTTTTAGAGGAATTTCCCACTTTCAGTTCTCCCTTTCAGTTTTCCTATGTCATTTAAATTAGTAGTAGATCATAGTACATAGTTCTAACCAGGGGACTATGTCGTCCCAGGTCCAGGGAATTATATAGTCCCATGTCTAACCAGGGAACAATGTAGTTACAGTTCTAACCAGGGACCTATGTAGTTCCAGTTGTGTATAGCTCTAACCATGGAACTATGTAGTTCCAACTACATACCACTGTACATAGTTCTAAGAAATCTAAACATCTGATTTTCCATTCTCATGCACACAACAACTCTAGAAAGAGGTCTAGAAGGAAAATGGGAGGAAAAAGTCAAGCAATCAGAAGTTGTTACTATTGAAACACACAGTTCTATCTCAATATTTCTAAGGCTTTTTTTTTTGCTAGAGGAGTATAATAACGGATTTTAACAAGAAGAATGAGTAAAAAACAAATTATGATTTTACATCCTGCTTATATAGACAGAAAGGCATATGATATATTTCTAAAGGTTTCAATATAAGATAAATTTATAATAATTATGATATTTAAAGTTATAACTTTTAAGTTTTCAGAAAACCTTGCATTATCTTTCAACCTGAATTTACCAAAACCCCATTGAGTGCAAAGAATTCTTCTGAGCTGCTACAGATTATAATCCTCACTCTCATGGATTGTATAATGAATTAGTGGAAAAGAACATTAATCAGAGAATTACACAAAAGTAAAATGCAAGAGTGACATTGTTACAGGAGAGAGGTTCATAGTACCGTGACTTCCTATGATATGGAGATATATGTAGTAGGAGAGGTCACAGAAGACTGCCTTGAGATAGTGACAGTGGAGCTGAAATCAAAAGGAAGATCAGGTGGAACTGCATGTGCAAAAGCCCTGTGGTGGGAAGATGGGTAAGGGCGAAGAATTTGACCAAAGGCCAATGTGACCTTCCGGTCAGAGACTGGTCAGGGAATGGTCTGAGATGAGGCCAGAGGGCAAGTGGGAGTCAGATAGCACAGGCTTTAGCTAAGAAGTTTTGTGGGTGGTTGTTGTTCTTGTTTTAATCCTAAGAGCAGTAGAAGCCATGGAAAGGTTTTAGGCAAGGTGGAATAACTTGATTAGACTCTGGGGAAAATAATGCTCTCTCTATAGTAAGCAATAAATAATGGAAAGAGTACAGAATGGATGGAGGCAGAACAGTTAGGGGATTTATGAAAATTTTAGACCAGGGAACTAGTGGTGGAGAATGAATTCTTTTATATGAAATCTCTCATTTCCTGACAGCAGTGGATTCAAATGCTTGAAGAAATTCTCCCATCATTTTACAGATTGCTGCATCAGTTCTGTGGGGTATGGTGATTTCTATACGTGCTTAATGTACAGGGATGTTACTTCTATTGTAATAAATTGAAGTAGTGGCTGGAAGTATTTGGGTACATGTGGATTTATAAACTGTGAGCTCCAGGCTTCCCCTCATCAATAAGTTTCCTGTCTCCTGATCTTTACAGTATGCTCAATATATCTCCCAAATATTCCTCCCTTCCTATTCTTTATTCTTAGTTGGCTGTATGTAAACAGCTCTCCCCAGGAGAGAGAATCTATTGGTGATGTCTGAAATGTTCCTAAACAAAATTACCTGTGTTTGAACTGTGTTGGTGCAATGCCTTCCAAATGAAGTGGAGAGGAAGCAGTTTATCTTTCCTCCTAAACTGGGGGAGTGGGAAAGATACCAGTGGTATCCATTCAAAGGAACAAGAGGATGGAAGGTTGAAAAGAAGTAGCAAACAATCCAAAAATAGGGAGACGGGATTCCAGAAAGATGGCAGAGGTGGTAGTATAATTTTGAATATCCCTTAGTTCCATGAAAAAACACACACTGCTACTAGATAGAAACCAAAACCCCATTTGACATAAAACTGGTTCACGTGAACCACAGAATGCAAGCAGATGAGGACCAACCACCAAATGCCACATGACCTGTCTGGTAGCACCGTCTGTGTGGGAGAAAGCAGAGAAAAACAATCGAGAGCCCTAATATAACCAAGACGTATTTACTGGAAAGCCATCCGGGCTGATTTGCGAACAAGAGTTGAAACCGGAAGGGATTTTGCCCAAATCAGTAGCTGGCGAGTGTGAGGGGGCGCCCTCAGTAGATTCTGACAGGCACTGGGTAGTGTAGGATACAAGTAATTTTCAAACCAGCTGGGCACAGCTCCCCTTCGGGAAAGGGCCCTCCACTGCGGAGAAACTGATAGAAGTGGAACCAAACTTGAGCAGGATGGGGGCGGAGGGGAGGGGGAGATTTGAACAGGAAAGAAACAACAGAGGCCAGGAAAGAGAAAACCTGACCAGTCAGTCCGGGAATGGGCCATTCAGAAAGCGAGCTGCCATGTTTCTGAGCACTTCCACAAAAGCAACAGAAGAGGGAGCTCTGTGAAGTTAGAAAAACTCCCAAACCACATCCAGACGTTTAGGAAAAATAATCGCCTGCGAAATCCAGCAACAGACTAGCCTTAAGATTGAGACTCAGACAAAGTTATTATTAGAAACAAGTGAATGAGGACTAGATCATATCTGTATAGATAATGAAAATATACCAGGAATGCATGCACACAAAACAGTTCAAAATTTTAACATAGTGTTACCAGAGGAGTTTAAAATATTAAGAAATGATACAAAACACTATGAATCAGAATTAGACAAACTGAGAAATAAATTAATATATATAGGGAATAATTATAAATAAGAGAAAAAAACTTTTTTTAAAAAGATTTTATTTATTTATTTGACACAGAGAGAGAGATTACAAGTAGGCAGAGAGGCAGGCAGAGAGAGAGGAGGAAGCAGGCTCCCCACCGAGCAGGGAGCCCGATGCGGGCCTCGATCCCAGGACCCTGAGATCATGACCTGAGCCGAAAGCAGAGGCTTTAACCCACTGAGCCACCCAGGCGCCCAAAACTTTTTGCAGAATAAAACAGTCACAAGAAATAAGAAGTTTGGAGGAAATCTGGCACTGGTGAAAAACTTTAATCTGGGGGAAAATATTAGCAACTAGAGTCCAATAGTACATTAAAAAATAGTGTCTATTGGCCAAAGGGAGCTATTTTCAGGAAACCAAGGATGGTACAATATTATATAGTCCATATAACATTATATGGAACAGATCAGAAGCTAGAATGACCAAAATCTAGAAGAAAACTTGGGTATTTTTTTTTTAAACATTGGAGTAAGGAAGACTTTTCTCAGCAAGATATAAAACCCAGGAACTCTAATAGAAAATATTGATAAGGGCGCCTGGGTGGCTCAGTGGGTTAAAGCCTCTGCCTTCGGCTTAGGTCATGATCCCAGGGTCCTGGGATCGAGGCCCGCATCGGGCTCTCTGCTCAGCAGGGAGCCTGCTTCCTCCTCTCTCCTCTCTCTCTGCCTGCCTCTCTGCCTACTTGTAATCTCTCTCTCTGTGTCAAATGAATAAATAAAAATCTTAAAAAAAAGAAAATATTGATAAATATGACTAGAAACAAGTTATAAATTTGAATGGCAAAAAACAAAGTCAAAGAGGAAGAGCAGTATTAAAAACCTTGTTACAATGTACAGTGAGAAAGGGATCATTTTCTTCACAGGCAAGCAGCCCTTGAATAGAAAGCTACCAAATAGAAAAGTTTATATATAAGAAAAGAAATATAAAGGGCCAATAAAAGATAAGAAAATCTGTTCAAATGTTCACATTTCTTAGCAGAAATGTAAATCAAACTAGTAGCAAGGCAATCATTTTTCACCAATAAGATTTGCAAAGCCATGGGGAAATGGGTTTTCTAATATACACTCAATGGAGGTATAAATTCATGCAAACATTTGGAGAATGAGAAAGGTGGTTTTTTCAAAAGTTGCCAGAGCAGTATCTCCCCTCCCAAGTGAAAATCTACAGTGTGACTTTGACTTTACCTGTCAAGAGGTAGGGTCTGTGTCCCTCCTCTGGGATCTGGGCAGAATTCAGTGGTAGAAACAATGTTGTGTAATTTTTGATGCTGAGTCAAGAAAGACAATACAATGTGTACCTTGTCCTCCGGCCACTATATAAGTGATCTTAGCGCCCTGAATCCGCCATGATGTGAGAAAGCCTAAGCTAGCTCACAAGGACAGACCACATGGCAATTGGGAATATATTTCAAAATGTAAAATTTCAAGCTATGGAATTGTCCCTTTAACTTGCAATACCACAGCTAGGAATTTACCTATGGATATTCCTGCAGAAGTGTGTGTGTGTGTGTGTGTGTGTGTGTATGAATATAATATATATGAACATATATGAACGTTCATTGCAGTACTTTCATGGTATGAAAGACAAATTAAATATCCATCATTGGGGAATGAAGTAATACCATGGTAGACAAAAATGGAATACCATAGAGCCATTAAAAAGGAAGATCTGCTGATATGGACCAATATTACAGATATATTTAATGAAAAGAGTAATACATGTAATAATGGATATGGTATTATCATTTCTTTTATAAATTAATAGAGAGATATAAAAATATGCTGATACATGCATATAATTTTGGGGGGCACATTTATTCATCCGTTATTAGTGGTTACCATTGGGGAGAATGCTAACAGGGATGAGGATAAAAAGAAGGAAAGTTCTTTCCCTTTTCACTTTTTACCTTAGAACCATTTGTATGTATGTTTTTCCCCTCGATCAGAAGACATCTGGAATTGTTAGGCATTCTCATAACTTAGTGCATTTTATTTGTTTAGAAGAATTTAATATAACTGTTACTAAGTTTTTAACTTTCATTTTATTCACCTTTAAAATTTTTCTATAATGAACATATATGTTACTGTGTCATTAGAAAATAAAAAGCACCCATTTATATTAAAAGGAGAATATAAGAGTGTACATACAACACAGCTATGTAAAAGTATGTAGAGAAAAAAATAGTAACAGAAATATACTAACATTTGGATAGTGGTTATGTTTGACTTGTATAACAAAAGGGTGGTAGTTTTTCTTTTTTATTTTGTGTGGCTTTCTAATTTTTCACCAGTGAGTGTGTTCTTTCATTAGAGAATAATCTACACTAAGAAAGAGCCAGTAAGCCCCAGCCTTTCTGGTTGTTCTGCCCCAATGTCATTCATCAAACGAGTGGGTTGCATTCAAACCTGTGCCCTTTCCATACACCACAGTTAAAATACGGTGGAGTAGACAACAGCTAGTGCCTTCAGACAGGTACAGGGTGCTAACCATGGTGGCGGTGATGGGGCTCAAAGGACAAAGGAATTACAGCTGATGGGGAGGACAAAGAGGCAAGCGGTGCGCTTAAATAAGTGATGATCATGGTGGAGGTGATTGGGTGGAGCCATTCTAGATCAACGCTGTCCAATACAAGTATAATGCAAGCCACATCGGCAATTTAAAATTTCCTAGGGCGCCTGGATGGCTCCATCAGTTAAGCGTCTGCCTTCCGATCAGGTCGTGATCTCGGGGTCCTGGGATCGAGTCCCACGTGGGGCTCCCTGCTCAGTGGGGAGCCTGCTTCTCCCTCTCCCTCTCTTTCCGTCTTTCATGAATAAATGAATAAAGTCTTTTTTTCTTTTGTATTTATATTTGTAGAATGTTTATTTGCAACGAGCAACTATAATTTCTTTTTTTTAATAAAATAAAATCCATTCTCTGTGGAATCCTGACAAAGATAATTTGAGAAATAAAAATCTTTGACAGTTAAAAAAATGAAATAAAAATTTTCTAGTATCTACATTAAAAGAATAAAAAGAAATATTTAAAAAAGGTAAAGTTAATTATAATAGCATATTTATTTAACATAATATATCCAAATAGTATCATTTTAACATGTAATCAATATAGAATTATAATGAGGTAGTTACAGTCTTCTTTTTCATACCGCCCTCAAAATATGATGCACATTTTTACGTTCATAGTACAGCTCAGTGTGGACTTGTGGAGTTCCCAAGAGGCCCACCATGGTTAGCGCCTGCCGGGACAACCAGCACCGCTCTAGACCGGGGGTGGGGTGGGGGTGGGATGGGGGGGGGGAGGGG